>WOXC01003221.1:0-67377 GCA_011680675.1 Gymnobelideus leadbeateri | reverse complement strand
TATCAACCTGTTTGTATCTCATCATAATATGGTCCTCTCCCTCCCTCTTCCTCCACAATCTGAGTTCTCGTTGATTAAAAATAACCCCTTTGAAGCCATCACATCAGGCTCGAGTTGTCTGTTTCTGCTTCCAATTATGCTCTTTCTCTGCAGGAGGCCGATGCCTGTCATCCCTGTCCTTTCCACTGCATTCTCTAAGCTTCATCTGTCACAACAGCCCTTCAGTGAAACTTCTTTCCAATGCCAACTGCCACTCTCTGTGCCCTCTGTGTGTGTGGCAAGCCTGTTCTCTGGACAACAACTTGGGTAAGCCTAGAATGAAGCTCAGTCACCAGTTAGTCTGTTCTTCCCCCTGACCTGTCTGGTCTTCTCTGTGTAGAACAACCACTGCTTGATTGATTCATTTTCTTCCTATCCTCTGACACTATCTGGATCTTTAAACAGAAAACCAATGTACATTACAACACTAGAGTGGGGGGCGGGGTGTCTTTTAACATAGGTCTTACAATGTTAGGTCCAGAAGCAACCTTTGTTGACCCCATTTTGGGTTTTCTTGGTAAAGACACTGGAGTGATTTGAAATTTTCTTCTCTAGTTCCTTCTACAGATGAGGAAACTGAAGCAAACAGGGTTAAGTGACTTGCCCAGGGTCACACAGCTAGAAGGTGAGACCAGACTTGAACTCAGAAAGAAGAGTCTTCTGGACTTCAGGCCTAGTACTCTATCCACTGTACCACCTAACTGCCCAGACATAACCTTAGAACACAGAATGTAAGTGCTTAAAATGTAGGACTTTAGAACTGGCTGGAACTTTTGAGATCTAGTTCTGATTCCTCATTTTACAAAGAGTGAATATATAGTTGAGAGAGATAGGACAGCTTTCCCAAGATGGCGCAGCTGGTGAAGGCAGATTTAGGACTAGAACCCTAGTCCTAGTATATAACAAGATAAATCCCTTAAAATCCAGTGTCTCAGTATTTTATGAAGAAACCTACTCGTCAGATAAACTGATCTGTGCTCTGGAGTTAGAGGCGACCCTTTTGAGAACTGCCTTCCCTGACTAGGTCAGCCACATGTAGAACAATATCAGGGAATCTTTTACTCAGGGAAAGCAATGTGAAAGTAAATTTACTTAGGGAAGAAGGGTAGTATTTAGGGAAAGCATTAGAAAACTTGAAGGAAAGGGTCGGAGACTAAACTATGAGAATGAGAAAGACCCTGAAACACACCACTATCTCCATTCCCCCCCAACACTTCTTTGTAGTTCCCTATTCCATTCTTCTTCAGCATTTTCTCACATTTAAATAGAGACATGTGCATAGCATATGAGCAGGGTGGGTCTGAGTGTGCTCTGGCCCATGAGTGAAATGATTAATTTAGACCCCTATTTTATTCCACACTTATCTGCAATCAGTGCTAATCAGCTTAGCATGATTCCACAGGGGTGGTGATTATTAGCAATTATTAGTATTATGCTTATCTACTAGTATACATTTAGTCAGTCTAGTCAACTAACATGAATATAGGAATGTAAAATACATTAATATGTATTTTACCTATCTCAGATGTAGGGATGATTAATTAGATAATGTTGGATAGAATCATTCTTATGTTAGGGCCCAAACTTTAAACTACAAGCTATAAGTTCACTAATCTATTCTAAAATTCATCCATTTTTATGAAGTTCACTTCTCTAACCAAAGGAATGCTGCCAGAAGACCTCCTACCTTCTGGGTGATTAGTGTGTGACCATGCCCAGTGCAAATGGGATGTCTTGATATGATATGGAAAGCCCCCCATTTTATTTTCAGATCTCCAGACCACCCTCTTGTCCATCATGATGGAACTGTCTTATGTCCTTTTAGTCAGTGTAGATGACCAATATAGATGACCCATGCTCATGCATTATTTCTAGCTCTCCTAGACAGTTAAAAGCAATGTCAATTAACCAATAAGACTATATTTTACATTATCTTTCCTAAGTGTCTGGGTATCAAGTCCCACAAAACTAAGGCCCTAGAAAGAGGGGGCATCTCGGAATATGAGGAAGACCTGAGATCTACTTCATTAGAAGGGGCCATGAAGCTTTTAATAAAATACTATTGACTTGGAGTTCTGCCCCTGAGGTTTTTTCTTGCACATCAGACAATTGTGGACCCCACACCCATGATCTATGCAAACATGTGTTAGCCCTCTTTTTTTTTTCTTCTCCCTCCTTAATTCTAGTTTTTTCTGTTGCTTAGCTGTCCAATTTATACTACATTTTTAACTGTTTGTATGTAACTGTTAGCATGTTGTCTTGCCCATTAGATTGTAAGTTCCTCTAGGGCAGGAACTGTCCTTTTTTTGTATCCTCAGAGCTTAGCACTGGGTACATGTTTAATAAATATTTTGACTGACAAACCAATTTCCTCACAATGATGATGGGCGTATTTCTCCTGATTTACTGAAGAGAAAATAGTGTGGGAGAATTTAAGGGATTTGCCAGAAGTTACAGAGCTTAAGTAACTGCTAAAGTCAAGACTTAAATCTATGTCTTTGGACTCAAAGACTGACTTCTCACTACACCAAGTAGCTTCTTTGGTAAGTGAATTATTCTCAATAGTGTGGCACTCAGATCAGTTGTTCCTGGGAATTGTGGTATATTTTACTACAAAAAGACAGATGTCAGTTGTGAAGGGGATGGGAAAAGACTAGAAGCGTAACACCTCCCTTCTAATTAAAGCAAAATCAACCCAACAAAAACCCTCAACTTTTCTTGTGCAAGCTGGGAAGGACCTTAGGTATGATTTAATCAAAATCCTTGAGTCACATAAGACCCTAAAGGGAAAGGGACTTGCACAAAGTCATTAAGGGAGGTTCATTCTTCTGTTATTAAAATTTTGCTGAGAAATAGATAAAAGGAACCTGAAGAGATACACAAACTGTTTATTAGAGATGAAGGAGTCCTTACCAATGACCTTGTCACACTTTCTCATCTTGCTGAGGAGGAAGGAGAAGTCAGAGTGTTTTGCAAAGCAGAATCTCCTAACTTGTTATCAAGAGTTTTTTCAGCCAGGTTGTTGACATTTGGCCTTCTTTGCAGGAATGAGGCATGAACCCTTGCAGAGCACTTGGTCTCAGGCTAAAAATCTAAGCCTCAAGTCCTTACAATTGAACCAGTGAAGCTGCAATTCATATTTGTTTGGCTCTTTTCTGTGGGAAAGTTAAATATCTTGGCAAGATAAAGCTTTGAAAGAAAGTCAACGCTCCAGTAATGAGAGGCAGAGAGGTCTCCAGAATAGGCAAGGGATCCAAACCTAGCATGGATGAGACTTGCTAGTAGTATATATTAAAGGAAGAAAGGAATATGGTAAAGACTAGGTACAGAAAGGAGAAATGTAATGACTTGGGCCTGGCTTAATTTTGTTCCTGTGCTTTTTCCATCCCATTCATTTTTATGGGAAACCAAAACAGTCCTGGTTTTGGGAAACTTGGACCATAAATTTATTGAGATTTTGGCAGTTTGATGGAAGGACAGCTTCTTAACCAATGCTTAACTGGATGCAGTTTTACAATTGGGAATTCAAGAAGGAAGGCAAGGTATTTCTAAAGTTAAGACAGAGATAGCCCTCTGATAAAGACTCTAACTTTGGCAAGCAGGGAAAAGAGGCTAATAATTAGATTGAAGCCTAAAGGCATTGTTTAGCTGAAGGGTACTTGGCCCCCAAACTGAAGCCACTCCTTTTGGAGAAGAAATGCTATGGAATTCAAAGTTCTGAAACAGGCAGACTAATTATAGGAGGACAAGCCGCTAGAGAATTTCCTCTAGTTCAATACCTAGGTGACTTAGGGTCTTGTCTTTCTAAAAGAACAGTAGCAAATCAGAGATAAGCTCCATAGCCATTTGCCTAATGGAAGAATAGCTCAAAAATACTACAAGGTCAATAGAACACTGGCAAAAGGCAACCACTGGAGATCAGAAAGGAGACACATGAGATTACAATTACATGTCACACCCATATGTCCCTGTAGAGACTGCATTGCATGATAGAGCATCAAGGAATATGCCTAGTTGGAGAAGCCTAATGACATCACCAGAGGAAATTAGCAATCCTACAGTATGGAAGGAAGAGGGTGGGGAGGGTAAATTCAGATGCCATGGTTTCATGTATTCCCTATATGTGTACTTATCATTGCATATAGATATTCACTTCCCAGAATGAGCCCTGGCAAAAATGGTACTATCTACCTATGTTTTCTCTATGTGCCTATTTTTCTCATTGAGGCTTATGTGTATTTTTGGGAAAGACATTAGGTTTATGGAGGAAATGTTTTATTGTTACTTTTCCTACTCAGCTTTTTGCACTGTGCCTTTGCTTTGAATTGTGTTCTCTGGCTGACTAGTAAAACTAAGAACACTGATGTGGGCTTTCAAATAATAGTTTTTATTGACTCAGAAATCTAAATCTAGAAGGGACTTTAGAGGTCATCTAATGTAATTCCCTCATTTTACAGGTGAGGAAAATGAGGCACACAGAAAGGTTAAATCAAAGATCAAGAACAAGAGGATATCAAGTGGAATATCTGGGTTTCAGGATCAGGTCTGGCTCCAAATCCAGTAGTCTTTCTACTGTACCAAATTGCTACCCATGTTGTGTACATAACTAAAAAATGTCTTGAATTTGGGATGGATTTGTCTGGGTTGGGGGACCTCCCTATGGCATGTCACTTACTTAACATCTCTATGCCTCAGTGTCTTCATTTCTAAAATGGGAAATAGTAACTCTGCCTCCCAAGGTTGTGAGGATCAAATGAGGTGATGTTGGTAAAGAGCTTTGCAAACCTCAAAGTACTATATAAATATTATTATTACTTATTGGACCTTGCTGCCTTCTGTTGCATAAAAAAGATAAAGTCTAAGATCCCCTCCTGCTTTCACTCTAATTGTTTCCCACCAACAGTGTACATTCTCTCTCTTTTTCTGGGACACTTACTTACCCAGGTGAATGACAAGCGTTCAACTCTTCATTCCCAAGAGGTGGTAAAAATGGTTAAACAGGCAGGGAAACTGACAGGCAATCACCCCCCACCAGGCTCGTCCGTAATTAATGACAGCCCCATTTGAATTCCTGCCCAACTGCAGCATCTTTCCCCCTCCAACTTTTGTAGGCAGAGAGAAGGATGTGCTAACAAGGAATCAAGCTAATTACTTGCAAGATTATTAAGAAATCATACTGGGACAATTGATAGGTATCAGCGGGCCACCTGGCAGCTGCTGTTCAGGTAGGTCCCACACATAGAAGTGCTATTTCAATGAAAACAGCAAAAACTCACCTTCAGAATGACTGGGGCATGAGAGATTTTTTTGTTTCTTTCTGAAAACAGCTGATACTATTCCCATGACTAGCCAAGGGAGGTAGTGGCTATTATAATCATCCCCATTTTACAGATAAGGAAAGTGGGGCTAATGGAAATTTAAGTGACCTGCCCCAGTGTCACACAGCTGTCTGTGACAAAATTTGAATTCAGGTCTTCCTGACTCCAAACCCAACACTTTATCTACTGGTTGTGAGAGTTGGGAGGAGAACTAGATGTAGGAGCAGTTGTTAGTAGTCAAACTCCATAGTCCATGAGAATCATATTAAGAGTCACCAATATGGAAGATTTTTTCCGGGGCGGAGCCAAGATGGCAGAGTAGAAACAGCATTTCCAATGTGCTCTGCCCCACACAAATTTCAAACAATGTGAAAGGGAGCTCCGAACAACTTCTGGAGCCACAGCACCCACAGAATGGCACAGAGAAGCTAACCTCCTGCTGAGGACAGCCCAGCAGCCCTGCATGGAGGGACCAGCACAGCGCTCTGAGAGCAGGCAGCCCAGCGAGCTGGGAACTGACAGCACAGCCTGCAGAGCTGAGCCCAGGTCCAAGGTTTTAGCCCCAGGGCAGCCAGGCTTTCAGCCGGCTGGTGGAACCCCAGAACACCAGCAATTGTGGTGATTCCAGAATTATCAGCACAGATATGCCTAGGACAAAGTGAGAGGTTAGTGCCCTATGGACTTTGGGACCAGTATTTGGGGAACGGGCGGCTGCCTCCCCTGGGGGCGAAAAGCTGCTGAAGAAATGCAGCACAGAAGCCATTTTGCAGCGTCAGTAGTGGCTCTAGCTCCTGGTCTGCAAACTGTAGGGAGATCCAGCAATCAGTCTGGGGGTTAATCACTCTTGCTTTAAACTGCCTGGATCTGGATTGTGGTCTGGGGGGGGAGTTTGGGGTGGGTATCCAACTTGCCAGAGTGGGTGGAGGCTTTACAGAGGCCACCCAACTGGCATAAGTTGTGAAGACCCCATGTTTGGGTGGAAGCTCCCCTGTCTGTTGGCAGAGTCCTACTGTGGCAACAAGCCCAGGAATCAAGTAATTAAGGGGCAACATGCCTAGGCAAATGAAACAAAATAAACAGAAAAGTTCAACATTGGACTCCTTTTTTAGGGGCAAAGAGGCTCAAAGCATGGAGGAGGACTGTGAGGTCAGAACTCCTGCACCAAAAGCCCCAAATGAAAATACAAGCTTGCTACAGGCCATAGAGGACCTTAAGAAGCAGATAAGAGAAGTGGGGGAAAATTTGGGAAGAGAAATGAAAAAGATGCAAGAAAAGTATGAAATGACAGTCAACAGCCTGAAGGAGGAAAATAACACCTTAAAAAATAGACTAACTCAAATGGCAAAAGAGGCTCATTTTTTTGCCTTTTCAGCAATGAGGAGAAGAATGCCTTAAAAAGTCGAATTTGCCAGATGGAAAAAGAATCTCAAAAGCTCACTGAGGAGATTCATTCCTTCAGAGTTAGACTGGAGCAAATGGAAGCTAGTGACTTTATGAGAAATCAAGATACTATTAAGCAGATCCAAACAAATGAAAGAATAGAAGGCAATGTGAAATATCTCATGGGAAAAACCATTGACCTGGAAAATAGATCCAGGAGAGATAATTTAAAAATTATTGGACTAACTGAAAGCCATGATCAAAGAAAGAACCTAGAAATCATCCTTAAAGAAATTCTCAAGGAAAACTGCCCTCATGTTTTAGACCCAGAGGGCAAAATAGAGGTTGAAAGAATCCACAGATCACCTCCTGAAAAAGATCCCCAAAAGAAAACTCCCAGGAATATTATAGCCAGGTTCCAGAATCCCCAGATCAAGGAGAAAATACTACAAAGCAGCCAGGAAGAAACAATTTCAATATTGTGGAAACACAATCAGAATGGCACAGGACCTGGCAGCTTCTACATTGACGGATAGAAGGGCATGGAATATGATATTCCAGAGGGCAAAAGAGCTGGGAATGAACCCAAGGGTCACCTACCCAGCAAAACTGAGTATCTTGTTTCAGGGGAAAATATGGTCATTCAGTGGAATAGAGGACTTTCAAGCATTCTTGGTGAAAAAACCAGAGTTGAATAGAAAATTTGACATTCAGACACAAGCAAGAGATGCTTGAGAAGGTAATCAAGGAAAAGAAATCAAAAGGAACTTATCACAGTTGGACTATTTACAGTCCTACATGAAAAAACAATGACTATGTTTGATGAAACCTTTCTCATTATGAAAATAATTGAAGAAGGGTACATGGCATATGTTCACAGGTATACATGGATAGAGGGCACAGGTTGAATTTGATGGGAAGGGATGATTATTATTTTTTTTTTGGAGGGCAATTGGGGTTGGGTGACTTGCCCAGGTTCACATGGCTGGGTTTTTGTTCCTGTGTTGGGTGTCTGGGCCCAGATCCAAGCTCGGGTCCTTCTGGCTCCGGGGCTGGCTCTCTGCTCGCTGTGCCACCTAGCCACCCCAAGGAAGGGATGATTCTTAAGGGGTGAAGTCAAGAGGTGAGAGAGGAAAGTGGCAAGAGGAGATGGAGAGAGACAGGTTAGGGCAAACTATCTCATGTAGAAGAGGCAAGGGGAAGTAGTTGCAGGGGAGGGGAAGAACAGGAAGGCAAAAAGGCAAAAGCATATTCTCATTGAAGTTGGCTCAAGGAGAGAATCACATACATACTAAATGGAATATCTTACCCTCACTCACTCTCCTGAGTAGGGGAAAGGGGATGAGAGGGGGGATGATGGAGGGGAGGGCATTCTGGGGAGAGGGGAGGTTAGAAGTACCCATTATCAAAGAGGGACAGGATCAAAGTAGGGAATGGACCAGGTGGGAGGTGAGACAGGTGTGAGGGAAATATAAGCAGTCTTTTACAATATATCTACTATGGTAATGTTTTGCATAGATATACATGAACAACACATACTGAATTGCTTATCTTCTCAGAGGGAGTGGGTGACAGGGGAGAAAGGGAATGGATCTGAAAATCGAAGTTTTAAAATTAAATGTTTCATAAGATGTCCAGGCAGTGGGGCTCAGAGATTCACCTTGCCCTAATGGCAAAGTCGAAGGGGGTATGGGAGAAGATATGGAAGAGAGCAGATTGGATGACGGGATATCTGGTGGGACTGCCATTCTGGCATGGTGGGTAGGGAAAAAATGGGGGAAAATGTAACTCATAATCTGGTGGAAATGAATGATGTAAACCAGAAGTTAATAAAGCATTTGTCTAATTAAAAAAAAAAAGAGTCACCAATATGACTGAAGAATTCAGAATAGAGAAGCGGGGACAAGTTCAAGAAATGTTGTAGACCTAGTAATTTATTGGATAGCAGAAGTGTAGACCAAAAAAAAAAGGTAAAAAAAATAACAAGAAGTTTTTGAACATAGGAAACAAGGGTGAATACTGATCTCAGAAATAGTAATGTCCAAAGGAGAAGAATGTTTGGGAGGAAAGGGTGTTAGGCCTGACTGAATTATCTAAGCTCCCTAGGAAGTCAGATATGACTCTCCTTCTAGAGAAGGGAAGTCATCTGAGAAATCCAGTGACTGCCCAAGGCTACCTACAAAATAGCTGAAGTAAAACTTGAATCTATATTATCTGAAGCTAGATCCAGGCCTCTTCCTATTATATGCCACTGAAGATCTTGATTCAGACACAGGCTATCCTGAGTCCTGACTGTTTGATCCAGTGAAATTTATTTTTTGTCTCTTGTCCTTGATGCTCAGTCATTTCAATCATGTCTGACTCTCTGTAACCACATTTGTGTTTTCTTGGCAAAGGCACCTGAGTAGTTTGCCGTTTCCTTCTCTGGCTCATTTACCAGATGGGGGAAACTGAGGCAAAGAAGGTTAACTGAATTGCACAGGATCACATAGTTAATAAGTGTCTTGAGGGGAGATTTGAACTCATGTCTTCCTGACTCCAGGCCTAGTGATCTATGCACTATGGTGCCATCTAGCTGCCCCTCTTGCCTTTAGTTTCCTTATTTGTAAAATGAAGAGGTGGGAGTTTGTGACTTCTAAGGCCCTTTCCAGCTCTAAATACTTTGATTCTATAATTTTTAAATGAAGGTTAAATCCAATGCAGATCTTAGACCCCAGGTCTCTTAGGTTTTAGAGATACTAAGGACTTTCTTCAGGACAGCTCCTTGAGGTAGGTCAGTGGTGTTGAACTCATATAGAAACTGGTACCGCTAAAATTAAGATCTCTGCAAGCAAGATAATGTCTTACAAAATCACATGTTTTCCATTATTTTGTTTTATTTTATTTTGATTTATTTTGTTAAATATTCCGCATTATATTCTAATATTGTTACCGCCATACTACTTCAGAGGTAAGTAGAACCCAGTTTATCATTCCCATTTTACATATAAGGATATGAATCTTAAATGTAAATGGTCCTGGGTCCACTAGGTGGCACAGTGAGTAAGAACACCCACCCCAGAGGCAAGAGTACCCAGGAGCAGTTCTGGCCTCAGTACTCAGCACCCACACATAAATAACTAGCCATGTAACCGTAAGGAAGTTACTTAACCCCAATTGCTTAAAAAAAATGCCAAGGGTCCTACCCAGGGTCACAAAGCTAGTAAGTGTCTGAACTGGGACTTTGCCCATATTTTTTTTATGCTAAGATCAGAAAAAATTCTACTACATGAATGAGAAAGTTCCCTTCTCACGTATGCGGGTCCTCTCCTTGGCACTTACTGGGATGAGCTAGATCTGTTCTTCAGTCTGTGATCAGGGGCATTTTTTAAAAAAGATGGGGGTAAGTAGAAGATTAGACCCAGTGGACCCTGGCGGGAAGGAGAGATGGGATACAGAAGGGAGGGGGGCTGGAGAGACCAGTAAATCACCTAGTGCCAGAAATAGAAGTATTTTGCAATGAGGGAGAGAATCAGAGAAGGGCAATGTGTTTAGTGGACAATTCAGGGGAAGGGTATTTCTTTACCAGCATATAATGGAATCCCTCCTGTAGTTTGCTAGCATTTGATTAAGTTTAGCAAAATACCATTTTAAAGGCCCCCCTCCAACAAGGTGTCTCACAGGCGTATATCACAATCATACAAGATGCTTTCAAAAGTGGAACAACAGAGAGAACTATTCAACAACCCTCTGATTATTAATATCAAATCAGGCATAAAACAGGGAGATATATTCTTGAGCAAGGTTATTTACCACTGTCATAGGGATAGGTCTAGCACAGTCTTTGTCAAATCTATACCAATCAACAAGCATTTACTCAGCACCTGATACATGCTAGGTGCTCTTAAAAAAGACAAATGAGGGGTGGCTAGGTGGCACAGTGAGTAAGAGCACTGGCCCTAGAGTCAGGAGGACCCAGAATCAGTTCTGGCCTCAGAAAAATTAGCACCCACATGTAAATAAATAACTAGCCGTGTAACTTTGAGCAAGTTACTTAACCCCAATTGCTTTTAAAAAAAGACAAATGAAGCAGTCCTTTCTCTTAAGGAGTTTACATTCCATCATAACATGTAGGTACATGCAAAATGAACATTGGACATGGTATCCTCTGCCCACACGAGGACTGATCTTATGCTCTCTCTAGTGCTAAGTCCTCGCTGAGATAAGTGATTCCATATTTGACCACTGATTGACCTGAAAATATATGGGAAATTCCTATATACTCATTAGTCAACTTCATTTAGGCAAAAAATGCACACCCCTACTGATCATAGTCAGTTTAGAAAACTTCATGTAATCCATTGCATATGGATCACACACATAATACTAGAAAACTTTCCAAATTCGAGCACAATTTCCAAATCACAGTGACTTTGTGGACTATATGAGGGTGGAATGCAGTAGCACTTCAGGCCACCTACTGATTGTTTCCCCATAGGGTCCCATTCCCACTTGTTCCCTGTCAATCTGCCTAGCAAAAACGAGATATAAAAGCAGAGGCCCAGAGATCTAGACTTTTAATGAAATATGCATTTCACTGTGTGCCAAAGTTTCCACCAGGCTTACCTATGGCATCATAGGACTAGAGAGATACATGCATGCATATCTGCAAGTAATAAATTGCCTGCCTCATGATCTTTGAGTGCTTGTGTACCTTTAGTAACTTACCCACAATCTCCTCTCTGTTTGTAGTTTCTGCTACTAAGGAGGCTGAGGCTAGTCAATTACTTTATTTAAAAGTTCTGGGCCAAATATGGAAGGATACAGATTATCTCTTTTCTATCCTGTCTACATCTTGTTTGCATGTTGTGTCATCCATTAGACTATGAGTTCCATGAGGGCAGGAACTTTAAAAAAATTATGTTTTGTTTTTGCCTTTCTTTGAATCTCTAGTGTGTGGTATAGTGCCTGACACATAGCAAACATATAAGTGCTTATTGACTGAGTGACAAATTATGAAGGAAAATCAAGGTAATATCATCAAAAAATTTTACCAGAATTTTTTTTTTTGCCTTTTGGTGGGCAATTGGGGTTAAGCAACTTGCCCAAGGTCACACAGCTAGGTTTTTGTTTGTGTGTGCATTAAGTGTCTGAGGCCGGATCCGAACTCAGGTACTTCTGACTCCAGGGCCCACGCTCTACTCACTGTGCCATCTAGCCGCCCCCAGAATTTTTTTTTAAGATGAGTTGTTCATAAATTGATATCAGGGTATAACAAATTGGCAGGCTTTGTCAAGAGGATTTGAGTAAGGTTCCCAAAACATTGGGTTGACCTCCCTGTAGTAGGTCTGGGGGAACACATATGAAAGAGTAAAATTAACTAAAGTCAGTAAGGGGTGGAAAAGGAAAATTAGAAAAGGAAAAATATAATTTAAAAAAGTAATAAAAGCAAAAAAGAGATAGAGAGATAAAAGAAAAGGAGAGGGAGGGAGCAATGCCTCTCTCCTCAGAAAGGAAATCTAATCCCAGATGAACCCCCAAGGCGATGTGGAACTCTGCCCATAGAGATTTGAGATCTGCCCAAAGTCAACTGCACACTGTTAGATTAAAAACCATTGCATTCTAGATGAAAACTTCTTTGATAGCTCCCTATAGAATATTGTATAATCCAAAAGGAGGTCCAGACAGAATCACAGAGTTTAAGAGCTGGCGGGGGGGAGGGGGAACCTCACAAATCATTTAGTCTCTGCCATACACATAGGGAATCCCACTATAAAATACTTAACAAGATCTTCATGAATGATAAGTTATTTTGATTACCCCATGGTAAGGAAAGTTTATAAATTACATTAATTATATTAAATTAAACAAATGCACACATCTTTGGGGCTCCCCCAAATATTAAACACTCAGTTGGAATATTAATTATGTCAATATCCCAGATGAGCCTTTAAGATACAGGTCACTGATATGGCTATAAATTCCTCCCTATAATCTCATCTATTTGGTTGTCAGTGGTTAGGGATGGGGATTGTGATTTCATTGGCATAGGGAACTTTTTTTTAAGTGGTAACAATCTTTTTAAAATTACATTCACTAGTTCAAGGGAAAAGTCAGTACCCTGAACTTCAGAGAAAACACAAGCAGAGAAATAAAGAACAACAGATAGGGCTCTGACTGCCTGAATCAACTATACATTTTACATACATCCCTAAACTGAAAGAGCCTTTACATCTGAGCATTTGGGGAACTATGAATATACCACCACTCAGAATCTCAACCAGGGAATCACAAGATCCTTTTCATAAGCCAGCCCCCAAAGCAAAATACCAAATCAGAGTATATATATACTTCTAAGAGTCAGAAGGCACCACAACCTCCCAAACTAGGTGCCTAATTTGAAATTAGCAAAAGTTATGAAAGCCTTCCTACAGGCAAGCCTCCCCTAAGCAAGCTTCCTTTAATGGGCTTCATGTGAGGCCTATTAATGGGCAGGGAAGATCTTAAATCCCATTAATGTTATAACTTTGCAAAGTCATCAGCCTCACTTTCTCCTCCAGAGTCATCTGTGTCTAGCAAATTTAATGTAATCAAAATTTTCCATTTTGCATTTTGTAATGTTCTCTATCTCTTTTTCGGTCATAAATTTTTTCCTTCCCCATAAATCTGAAAGTTAAACTATTTCTTACTCTCCCAGATTGCTTACAGTATATAAACTCTGTGATTCTGTCTGGACCTCCTTTTGGATTATACAATATTCTATAGGGAGCTATCAAAGAAGTTTTCATCTAGAATGCAATGGTTTTTCATCTAACAGTGTGCAGTTGGCTTTGGGCAGATCTCAAATTTCTGTGGGCAGAGTTCCACATAGCCTTGGGGGTTAATCTGGGATTAGACTTCCTTTCTGAGGAGAGAGGCATTGCTCCCTCCCTCTCCTTTTCTTTTATCTCTCTATCTCTTTTTTGCTTTTATTACTTTTTTAAATTATATTTTTCCTTTTCTAATTTTCCTTTTCCACCCCTTACTGACTTTAGTTAATTTTACTCTTTCATATGTGTTCCCCCAGACCTACTACAGGGAGGTCAACCCAATGTTTTGGGAACCTTACTCAAATCCTCTTGACAAAGCCTGCCAATTTGTTATACCCTGATATCAATTTATGAACAACTCATCTTAAAAAAAAAATTCTGGGGGCGGCTAGGTGGCACAGTGAGTAGAGCGTGGGCCCTGGAGTCAGAAGTACCTGAGTTCAGATCCGGCCTCAGACACTTAATGCACACACCAACAAAAACCTAGCCATGTGACCTTGGGCAAGTTGCTTAACCCCAATTGCCCACCGAAAGGCAAAAAAAAAAAATTCTGGTCAAATTTTTGATGATATTACCTTGATTCTCCTTCATAATTTGTCATTCAGTCAATAAGCACTTATATTATCTTAAGGAAGACTCCATTTATTCCTATGCTTTCAGTGTTTTTAATAGGAATGGGTGTTTTATTTTGTCAAAAGCTTTTTCTGCTTCTATTGAGATAGTCATATGGTTTCTACTAGTTTTCTTATTGATATGATCCATTATACTGATAGTTTTTCTAATACTGCACCAGCCTTACATTCCTGGAATAAATCCTACTTGATCAAAGTGTATTATTCTCATGATAAGTTGCTGTAATCTTTTTGAAAATACTTTATTTAAAATTGTTGCATCTATATCCATGAGGAAAATTGGTCTATAAATTTCTTTCTGTTTTGACACTTCCCAAATTAGGTATTAATACCATATTTGTATCATTAAAAAAAAAAAGTTTGGTAGGACTCTTCCAATTTTCCCAAATAGTCTATAAAGTATTAGGATAATTGTTCTTTAAGTGTTTGATAGAATTCACTTGTAAATCCATCTGGACCTGTATTTTTTTTTCCTAGGGAATTCATTGATTGCTTGTTCAATTTCTTTTTCTGAGATGGGGTTATTTAAATATTTTACTTTTTCATTAAATCTGGGAAACTTATATTTTTGTAAATATTCATCCATTTCAATAAGATTGTTAAATTTATGGGCATACAATTGGGCAAAATAATTCCTAATTATTGTTTTAATTTCCTCTTTATTTTAGGTAAATTCACCCATTTCATTTTTGATACAGGTAATTTGGTTTTCTGCTGTTTTAAAAATAAAATTGACTGGGGCGGCTAGGTGGCGCAGTGAATAGAGCGCAGGCCCTGGAATCAGAAGGACCTGAGTTCCGAGCCGGCCTCCCACACTTAATCCGCACAAACAAAAACCTAGCCATGTAACCTTGGGCAAGTTACTTAACCCCAATTGCCCTAAAGGGGCGGCTAGGTGGCGCAGTGAGTAAGAGCGTCGGCCTCAGAGTTTGGATGACCCGAGATCAGATCCGGCCTCAGAAAATGAGCACCCACGCATAAACAATGACTAGCCGTGTAACCTTGAGCAAGTTACTTAACCCCAATTGCTTTAAAAAAAAAATTAAAAAAAAAAATAAAAAAATAAAAAAAATAAAATTGACTAAAGGTTTACCAATTTTACTGTTTTTTTTTTCATAAAACCAGCCCTTAGTTTCATTTATTAGCTCAATAGTTTTCTCAATTTCAATTGTATTTGGTTTTCAGTATTTCTAATTTAGTATTCAGTTGGGAATTTCAATTTGTTCTTTTTCTAGCTTTTTCAGTTGCATGCCCAACTCATTGATTTCCTTTTTTCTATTTTATTCATGTAAGCATTCAGAAATACAAAACTCCCACTAAGAACTGTTTTTGCTGCATCACATAAGTTTTTGGTATGTTGTCTCATTATTGTCATTCTCTTCAATGAATTTCTTGATTGTTTCTATGATTTCTTGTCTGACCCACTCATTCTTTAAGATTAGATTATTTAATTTCCAATTAGGTTTTACTGTTTCTTTCCATGGTCCTTTATTACATCTAATTTTTATTGCATCATGATCTGAAAAGGATGCACTTAATATTTTTGCCTTTCTGCACTAGATTGTGAGGTTTTTATGCCCTAATACATGGCCAACTTTTGTGTATGTGCTTTGTACCTGTGAGAAGGTACCCTCATTCAATTTTCTCTCTCATATCTAACTTCTCTAAAGTTCTATTCACCTCCTTAAATTATTGTTTATTTTGAGGTTAAATTTATCAAGTTCAGAGAAGGGGAGGTTGAGGTCTCCCCCACTAGTCTAGTTTTGCTCTCTATTTCTTCTTCTAACTCAGTTTCTGTAGGAATTTGGATGTTATAGTATTTGGTGTATATATGTTTAATAATGATGTTACTTCATGGCCAATGGTGCCTTTAAGCAGAATATATTTTCCTTCAGGCAAGGAGATGATCATTCAGTGAAATGAGAGATTTTCAGATCTTCTTGATAAAAAGGCCAGTGGAAGATTTGATCTCCAAATCTTTTTGGTTTGTCTGACATTAGGATTAGTACCCCTGTTTTTTTTTTTACTTTAGTTGAAGCATAATATATTCTACTCCAGTCTTTTACCTTTATGCTTTGTGTATCCCACTTTTTCAAATGTGTTTCTTGTAAACAGCATATTGTAGGATTATGGTTTTTAATCCATTCTGCTATCCACTTGAGTTTTACAGGAGAGTTCATCCCATTCACATTCAGAGTTATGATTACTATCTGTGTCTTTCTCTTCATCCTGTTCCCTCCCTTGTTTATGCTTTTATTTCTCCCTTCTCCCTTCTCCTCCTTAAGAGTTTTCTTTTTGACCACCTCCTCCTTCAGTATTTCTTCCTGATAGGCCCCCTCCATTTTCCAACCCTTTCCTCTTGGTCCTTCTACCTTCTCTTCTACCTCCCATCTTTCCTTTCCCCTTTCCCTCCTACTGCCCGTAAAGCATGTTAGATTTTTATATCTAACAAAATACGGTATTCCTTCCTTCAACCAAATCTGATGAAAGTAAATTTCAAACAATGCTTCTCTCCTTCCCTTCTTTCCCTCTATTATAATAAGTTTTTGTGTCTCTTCATGTTAGATTCCTATACTTAATTCAGTGTGTTATTCCTCCTTGAGCCAAAACCAATGAGAATAAAATTATTACAATGTTCATCTCCTTCCCTTCTTTCCCTCTACTATATTTTTGCCTCTTCGTGCAGCATAATTTAACTTTTTCTGCCTCTTCCTTTTCCTCTTCTCACATTACAATCCCTTTATACCCCTTAAACAGGTTTTTTTTAATCGTCACATTAGTTAATTTATGCCCTTATCCTCTATCTATCTATTTATCTCTTTCCCTTTTAAATGTCATGATAATTATACATTCTCAATATTGACAGGTATCATCCTCCCATATAGGGATGCAAGCAGTTTACTCTTATTGAATAACAAATTATGTGTATGTGTTTTCCCTGTATACCTTTTTTATGTCTCTCTTGAGTCTTGCATTTGGAGATCAAATTTTCCATTGAGCTCTGGCCTTTTTATCAAGAAGATCTGAAAATCTCTCATTTCACTGAATGATCATCTCCTTGCCTGAAATATTATCCTCAATCTTGCTGGGTAGTTGATCCTCAGTTGTAATCCAAGTTATTTTGGCATAGTGAACTTCTGGGCAAGAAAACTCCCCCTGTGAGTGCAGGAAAGCACCAGTTTTATAACTTAGAGTCTTTGAGAATTGTCTAGACCACATTGAGATTAATGACTTGCTCAGGGTTAGCAGTCAGTATTTCAAGTCAAAGATAGGTCTTGAACCCAAGCCTTCATGGTTTCTAGGTCGCCTCTCTCTCCACTACACTAGGTTGGTTGCTGTTCAGTTTAGTAGAGAATCTATTAAATTAGTCAACAGTTATCTTGATCAACTTTCTCCTTAGCCCCCAGTACATTTAAAAGTTTGTTTTTACATTGAGCTCTAATCTACCTTCCTGCTGTTTCTTCCAATTGCTCCTGGTACTGCCCTATGGAACCACCAGAATAATGTAATCCTTTTATCCATATGACAACCCTTAAAATTCTGGATAATAGTTATGATGGCTTCTCCAAGTCTTCTCTGCTCCAGGCTAGACATTCACAACACCTTCAAAGAATCGTCATATGTTATAATCATTTATCCCTTCAAAATTCTCATCATCCTACTCTGGAAATGTTCCAGCTTGTCAACCTCCTTCTGAGGTTCCAAATGGAAGATTGTAATCACAGAAGTGGCCAAACCAGGGTAAGATTTAGGTGTTCTTATAGTATTAGAGTATATTTCTTATCTGATTATTGGGTCAATTTAATTCAATTAAAGAAATATTTAGTGAGTACCTACTATGTGTTATGTACTTAGGGGTGCTGAGAGGTTACAAAGGTTTTTGTCATTGTTTTTAGCTTGCCCTCAAGAAGTTTACACGCTTTTTTTAGATAAAAAATGATATATTTTGCATAATATTCATTCCAGGCTATGTCCCTTCTTCCTCTCCTACTCAATGAGCCTCCTGGTATGGTAGGAAAAGCACAAACTTTGCAGTCAAAGAACATGGCTTCAAGTCTTGATCTTACTACTAGCTACCTGTGTGATGTTGGCAAGTCACTTTTATGGGCCTCAGTTCCTTCATTCATAAAATGAAAGGTTTGGATTAGACTGACTAATGTCTTCAGCTGCTCTAAATCTATGATTCGTGTCTCCATTCCCCAACATATTGATGACTGAGGTCATGCCTCCACCCAAAATTGTATGTTTTCTGAAGGCAGGAACTGTGTCTCCTCCTGACAATGAAAACTCCCAAGGGCAGAATAAGTTTTTGTCTTGTCCTCAGATGAAGGACCCCTTAACAGTGGGGACCAATTCTTTCTCTTCCATTAGGAGAGCTTTTCTGGGTTTTCTCCCTGCCCCCCTACTCTTTCTCAATATGCAGTGGAGGCCACCACCACACTCTACAAGCCCCTTAATCTACAGTCTGGAAAGAAAATATGTCAGTCCCCTTCTTGCCTTTCATTATCTTTGCCTCATTAGAAATAGAACCAGACTCTCACTCCGGTTGTCCCTTGGCCTATTTTCTCTGTTTTCAGCTGTCACCAACAGGTAACATCAGGAGGAAAGGGTTAGAGGGATGTAAGAGAGGAATCAGAGTATAGTCTGGAAACAGTTGCTGACCATGGAACTGCCCAGCCAGGAGCCAGGGTCCCTGCCAATTACTCTGCTTGGCTGGTTGAGTATTTCTTCCCTGGCCACCAACGTGCTCACCTTTCACAGGGACCAGAGGTCACAGCTAAGCCAATTAATTTGAACCAGTCTATTCCACGCTTAATAACTTCACTGTATCGAGCCAGCCTCTGTGTCAACAGTCTGTCTTCATTTGTGGGCTGATATATTGGTGACTCTTTTTTCACCTGCCCTTTATAAGGGGAGAGCAAGAGCTTATTTCCCTGGGGGGAGTAATTAAAGACCCACGATCCCAAGCCAGGTTTAACTGGGACTAATGGCTCTCATTTGCCAACTATCAGTATGTAACCATGGCTATGTACCCTTCTGGGGGTGAGAAGGAGAGGGTTTGCAATGACCCTCAATTTGACAGCATCTGCTAGAGAGATAACTGGCAGAGAGAGGAGAGTCCAGTCCAGGATTTTTGAGACGTAAGCTCTAGTACTGACTCAGAAATAGATTAGGGGTTGACCTTGGGAAAAATCACTTAATTTCCCTGGGCCTTATTTTCCTCCTCTGTGTAAGGGGAGTAAGGAAGAAGAAAATAACAAAAATAAAATAATAAATAATAACAACACATGGAAATTTACAGAGTTTTCCCTTTATCTTTTACTTTTTTCACTTGCTCTTTCACAATGGGCTTGATATAATGCCTGGTTCATAAAATCTGTTTAATAAATGCTAGTTGACCAACTGATTGACAACAACCACCTAGTAATTTAGAAGTATTTTAATGTAATTGTGAGAGTATTAGATCTGGAATAAGGGAAAATAAGTGTAAAAACCTGATTTTTTATTCCACTTCTATACCCATGAACAAGTCATTTAACCTGTTTAAGCTTTAAAAATATAAATAATATAAATATAAACTTTAAAAATATAAATAATAACTTCTATTTATTTATACTGTCTGTATCTTGAATGTGTCTGGTTCTTTGTTTGTTGTCCCCCCCATTGGTTTATAATATCCTAGAGCACAAGGGCTCTATTTTTGTTTTTCTTTGTAGAACCAGTGCTTAGCACAGTGCCTGGTACATGTTAGGTAATTAATGATTTTTGGCTGACTGACCTGTCTTATTAGGTATTTGATAACTACATCACAGGCAGCTGGGTGGAACAATGGATAGGGGTCTGGGGTCTGGAGTCAGAAGATTCACCTTCCCAAGTACAAATCTGTTCTCTGTAGTGCCAATGCAATATTTACAGTGTCAACAATCATGATAAAGACTGTGACTATAAATATCACATGACAGTCAGTAACAAAATATAACAAACTCTCCATATAGAGGACAGAACCAAAACAATTATTTAGACACCAGAAAACCAAATTCCCAAACCAGTAAGACAATTCCATCATAAAAGTAAAGAAATTAACAAGCCACAACAACACAGAGAGCCAAAACATCCTTTAGCCTTCCCACAAACCAATATAAGATCAATATTTACTCACCAACCTCTCTGTCTCCTTGTCTGAGCTCCTCTCTATCCCACTCTCTCTCTAGCTCTGACTTCCAGCTTCCTGGGGCTCTGCTCTATCCTTCAACAAACTCCTCCCCCCACAGGCTCCATGTGACTACATTAAGCCTATTAGGGGACAGAGTTTATCTTCAAAGCATGGAAGCTTCCTGTAAGCATTTTTCCACCCTTTAGCAAACTCCTCCCATCACAGGCTCCATGTAATTACATTCAGCCTATTAGGGGGCAGAATTTACTTTCAAAGCAGAGGTCTTCAAATTCCCTTAGGCCTACTAAGGGGCAGGGAAGGTCTTCAAATTCCCCTAGGTCAATTAAGGGGCAGTCCTTCCCAGAATTCAGTATCCAAAGCCAAAATTTTGCTCTAGGTGGAATCTGACCAGGTCATCATAAAGTGGGGCTACTGTAAGCTGAGTCCAACTACTCCTCAAATATATTACTCCTTCTCCCAATGCACCCATTAATTCTTTATTCTTGTCAGTCCCTACAGTGTCCTCATGTGAAAAAAGGATTAGACTTTTTCTGGTCTGGCAGAAGTTTCCAAGAAGTCAAGTTTGACCTGAAGTCAGGACAAACTTCTGGATAATTAGAACTATGTACAAGTGGAATAGACTGGAGCGGGTGGGAGGGGGAGACACGTATTTATTAAGCACCTACTATATGCCAGGCAGTGAAGTGGCAGGGTGAATGGAATATTGGGGTCTAGAATCAGGGAGACTTCTCCCCTTGAGTTCCATTATGGCTTCAGACACTTCTTATCTGTGTGACCCTGAACAGATTCCACCTAGAGCAAGATTTTGGCTTTGGATACTGAATTCTGGGAAGGACTCTGACTAAAGAGAGAATATAAAGACAAAGATTTGGAGAGAGGACTAGTTGTTGTTTAGCTCTTTTTCAGTTGAATCTGACTCTCCATGACCTCATTTGAGGTTTTCTTGGCAGAGATCCTGGAGTGATATGCCATGTCCTTCTCCAAGTCATTTTTACAGATGAGAAAATTGAAGAAAACAGGGTGAGGTGACCTGTCCAGGATCACACAGGTATTAAGTGTCTGAGGCTGGATTTGAATTCATGATGATGAGTCTTCCTGATTCTAAGCCCACTGCTCCCTCCAAAATGAGAATGAGATGAAGGGTCTGGGGACAATGACTCATATTTATCTGGTATTTTAAGGTTTGTGAAGCATTCACCACCTATCACCTCTTTTGATCCCCATAACAACCCTATAAGGTAGGTGCTAACATCACCAGCTCCATTGTGTAGATCAAAAACGTGAAGCTCAGGGAACTTTAGTGACTTGTGTAATTAGCAAGAATCCAAGGCCTGTGAATGTTTAACCAGAAGAAGACTTGTTAGGGGAAGGGATATAATGACTGGCTTCAAATATTTTAAATTTTGTCATATGGAAAAAGATTAGATTTGTTTTGCTTGGTCCCATAGAAGAGAATTAGGCAGAGTGGAAGGTAGTTAGATGCTATTATTATAATTCCCCTTTTAGAGTTAAGGAAATTGAAACTGAAGGAGATTAAATGATTTGTCAAGTTTCACAATTAGTAAATCTTTGAAGCAGGATCTGAACTTGAGTCTTTCTGACTCCAAGCTTCCTAAGAGAGCAGTTGAAGATTTAATTTCTCTGCAATGAAAAACTCACTAACAATTAAAGTTGTCCCAAAATGACTGCTTTTGAGCTGTTTCAGATAAGAAAAATTCCCCAACAATAAAGATGTGTTAAAAATTTCTTTGGACTTTAGACTTAACTCACCTTTCCTTGTCCAACCCTTCCCCCCTATGCACACCCAAACATACACATTAGCTAGGGATGTTGTCAAGGGAACCCCTGCTCAGGTATGATATGGACTATGCGACCTTTAAGGTTGCTTTCAGCTCTGAGGTTCTGTCATTCTACTTTATTTCCCTTGTGAGCCTTAGAATTGAAAAGCCTCATTGCTTTCCAATTTAGAGTCACAGCAAGAAAAGTTGGTGCCATGGCTATGTGGCATTCTGCTTCTAAACCATGGGCTCAGCTGTGATCAAAAGCAGATACTACCTGATTTCTTCTAGCACAACATATTTTCCCCCTTCAGTCCTGGTGCTAGGTTGTTTCCATATCATTGTTTAGAATGCTTAATGGGTCTGGATTCAGGTTGTTGGGAGTTTCATTCATTCCCAGCATTCATTCATCCATCCATACATACATCCAAGCAACCATTTAAACACCTAGTAGGTTGTAAGACTCTCTTCTTGACATTTGGAGAATTAGCTCCTGTCCATCACCACTTTTCCTTTGTGGGTAACACATGATTCTGAAGATCCCCTGGCAGGAGAAGGTACCAGACACTGAGGTTCTTACTCAAGCCAAACTGCCAACCATTCAAACTCTAATGCAGAGAGCAAAACTCCAATGGGCTGGCCACATTGTTCAAACACAAAACCTACCCTTTCCACAAAGACTATTTTATGGAGAACTCAAATAGGGCAAGCACGCACATGGAGGTCAGAAGAAGCAGGGACACTCTCAAGGTCTTTCTAAAGAATTTTGGAATTGATTGTGTGACATGGGAGACACTGGTACAGAACCGCTCAGCATGGAGTGCCCACCTCCAAGAAGGTGCCATGCTCTATGAGCAAAGCAGAATTGAGACAGCTCAAAGGAAATGCAGGATGCACAATTTGGAGAATCCACCCCAAATGTTCACACTGACTATTTGTGCCTGATATGTGGTTGAGTACTCCAAACTCCTATTGGTCTGATCAGCCACAGTCAGACACATTGAAACTTTACTCTAGCATAGTGATGTTATTTTGGTCCTCTTTTAGAATGAAGGACAACAACCAACTGACCAATATTAGGAATTAAAGCTGGTGATAACCATAGAGATACTGTACAATCCTCATTTTTACTGATGGGGAAACTAAAGTCCAGAAAATTAAAGTGAGCTTCCTAAGGTCATCCAGGTTGTAAGTACCTGAGCCAAGTTTAAATACACTCATTATAATATCTAGAACATTTATACAGATCTTGCAAATTTGCAAAGTAGTTTACAAATGCTATCTCATGTGATCCTCACAAAAATCTTGGAAGATGCTTTCAGAAGAGTTCCAGTATCCTGAAGAGATATCAAAAACCAATAACAAGGTACTCTCTTCTCTACTCCCATCCCCCAAGAGATTTCTTCTCAGGGTTTGCCTGGAAGTTTTCTTTCCAACTTGCCACTCACTCAAATCTCATGATTCCAACTTGATGGTTTTATAGACATCTGAGACGATAAAATGTAATCTCTCTGCCAGGTCAAAGAGACTCCCCGTGGCATACAGGTAAGAATCTAAAACTTGTTCACAACTAACTGAAAAATGTGTAAGGGCTAAGTGGGATGAGGGGACTTTGGTCCCACCTTTACATTTCCAATGTGGTTTTAGGTGAAAAAGGCAGTACAAATATAATAACCTCCATTTTACAAATGAGGAAATTGAGTCTCTAAAACTTCAGTTGTCATGCTCATGGACACAGATTTTAAATATTGTTTCAGATCAAAACATATTATCTTCTTTCTTCAAGGTTCAGAACTCTTTTTTTTTTTTTTTGGAGGGCAATTGGGGTTAAGTAACTTGCCCAAGGTCACACGGCTAGGTTTTTGTTTGTGTGTGCGTTAAGTGTCTGAGGCCGGATCCGAACTCAGGTCCTTCTGACTCCAGGGCCGACGCTCTACTCACTGCACCACCTAGCCGCCCCTTGTTTTGCCTTTTTTTTTTTTTTAAGGTTCAGAACTCTTTACACAATGCACTTTGCCTTTAGGTTCCTTCCAGAGCATAAAATTCTTTATTGGTAGCTTTTGTCTCTGTTCTGATTCTGAGAGCATTGGACTACACCAAGAACCTCCTAACCGTGTCCATGGCAAACTCTGTCCTAGGTCCCAGTCATGAATGGGATCAGAAAAACTATCACAACAATGGGATCAGAAAAACTATCACGGGGCGGCTAGGTGGCGCAGTGAATAGAGCGCCGGCCCTGGAGTCAGAAGGACCTGAGTTCGGATCCGGCCTCAGACACTTAACCCACACAAACAAAAACCTAGCCGTGTGACCTTGGGCAAGTTACTTAACCCCAATTGCCCTAAAGGGGTGGCTAGGTGGCGCAGTGAGTAAGAGTGCCGGCCTCGGAGTTGGGATGACCCGAGATCGAATTGAGCAAGTTACTTAACCCCAATTGCTTAGTAAAAAAAAAAAAAAAACTATCACAACATTCTCTACTTTGATATTCAGAGTCTAGCAGCTTTTGAAGGTAATTTTAATAAGTATTTGCACTAAAGTCTAAAAAAGGCAAGTGCTTAGCATGGCTTTATAATGAAAGATAAAAAGAAAAAACATGCCTGTCTGAGTGGCATAGTAAATAGACAACTTGGTCTGGAATCAGGAATGCTTGCATTCAAATCTAACTTCATACACTTACTAGCTGGATAAGTCACTTAAATTCTGTCTCAGTTTAATCAACTGTAAAATCAGGACAATAAAATACCTATCTCCTAGGGTTGTGATAAAATGAAATATCTCTAAAGTGGTTAGCACAGTGTCTGGTACACAATAGGTGCCTGATAAATGCTTCTTTCCTTTCTTTCCTTTCCTTCCTTTTTGGATAGGATTACTAGACAGATAGAGTTGGCCAATATGGAAGCATGGCATAGTTGACAGACTGCAGGTCTTGGAGTCCAAAAGATATGGATTCAAAGTATATCTTTGATACTTACTAGCTGTATGATCCTAGTTCAAGGGCAAAGAGGATGAACGTTAATCATGTGGCAATTTCTCTGAACCTCAGGAAACTCTTTAAGACTTATCTACTAAGTTAGAGAAGAGATACAATCTACTTGGGTGCCTCCACTAATGAAATCATAAATCTTTGATGTAGTAAGTAATATAGTAGTTTTGGGGGCCAGGTGGGGAAGGAGAGCTTTAAATATCATTTGCTTAGACTTGGACAAAATTTTGGATACAGTATCTCACATTGTACTTATAGTAAAGATGGAGATGTGTGGGGCAGACCATAGTACAGTTAAGTGAATCCGGTATGGGCTAAATGACTGGATCCAAAAAGTAGCCATTGATGATTCCATTTCGGCTTGAAAGACAGAGTTTACCAGAAGGCCCCAGAGATCTGTGCTTGGCTCCAAAACTCTTAGCATTCTTGCCAATAACTTGACTATGCTGTATGTCTAAAAATGTTCTGATGACACAAAGCTAGGAGGGATTACTAACGTGTTGAATAATATAATCAGAAAGTAAAAAGATCTTGACAGGCTAGAAGGTGAGGCCAAATTTATTGAGATGAAGTTCTGCATGCAATATCTTTCATTATTAAATATAATTATATAGGAACTAAAAATAAGTTTCGTAAGTAGAAGATGAGGAATGCAAGATGAGACAGCACCTCTTTTGAAAAAGATCCTGGGGTTTCAGTGGACTGCTAACTCAATGTGAGTCAGTAGTATGATATGCAAGTTAAAGAAGTGACCATGATCTTTGGATGATAACTGTCACCAATTATCTGAAGAATTGTCATGTAGAAAAGAGATTAGACTTATTCTGCTTGGTCTCAGAGGACAGCACTGGGAGTGATGGGTGGCAGTATAGGGCTGAGGGGGAGGGAATTTCAGAGAATTAGATTTTTGCTCAATGGAAGTAAAAATTCCCTAGCAACCAGACTTATCTCAAAGTAGAGTGGGCTGCTAGAGAACTCATAGGCTCCCCATTACTAGAGATCTTCAAGTTAAAGGTGAATGATCACTTAAGCATGTTTTAGAAGCAGTATTTATTCAGGACAATATGGTCCTCACATTGTATGTTTCTGTCTAGGACAAACCAATGCACATGTAACTTTTAGAGTCTTCCTTCAGAGACAGCTCTAAAAATTAAACCCAGCACTCATAATAACAGACAGAATCTACTCTGTTCTCAGTTCTCTTGGACATAGTCCTTGCTCTGATGGGCTTTATCATCCTCTAGGGGAGATAAATCAGGTATATAATTAAGGGCACAAACAGAAGACCAACAAAAGGTACCAACAAAAAGTATTTGGGAGCTGTTAGGAGGGAAAGAAAAAAATTACTGGAGACTGCAAAGTGAAAGGGAAATTTTCCTAGATTTTGAATTAAATTTTGAATTTGAATTCTAGCCTTCCTACTTATTTAATGAAATTTTTCCAAGTCACTTCAATTCTGGCCTCAGTTTCTAACTCTGTAAAATAAGGGATTGGATAGACAATTTCTAGCCTCCTTTTCACCTCTAAATCCTGTGATCCTAAGATCCTCCATTGTCCAAATCTCTTCCATTCAAATTCTCATTCAATTTGCTATTATGGTTTAGAAGAACTTCTGTGGTTTTCAAAGCAAAGTGAAAAGAACATAATTTCTGGTTGGTCTTACCAAGTATTTAGTGTTTGGACTGTTTAACTCTTATCTGAAGGTCTAACAGCTAAGTTTGAGTAAGTTCTTTATCTTTTTATATCTAGTCCAAGACAGAAAATTTAAAAGAAAACAACAATCAACCAAGTGAATTAGGAATTGGTCAATGAGATCAGCCTTTATAAGCATTTGTAGAGTGCTTAACTGATACAACACTTGTTTGTACTTTGGAGTATGTTGATACATTCTGTTATTGGTTCTGACCCATTTGGTAAAGTGGAACTACTGACTTTGGAACCAGACCTGGGGGCATTGAAAGGCACTAGTCATCCTGAACCTGTCCCTGGGACTGACTTTTTTCTGCTTGGTGTGTTTGAGTGAAGAGGCATAGAATAGACCTTTACCTGGACATGCTATGGTGTGACCCATGAGCATGTGGTCCTGCTGTTTCTTCTGTTGTCACTGTTTCTATTCTCTTTTTCTTCAAGGGGAACAAGATTGGCAATGGCTATGACCTTCTGGCCTTTGTAAATTCAAAAGTGAATGTTTCCAGGAAACCCTTAAGCAGAGTCTATGCTGGGATCTATAGCCAGCAAGTCAATCATTGAAGCCCAGAGGGAACAAAGAACAATCCTTGAAATGTAAGCCAAGTCAACAAGAATTTCTGATGTTCCTATTATTTGCCAGGCCCTATACTAAGTCTAAGTTCATACTTTTCAGGGGCTGAGTTGGTATAGGAAAGAGTATGTCCCTCCTTACCCCTTAGGAGTTGATAATGAAGAGCATGGCATTTTTAAAAACTATTTTTGAATATTGCTTTTTAAAAGCTAGTTGATATTAATTGCTTAAAAGAAATAAAATCATTTCTCTCTAGTAGCTAATATTAGGGTTAACACATCAGAATGGGGTGTAGAGCTGATGGCATTTGAGAAAGATGCCCCTATTCCTTCTCTAGAATGTGGAGGGGGAAATGAAGCTGGCCTCCATCTAGAAGTATGAAACTAAAGCTTACCACAACATAAATAATAAAGGAATCATAATCTATATACTTAGAAGAGGGACCTATACCTAGGAAAAAACAAATTCCTGAATAAACAGAAATTCATAAATTGATGAATGAATATATAAACAAATGAATGAATAAAAACACACTTTCAGTAGTTTACCTTGTGTGGAGTATTGTGAATAGAGGGGATGCACAAATGCAAAAAGTAAAATATTCCCTGCTCTTAAGCAATGTACATTTTATTGGGGGAAGAAAATGTACACACATATGTATGTATGTGTGTGTGTGTGTGTGTGTGTGTCTAATTATCTGGCCTTAAGAAAGTGTTAATGATACAGATTAAATCTAAAAGTATGTCCATATTACAGTTTTTCCCAGAGAGCTGGTTGTTAAATATTTGTCAACAATCCTGTTTCTCTCCAACATGTCTTAGAGAGTTGCTGACAGCACCAAAAGTTTAAGTGACTTTCCCAAGGTTACACAGCTAGTATGTCTCAGAAGTGGTACTTAAACCCAGGTTTTAAAGGCCTGTTGTTTATGCCACCCTGTCTGCCTTTCTTGAGTAGGATGACTCCTCTGTAAAGTCAAAAAATATCATAGATTTCCATTTAAGATTTCTTATAGGATCATAGATTTAGGGTTATAAAAGACTTTATAAATCAGGAGTTCTTTACATAGGACTCTCAGACACACAAAGGTTCAAGAGACCCATTTCAAGGGGTCCACGGACTTTGATGGGGGGAGAATACATCTTTATTTCAACATGATTGGTTTCCTTTGTAATTCTATGTATCTTATTTTATACATTTAACAATCATTGTTATAAATAATTCGTAGGTTTTCCAAGACTACCAAAGAGGTTGGAGACTCAAAAAAACATTCATTGGCCTGTATCATCTAGTTCAACCCCATTCACTATGTTGAGGAAACTGAGGCCCAGCAAGATAAAGTCATAGTCATTGAATCATAGGAATATAGTTCTAGAGCTCTAAGGGACTTCAAAAGTCATCTAATTCAAAACTCTTATTTCACAGATAAGGAAACTTAGATATAGTGAGATGAAGTAATTTACCCAAGGCCACAAATCAATTAGGATTAGAAGCTGGACTTGAAAGCAAGTTCTTCCAAATCCCCCATTCTTCCCATAATAGCGTGCTGCCTCTGCCTTGCTAGACTCCATTAGTTAAGAAAATCCAGGATGACAAAAAGCCACTATGAATTGAGTAGATTGTTAAATGACCTTGTGTTTTATTCATCACATAGTATACTCATCCATTTGAAAAATAGTGATACATATATGTGCTAGGTATTATTTATTCAGTCCACAGAAGGTATGTTTGTTTATTTGTCATACTGACTAACACTGCATATTTTGTTGGAGCTAAATGAAGATGGAAATGACAATGCTTGGTGCAAAAAATGAATTCATGAACACTTTGTAAAAACCTCTGATAGCGATCAAGGGTCTCTGCAGGGAATCAGTGAGACAGAGTATTATTCCCATTTAACATGAGGTTAATTGAGACCCAGGGAGGTTAAAAGATTTATCCAAAGGTTGGCAGACAAGTTGAAAAGAGACTTGAATGCCACTGTGGAATCTGTTTTACATTTTATATGTGATTTGGATTTTATCCTATTGACAAATTTGAGCATGTCCTGAGAATGGCAATAAAATCAATGAGAGGAAAAAAAACCTTATGACATACAAGGATGGGTTAAAGGAAGTGCACATTTTAGCCTGGAGAAGGAAAGACTTATGGGTGGCAGAAGGTGTATAATAGTATCTTTCAAGATTTTTTTCAGGGTATAATATGAAAATAATAACAGCTAGTATTTATATAGCAATTTAAGCATTGCAAAGTACTTCACAAATATTATCTCCTTTCATTCTTACAATAAACCTGGGAGATTGGTGCTATTATTATCCTGATTTTCCAGTTGAAGAAACTGAGGCAGATAGCGGTAAAGAGATTTGCCCAGAAATACATAATTATCTGGGTCTGGATTTGAATGTGTCTTCCTGATTCCAGGTCCAGCATGCTATCCACTACACCACCTACCTGCCTCTTCTAGAATTGAATTCAACCCAATAAGTATTTGTTAAGCCCCTGCTTTGGACCCTGCACTGTGTTAGTCACTGGGGTGGGGTATGTTATAAAGGCAAAAGTTGAAAACAGGGATCAGATTTTATTTTTCATCTTGACTCCAGAAGGCAAAATCAGTTGTGATGGTAGGAAACTTTTGAGAGAGACAAATTTAGACTTTATGTAAGGAAATCATCTCTTAACAATTTGAGCTGTCCTAAGGTGAAAGGTGTTACCTCAAGATATGGTTTCACCCTTACCAGAAATCTTCTATGATGGTCTGGACAGTGATATTTATCAGGTATATTGTAAAGGGGATTCATGTTCAGATGTTAGGTAGAGCCCACTGAGGTGTCTTTAGGCTATGAGTTTCTGTAATTCAGTAGGACATCACTGAAGGGGTTTCAGCAGGATGGTTATAGAGGATTGGAGCTGCACAATTGGGAGATGAAGGTGCATTTGGTGTCTGAGTCTGGATTATTTTAGACATGGTTAAGAATGATACTGCAATGCACCGACCTGATTGCTTCAGCAAAAAGAACCCTGAAGTGTTTTGATCCCATTCTCGGAAACTCACTCTAACTCTGTTCTGTTTTGAACTTTCAAATGTATTCCAAAAAGCATAATGTACCTGCTCTTTTTGGGCTAGATTCTGCCAAGGCCTTCAGGCCTGAGCTATCCAGCGTCCTGACCTGAGATGGTGACAGGATGACAGTGAGGGGTTTGGCTGTCCTTCCATTCTCCCTGAGTCCTGAATCCTTGCTTCCTGGAATGGTGCAGGCATATAGTTATCCACTGGAGAGAGAGCAGTGAGAGAGATTGCTCCCACCTCTAGGTGTGTGGAGAGTGGCTGGGCCCCCTCTACACCTCCCTCACCTTTTCCACCCCATCTTGCTCATCAGCATCTCCTACATGTCAAATTATCTCCCCAGAGGCTGCTCAGCAGAAGGTCTGAGGCTTCAGGATCATGATGAAAACCTGCCTGACTCCTTTCATGAACCAAGCAGGAGGAATCTGCAGTGCATTTATTAAGGCTGTATGCACACACTCTGTGTGTGTGTATGTGTGTGTGTGTGTGTGTGTGTGTGTGTGTGACAAGCAAGGGCCTCTAATTAGAGCTGTGGCTGACAGCTCTGGAGATTCAGGAATTGAGATGGCTGTGACGAAAATAACTAGGCTTGCCTGAATTCCCCTAAGAGATGATAGGCAGTCCTGCTCCCAGGCTAGCAAGGCTGGCCACAGAAGGCAGTTCCCCAGGTAGGAGTGCTATCACATCTCAAAGCCAGATCCTAGGCCCAACCCCCTGCCCCATCCCCAACCAACCTGGAATTTCCTTCTTTGCTTTCATTCTTTCATTCAACAATAGTGGGCTGGGGAAAGTAAAGGGGATTTCTAGTTAAAGGACCTAGGGATTTAAAAGTCAAAGGACCTACACTGGAATCTAAGCACAGCCCTTTACTAGTTTTGTGACCTAGGGCAAGTCATTTAATGGCCATGAGTCTCTGCTTCCTCTTCTGTTAGAAGAGATTTTCTGGGAAACAATAGGAACAATGCAGAAAAAAAGAACCAAAACCCCAAACTGAACATTATATCATTATAATGACCAAGCTTGAACCCAGAGAAGAGCAGTAAAAACCATTTCCCTCCTCTGCTGTGGTAGGGGTAATGGGTGGGTGATATTGCATGTAAAACCAAACACAATAGATGTGCTGGTTAGTTGTGCTGAACACTTCTTTTTTTGTGGATTCCTTTTTCTTTTTTCAAATCCTTGTTATAAGGGATGGCTCACAGGGTAAGGAGGAGAGCAATATTAATAGCTCTGACAGAACACTTTAAGTCTGTTAAATTGTTTTATATATGTTACCTTATTTGATTCTCACAACAATCCAGAGAGGTAGAAGCTATTATCCACACCTTACAGATTGGAATACTGGGGCATACAGAGGCAAAGGGACTTACTTGCCCAGGATCACCTAGCCAGCAAAAGTCTGAGTTCTTGAAGTAGTATTTGAATTCAGATCTTTTTCCTTCCAAATCTAGCACTCTATTCACTGTTCCTCCTTAATTAGAAATTATTTTAATATTATATAAAAAGACAACATAAAAAGAAAATAAAATGAACTTTTTTTGTGAAGGGTATTGGACTTGATCAGTAGTGTCAAACTCAAAAAAAAAAATCCTGTCACATTATTGATTTAGAAAATCACAAATTAGCATGTTGTATTTTGTTGTTATTGATTCTGTTAAACATTCCCAATTGCATATCAATTAGTTTTGGTGCATTCTGAATGGCAAATGGGAGGCAGGTGTGAGTTTTACAACTGTATGAGATGATTGATTTTCTGAGATCAAATCAGTAGCTAAATCTAGCATCCCAGGCCCACTCTGTGCAAAACCAATCCTATGAGCCTAAAGATAAGTGTTTAGAACTAAAATTGAACTTGTAGAGGAGTTCCTCTAATGCCTCTTCTTAAGGGAAAAAAATGGAATAAACCTTAGCCCCTGCCCTAAAGAAACACCTATAGATGTAAATACTGAAAATTGAGACAAAGGAGATTAATAAAAGGAACTGGGAGTGTTTAGCAAGGGGAAGAGAAGTCTCAAATGTGGTCTTGAAATATTTGAAAGACTTCCATGGATTAGAGGGAAGATCATTGCTCTGTGTGCTCCTGGAGGATGGAACTAGAATCAGTGGGGAAACTGGAAGAAGGAAGATTTCAACTTCAAATAAAGGGAAGTGGTTTGGTTTAACAGGAGTAGACAAATTTATTTGACAGACTGCCCCCTTTTCAAAAAAAAAAAAAAAGATTCACCCTGGAAATTTACTTTCTTCAGCCCTTCAACTTTTTTTGCAGTTTATTTATTTTTTATTTTTTAGTTTACATCATTCATTTCCACAATATTTTGAATTACAAATTTTCTCCCCATTTTTCACTACCCACCACCCAAAAACAGCTATCCCACTGAATATCTCCTCCCCCAATCTGCTCTTTCCTATATCTTCCCCCATCCCCCCTTCCACTTTCTAGTAGGGCATGGTGGATCTCTGTCCCAGTGCCTGTATATCTTATTTCCCAGTTACATGTAAAATAATAGTTATATGTATTTAAACATTTGATTTTAAACCTTTGAATTCCAGATTCTTTCCCTACCTCCCTTGTCACCCACCCTCCCTGGGAAGAGTAGCAATTCAATATAAGTTGTACATGTGTAGCTATGCAAAACATTTCCATAGTGGATATATTGTAAAAGACTGATTATATTTCCCTCCATCCCATCCCACCCCCCACTTGTTCTATTCTCTACTTTGATCCTGTCCCTTTTCAAAAGTGGGTGCTCCCAACTTCCCTCCCCCCAGCCTACCCTCCTTTCAATAATCCCCCCTCTCATGCCTTCCCCACTACTATTCTGTAGGGTGAGATACCCTATTTAGTGTGTATGTCATTCCCTCCCTAAACCAAATTCATTAAGAATAAGGTTGACTTATTTCCTTTTGCTTTCCTGTTCTTCCCCTCCATTGTAACCATTTTCCCTTGCCTCTTCTATATGAGATAATTTACCCCATTCTATCTCTCCCCATCTCCTCTCATTATCTTCCTCTCTCACCTCTTAATTTTACCTTTTAAGAATCATCCCTTCCTATTCAACTCGTCCTGTACCCTATGTCTATATACATATATACACATACTCAAGTATGTATTCATATGCCCATATACCCTCCTATATAGACATATACATATATATATATATATATATATATACACACACATATATGAATTTTTATTCCCTTCAACTATTGTCATATTTAGAAAAGTTTCATAAGTTACAATTATCATTTTTCCATGTATGAATATAAGTAATTCAACTTTGATAAGTTCCTTATGATTTCTTTTTCCTGTTTATCTTCACATGCTTCTCTTGCTTCTTGTATCTGATTGTCAAATTTTCTATTCAACTCTGGTTTTTCATCAAGAATGCTTGAACGTCCTCCATTCCACTGAATGACCACATTTTCCCCTGAAACATGATACTCAGTTTTGCTGGGTAGGTGATTCTTGGTTTAATCCCAGCTCCTTTGACCTCCAGAATATTATAGTCCAAGCCCTTCAATTCCTCAGTGTAGAAGCTGCCAGGACCCGAGTTATCCTGATTATCTTTGCACATTATTCAAATTGTTTCTTCCTGGCTGCTTGTAATATTCTCCTTGATCTGGGAATTCCAGAACCTGGCTATAATATTCCTAGGAGTATTCTTTTTGAGATCTTTTTCAGGAGGTGATCTGTGGATTCTTTCAACCTCTATTTTGGCCTCTGATTCTAAAACATCAGGGCAATTTTCCTTGAGAATTTCTTGAAGGATGATTTCTAGGTTTGTTTTTTGATCATGGCTTTCAGGTAGTCCAATGATTTTTAAATTATCTTTCCTGAATCTCTTTACCAGGTCAGTGGTTTTTCCCATGAGATACTTCACATTGCCTTCTATTTTTTCATTTGTTTGGATCTGTTTATTAGTATCTTGATTTCTGATAAAATCACTAGCTTCCATTTGCTCCAATCTAATCCTGAAGGAATGACTCTATTCAGTGAGCTTTTGAGGTTCTTTTACCATCTGGAAAATTCGGCTTTTTAAGGCATTCCTCTCCTCATTGGCTTTTTGAACCTCTTTTGCCATTTGAGTTAGTCTATTTCTTAAGGTGTTATTTTCTTCAGTCAGATTGTTGGCTTGCTTTTCATGATTTTCTTGCATCATTTTCATTTCTCTTCCCAATTTTTCCTTGACTTCTCTTATTGGGTTTTCAAAAATCCTTTTTAAGCTCCTCCTTAAGCTTGTAAGGAACTTATTATTTTCTTGGAAGCATCTGGTGCAGGAGTTCTGACTCTGCTGTCTTTCTCCTGTTCTATGCCTTGATTCTTTTTGTCCCCCAAAAAAGGAGTCCAAAGTCGGATTACTATGCTTGCTTTGCTTCCCTCATTTGCTCATGTTGCTACTCAATTACTTGACTTTTGAGCTATTTGCCACAGTAGAACTCTGCTTCCAGAGAGGGGTAGCTTTGTCCCAATTTCTGGGGTTTTCTCATCTCCTGCATCTGTTACTTGGGTGCCTTCTCTGAAGCCTCCCACTCTCTGGCAAACTGGTCACACACCCCAGGACCTCCACCCTAGATTGCAATCCAGATCCAAGCAGGTTAAAGCAAAAGTGATAACCCCTCAGACTGATTCCTTGATCCCCCTACAATCTGTAGGCCAGGAGCTTTGAAGCAGCAAAGTGGCAGTGGTTGCATGGCTGAAGTACCTCAGCTGCTTCTCCCTCCATGGGGTAAAGGCCTGACCAGACTCAGGAATTCCCAGGTCCCAAAGTCCACACTGAACTTACCTCTCACTTTGTCCTTAGCATCTATGGGTTGATAATTCTGCAATCTGCCAAAGCTGCTGGTGATCTGAAGTCTCTCCAGCCAGAGGCTGGCTGTGGCTACATTGAGGCTAAAACCTCCAGGTCACTTGGGGCTTGGTCTGGCTCCAAGAGAGCTGTGTTAACTCCTTCCTGCCAGCCTGCTGCACTGTCCTCATCAGGAGGTTCACTTCTCTCTGTCATTTTGTGGGTTCTGTAGCCCCAAAGTTTGTATAGAGTTACCTTGTACATGAATTGGAGGAGGTGGAAGCAAGAGCCCTGAGGAAATCCTGTTTCTACTCCACAATCTTGACTCTGCTCCCCCCAACCCTTTAACATTTTAAAAAATTGTGCCATTGCAAATAAATATACACTTAAAAATTCATCTTAAATTTAATAATTTATTGCAAACCTTTTATTCCGCATTGAAATTTTGATAACATAATATTGTGTCATATAACTATTTAGTATTGTATTGCATTGTAAATAAGTCATCACACACACACACACACACACACACATATCCATGCCTATGCATGCTGGACTTCCCAGCAACATGTGACATGCTCACCTACAAACACTAGCTTGTTAAGACCTGTCAGCAGATTTGACCACTGATTGGTTATAACTTACATTTCATGTGTTTATTTGCTAAATAATGTAATCACTATGTCTTTGACTGTGTTACACAAGAAATGAAACATGTACAAAAGTTTTTTTCAAACTGTTCTTCTCTTCATTCCTTATGCTTCCACTGCCCCCTTATTTTTATCCCCCACCCCCACCCAATTGCAACTGAGACTACTACTATCCCTTGATCATTCCAGATCCCCAAGGGGTAGTATTATCCACTTTCAGAACCTAAAAGAACACTGAACTTAGAATCATATGAGACATATCTATGCTCAAATCCAAAGTCAGAAACTTTTTTTGTGTGACATTGGATAAAACTTAACCTCCTGTCTTGGCTTCAGTTTCTTCCTTTGTAAAAGGAGGAGGCAAGATTTGATGGCTTCCAAGGTTTTTACTAGATCAGAGGCTATGATCTTATATATTATGTATATTGTCTACCAGTGTAGATAAGCCATTTAACCTTCATGTGTCACTGTTTCCTAATCTATAAAATGGGAAGGATAATATCTGTGCATACAGAACTGGGATGATAAAATGAGGTAATGTCTACATAATGCTTTCTAAGCCTTAAAGGCCTATATAAAATGTGTTGTTATTATTAATAGTAAGAATTATTCCACAATGGAATAGATTACCTTTCAGGGTACCAAATTCTCAATCACTAGAACTTTTAATGCAGGGGCTATTTCATGACATGCCAAAGTCAGTCCTACATCAGGCACTTTGGGTGCACTAATTGCTGAGTATTTTTCCTTTGAATTTTGTAATTTTGAGATCTCTTGATTCTAAAGTCTGATAATTCCAAATTTACTTGAGTAATGCTGGTCCCATGTGGTTATTGGTTTTGTAGTGGCTGCAAAGTGTGGCTCCACTCGACACAAGTTTGTGGCAATCCTCTTTGTTTCTAGTTTATGGATTTATAGAGTCATTAGCTGAAGTTCTGCTCCCTCTTCCTCATGGGGGAGTGGGCTACACCACTGTTTTTTTAGCTTAAGACCAGAGACCTTTTCTTACAACTCTTTTAAGAAAGGATCTCTCTCAAAACTATGCACAGAAGGGACATTTCCTCTTTAAAAGAAAGATTCTTCAATTCACGGGCCAACCTCTTTTAAATAACATAGTTTCCCTAGCTAACTAATGCCTTCAAACTTAACTTTATTTGTTAATCTTAGATTCTTGGTCACTGAGGGTTACATCTATGCCTAGGAACTCACTCTGATTTAGAGGTGACAATTCCATATGGTTCTCTGTTTTAATGCCCAATTACAAAACTTTACCAAAATAGCATCAGTGTAGAGGTTGCTCTGTTAGCAAACTGACAAGGTCTGTCTGTGATCAAAGCTCACCATTTTCTCACTCTTTTGGTGACTTTTATGAAAATAAGTAGGGTGGAGGAGAGAATCAAGGAACAAAATTAAGCTCAGGCATAAGGCATTGCCTGACAGAAAGTTTCCACGCATCTTACAGGATTCTAGGATTTTGAATTCTAGAATTTGAATATTCTGGAATTTTAGATTTTATAATTTGAAGATCCTAGTTTGCAAGACTCTGTGATTTTTAAGGTCCTATGAACTGGAGAGGGAAAGCAGGATGGATTGCCTTCAGAAAATTACAAAAGTTCTCCCTGACACAGAGGCCTATATTTTTAATACCAATGTTTTGTTTTGTTTTTTTTTTCAGTACTGTTGCATGCCTACTTATCATAAAATGCTGCAGTCTCTGAAGAATTGAAATAGAAAATCACCCAAAGGCAGCAAAGATGCGCAATGGGTGTAAGATATTACAACATATCACAAACAAGACATTACAAAGAAGTTAGAATAAAGAATTTCATAAAAAAAATGCATTGTGAATAAAAGATAACCTGGTTACATAATGATCATAAATGACAATAGATGAGCATTCCAACAACCTGTGTACCCCACCTTGTGGGGTATCCTTGTGATGTCAAGAGAAATAAAGAAAGGGTCCCTAGCATGATAGATGCATTCCATGTGGCAGTCTTATGGGAGAACATTAACAAGAATTGCACTGTATGGGCAGGCACTGATGAGTATCAACCTGTATCACTGGAGGCAACAGTGTTATCAATGATATTGAAGTCAATTTGAGTGTTTGAGAGTAGACAATCTGATAATTCTAGGAATCATTGATTCAAAGAATCTGTTAGTGCAAGATTATATTATTCTAGGCCCTAGGTAGCCTGTAAAAGCCCAGGCAGAATAAAACATTAAGCAAGGAGAAAGAAAGAAACACAGATAACAAAGTCTTCAAAATTTAGCTCAACATCAGCTCTGACAATTAGAGAGATAACATTTTTTTTGGAAATATCTAAGGTTCATAGATTCCCATAAGGTAAAAAGGAAAAAAAAAACCCTATCCTTATTCTCTCTCTCTCTCTCTCTCTCTCTCTCCCTCTCTCTCTCTCTCTTTCTCTCTTTCTTTCTCTCTCCCCCCTTCTCTCTTTCTCTATATATGTGTGTGTATATGTGTATATATATATATACACACACACATACATACACATATACACATATGTATATGTATACATGTATATATAGAGAAAAATATATCCATAAATTAGCTATAGATAGATACATATATACAAAATATATAATATATGCATATATGTTTATCTATGCGTGACTATATATTCAAAGAAGAAAAGCCAAGTAAAGAGGTATATGGAGGAGGAACAGTACTCAGGAATAAGCTGGTCTATGCAAATGAAATTACATGCCGGTGAAACTTAACTTCTTCTGAATGATTCATAATGTACGCATGCATACATGTGTGCATGAGTGCACACACACACACACACACACACACACACACCTCCCAAACTGAAATCTGGATGGCTTTCCCTAATGGACTCTTAAACCAATGAATCTGGAAGAAATCTCAGAGACCATCTAATCCCATATCCTAGCTTTAGAGGTTGAGGAAATCAAGGTCCAGAACTGGAGCATGCTTGAGGAAAATGGATTTGTAGGTGGAAAGGATATTAGGGGGACATTTTGTTCAATACTTCCATATTATAGATGAGCAGACTGATGGAGTGACTTTCCTGAGGTCAGACAGGGATAAAGCCTTGTGTCCTTTGACTGCAAATCCAGTGTCCTTCCCACCTTACCCAAATTCACACAACACAGTATTACATTTAACTCATGGAACTGTTTGAACTGTATAGGTGTTCAAAAATAATCTACTCTCAATAACATATAATTAGTCAGGCAGCAAACATTTATTAAGTGTTTCCTATACATAAATCATTTTGCTAAGCATGAGGGATACAAAAAGAGGTAAGAGATGATTAGATTTTTAGAACTGGAAGAACTCTTAAAAAACTATAGAGGGCATGCTTTTCATTTTGTTGATGTGAAAACTGAGGCCCACAAAGAAGGACTAAATTTGCCAAGAATATACTACAAAGTACTAAGGAAGAGGTGAGACTCTCTTGCTTTCCTGTTTCATTTTTCTTTGTTTTCCAGTGGCCCACATGGCTTCCGTCTCTCCATCTTTTCCAGTACTGCGAAGGAATCTCTTCTGCAAATTTCTACGTGATCTGATCAACATCTGCTAGGCTATGATGAAGGTCTTTTCCACATTCACTCAAGGATTTATTTACATATTATCAATGAAAGGGAGAGGGTCAGGTTTCATTCCTGTTATTCAGGGAGAAAGATGGCTATTAAGAACATGTGAGCTGATGGGTGGTTAGTTGCCTTAGTGGACAGAGCACCACTCATGGAGTCAGGAGGACCTGAGTTCAAATCTGGCCTCAGATGCTTGACTGTTCCTAGAATTATTTACAATAGTGACCCTGGGCAAGTCACTTAATCCTTAATTGCCTCACCAAAAAAAAAAAAAAGAAGAAAGAAAAAAAGCTCTAGGGATAGGGCCAAAAGGTCTAACTGGATGCCAAAGGATGATGATGATGATGATGATGATGATGATGATGATGATGATGATGATGATGATGATATAAGAGAACTAACTACTCCTTGGAGCAAAATATACTAGATGGTGATTGTCTAACTCTTGTAGACATCGCCCCCTAGGATAGGAATATTCAAGTGCCAATATGAAGAAAACTTTCTGCACTGAAATTTGAGGCTTGTTGCTTTAGACTGAGGCTCTAATTCTGATAAATATTTTGTTTCAATGAGTTTCAATAAGGATACAGTGAAACATCAATGAATGGGAACAGTAAGTAAACCCATTTTATTTTTGCTACCTGCTGCTATTTCTTTTTTTTTTTATAAGCATTGAGGTTAAGTAACTTCCTCAAGGTTACATGGCTAGTTATTGATGTGTGGGTGCTAAGTAACTGAGGCAGAAACTAATCCTGGGTCCTCCCAACTCTGGGGCTGGTGCTCTTACTCACTGCGCCACCTAGCTGCCCCTCTGCCGCTATTTCTTAAGAGAAAGAATAGTACAGAGCAGTAGGAAAGAGCCCTGTGTCCCAAATCAGAAGAGCAAGGTTCAAAGCACACAGCTGCCACTTGCTTCTGAGGAGGTCTTAGAAAGAAACTTAGTTTGGGGGAAAGAAGAGAACAGTAACAAGGGCTGGAGCACAAGGGCTTTGCCACAGTGTACCAAAACTTAAATGGCATTGACAGCACTTCCGATATAGAAACAGGTACGTAACACCTAGTTAGCAAGAGTAATTAGCTCAAGTAGAAAGCTGCCAGATGGCTAGCTCCTTCTTCACACGTGGTGACATCACAGGTGAGCAGCTCATACATCTGCCTGGCATGATCTGATCTTCCTATCCCTACTCCAGGAAAAATCTCACGATGTCTCTGGGCCTCTGCCTATGGCCCTTCCACCAATTGAGTTCTGTGTTCTCAGGGGGAGAGACAGAGAGACAGAGAGAGAAAGAGACAGAGAGAGAAACCGAGAAAAACAGAGAGACAGAGAGAGACAATGACAGAGAGACAGAGAGAGACAGAGACAGAGACACACAGAGGGAGACAGATAGTCAGAGACCAACAGAGACAAAGAGAAAGATTCCTAGGGGGTGAAAATACTTGGTATGGAATAAGAGACCCCGATTTCTTCCATTTATTACCGATAGCATGGCATTTGCTTCCTAGATGTATGACCTCAAATAAGATGTTTTTTTTTTAACCTCTCTATGCCTCAGTTTCCTCAAAAGGAAAAACAGTGAATTAAAATATTTACTCTGTGTAACTTAGAGAGGTATTGTAAAAATAAAATGAAATAATGGGTATAAAGTGCTTTTTTTAGCTGAAATTAAGTTCAAAGAACACTCCTTGAACATATACAAAGTTTAAGAAACTTTGCTGAGCACTGGGGATATAAACAAATGAAGAAACAATTAAAAAATAGTTGTGTGACAAAGCAGGAAGAGCCCTGACCTGTAAATCAGAGGAAGTGGGTTTAAATGCCACCTCTGATATTTGCTACCTGTGTGATCGTGGGCAAATCACTTAACCTCACTGGGGCTCCATCCATTTACATTTGCAGAAAGAAAGCCTCTTGAGGTGCATTTACTCTAGGTCTATATTTGCGATTCTTCCCTAAAGGATCTTACACTCTCCTTTGGTAGAACTGGGAGTGGGAATTAAGTGGAAGTCACACATCTTATACTCAGATAACTAAATGTACCCATTTACACACTATGCATGTACAAAGTCTTATGTTTGGCTTAATGTTAAGTTTTACTTGGTCACAAGGTATGAGAATAGAACAAATTGTAAGATGGTGGAGAAAGGGGTTTTGAAAAAAGAAAAGCAGATTTGGGTTCAGAAGAATGAAGAACATTCTAATAACCAGAACTGCTTCCCAGTGGAAGTTACGACCTCTTGTGGTTCACTGTTGTTCAGCTGTTCAATGATGTCCAACTCTTTGTGACCTCATGGACCATATTGTCCTTGACGTTTTCTTAGCATACACTGGAGTGATTTGATATTGCTTTCTCTAGTTGATTAAGGCAAACATAGCATAGGACCACCCAGCATGGCATGCTCACATCAAAGAAGGTGCTGTGCTTTATTAGCAAAGCAAAATTGTAGCATCTTAAAAGAAACATGAGATGCACACATTTAAAGACTTCTCCACTCCAAATGTTCATGCTAACTATTTATGCCCAATCCATGGTAGAGACTCCCAAGCTCATAATGACCTGATCAGCCAGAGTTTCATACACTGTGCATTGATCCAAATGTAGTGATATCATTTTAGTCCTCCTTCAGTAAGAAGGATAACAATCAACCAAGTCAAACAGAGGTTAAGTCACTTGCCCAAGGTCACACAGTGTAGCAGCAAGCGCCCCAGCATCCCCGGGGTGGCTGCCAACACAGGTTCTTAGATATGCTTTTCTAAAGGAAAGCTACTCAAAATAGGTTAACAAGCTTACTTTAATCAATCAAACATGTATCATTTACCTAGTTCAGGAGAAAAAGGTCAGCACCCCGAACTTCAGAGTATACAGACAGAAGTTACAAGACAGAGAAACAGATCAAGCAGACAAGTTTCCAAACTGTCCAACCATTACATCCATAGCAAATCCGTTACCAGAGAGGGAAGCATCAACATCTGGGTTTTCAAAGCCTGTGGGCTCTCAACAGCTGCCCACAGTCTCATCTGGTCAAATCACACAACACTTCTCAAAGTGAGCCCCAAAGCAAAACCTCCCATCTGGGATTATATAGCCCTCACCAGGATGAGAGAATGTAACAACCCTCTTGACCCAATACCACACAGCATCTAGGTATGGGCATTCCCTGAAAACCACAGGCTCCATGTGACCACATTCAGCCCATTAGGGGGCAGAGTATATTTTCAAATCACAGAAGGTTCTCAGAGTCTCTTAAGCCAATCAAAGGGCCTAGGGTCAGAAAAGATCTTAAATTTGCACTTCCATTACACACAGTTAGCAAGTCTGGAAGGCTGAACTTGAACTCAGGTCTTCCTCAATCCATGCCCACTACTCTATCCACTGCACCACTAGCCCTAGTGGTTCACTGGAGGTGTTCACATATGAGTTCCATGAGCTTAATGCTACTTTAGATTTCATTTGTAGAAAACGTGCAGTTTGGGGTGGCTAGGTGGCGCAGTGAGTAGAGCATCGGCCCTGGAGTCAGAAGGACCTGAGTTCGGATCTGGCCTCAGACACTTAATGCACACACAAACAAAAAATCCTAGCCATGTGACCTTGGGCAGGTTACTTAACCCCAATTGCCCTCCAAAAAGCAAAAAAAAAAAAAAAAAGTGCAGTTTTCAGTGTTTTCAGGGTGCAAATCCAAAAGAAGCCATGACTCAGGGTACTAAAAGTAAGGTTGAATCTTGTTATCTGAGATGCTATTAATGATCTTTGTTTTTTAATCATGGGGAATGAGAGAAGTGCCACAAAATTCAATATGAGTAGATACTTCAATTTTCAAAAAAGAGTGGGAAAAGCTAGATTCTTCAAAATGCAAGCCAGTGAGCTTGTGCTGGATTCCAGAGAGGAAAATAATGATATTGGTTGTTGTCCTTCATTCTCAAAGAGGACCAAAATGACATCACTATGTTAGAATCAAGTTACAGTGTGTCTAACTGTGGCAGATCAGACCAATATGAACTCAGAAGACTCTACCACAGGCCGGGCACAAATAGTCCATGTGAACATTTGGGGTGGATTCTCTAAATTTTCACATCATATGTTTTTTTAGAGCTACTTCAATTCTCCTTTGCTCATAGATCAGAGAACCTTCTTTGATGTGCATACACCACACTTGGGCAGTCCTGTGCCAGTGTCTCCCATGTCACACAATCAATTCCAAAGTTAAGAGACACCTTGAGAGTGTCTTTGTATCACTTCATCTGACACCATGTGATTGCTTGCCTTGTGTGAGTTTTCTGTAAAACAGTCTTTTAGACAAGCATATGTTTAACATTCAAACAATGTGACCAGCCTATCAGTGTTGCATTCTCTGCAATAGACTTTGAGTACTTGGCAGTTTAGTTCAAGAAAGGACTTCAGGATCCAGCACCTTTTCTTGCCAGGTGATCTTCAGAATCTTCCTAAAACAATTCACATGCAAGTGATTCAGTTTCCTGGCATGGCACTGGTATACTCTTCAGGTTTCACAGGCATACCACAATGAGGTCAGCACAATGGCTCTGTAGACTTTTAGTCTGGTAGTCAGTATGATACCTCTTCTCTCCTACACTTTCCTTCAGAGTCTCCCAAACACTGAGCTAGCTCTGACAATGCATGCGTCAATCTCATCATCAATGTGTACATCCCTGGAGAGTAAACAACCAAGGTAAGTGAATTTATCCACAGTATTCAAAACTTTTCCATTTGGTATAACCAAAGGTTCCATACATGGATGAGTATGGTGCTGACTGATGGAGAAACTGTGCTTTCTTGGTGTTAATTAGGAAGCCACAAGTAACAAAAATAGCATAGAATTATTATTATTATTCATTATAGAATCAATCTATAATTTGTTGCATCTCAGCCTCAGAGGCTGCATCAAGTACATGGTAATCTGCAAAAGAAAAAGAAAAAGTCACACATCAGCTCTCTCTACACTTTAGTCTTGACCTTTTCAAGTTAAATATGCTACTATCAGTGCGGTGACTAATCTTGGTGCCATGTTTGTCCTCCTTGAAGGTGTCTGACAACATTGCTGAAAACAACATAGTGAAAAGCATGGGAGCTAGTGCACAGCCTTGTTTCTCTCCATAATATTGTTTTTTGTCATTCATTCTTAAAGAGGAACAAAATGACATTACTATATTACAGTCAAGATTCCAGGGGAAAGTCATAATAATTATTAAATAGATGTTGAACATTTGGGAAAAAGGTGAATAATAATCACAAAGACACAATATGCATCATCTAGAACAAATTATACTAAAATAAATGCATTTCCTTTTTTGAAAAAGTTATTAGGCTGATAGGTTATAAGATTCTGATATGTATATATATGTGTATATATATATATTATATAATATATATGTTTGTGTGTATCTACATCTATAAGAGGGCATTAAAATTAAGATCATGGAGATCATGTGTATACATGCATTATTACTTATTTGGATTTCAGCAAAGTATATGAAAAAGACTATAATACCCTTGCAAACCAAATGAAGAAACACGGGCTAGTATCTTCAGGGTGATTCAGAAGTGTTTTAATGACTGAACCCAAAAGGTAATGATAGACTGCTGAGCCTGGAGTCAGGAAGACCTAGGATCCAATTTAGCCTCAAAAGGGACATTAGCTATGTGACCCTGGACATGTCATTGAATCTCTACTGGCCTCAATTCCTTCAGCTGTAAAATGGGCATAATAACAGTTCCTACCCTTAAGGGCTGTTGTGAGGATATTATTTGTAAAGTGCTTAGCATAGGGCCTGCCACATAGTAAGCCTTAATAAATACTTGTTTCTTCCTTTTAATGATTACTGGGTTGATGCCAATCTAGAGAATAGTTTCTAGGAAATCCCCCTCCCTTCTGCCCCCAGTCTTTGGTTCTGTCCTGTACAACATTTTTATCAATAATGTAGTTTAAAGCATGGATGGCATACATATAAGATTTGCATATAGCACAAGAAGAGAGAATCATAATAAAAATATCTCAGTTTCAAGTGAAGGGCAAAATCTAATAATGTGGAATACATTAGGTGACAAAATCAGTAGGTACAAATGTCATGCCTTATACATCAGGATGAGAAAAATAATATTTCATGAGAATCATTGACTTGAAGCTAAAGAGAACTTAGGATTCTATCATCTATCTTCTTTATTTTGGAGATAAGGAAACTGAGGGATGGAGAGATTGAGTCTTCCTCAAAGGCCAATCATGAGGACTGGCAGAGCCAGGATTTGAAATTGCATCCTCCAATTCCCAATCCCTGGCACTTTCTACTGTGTCAGGTTTCCTCAAATCTAATAAGAATGAGACCCTGGGATAAAACAGAATTTAGAGCAGGACAGACCCTTAAAGATCTTCTAATATAACAGTTTTTAGACTTTTTGGTCTTAGGACCTCTTTATACTCTGAAAAATTATTAGGACCCCCCTCCTCAAAAAGCTTGAATTTTTGTGACTTTTATCTATCAATATTTACTGTATCATAAATTAAAATCTGTTAATATTAAGAAAATAATTTCATCCTTGAGGGTCCCCTGGAAGGAAGGTTAGGGACTTCCAGGAATGCCCAGAGCACACTTTGAGAACCATTAATCTAATACAGGGTAGCTAGGTGGTGCAGTGGATAGAGCACTGGGCCTGGAGTCAAGCAGGCTTACCTTACTGAGTTCAAATACAGTCTCAAACATTTACTAGCTGTATGACCGTGGGTAAGTCACTTAACCCTTTGGCCTCAATTCCACATCTGTAAAATGGGCTAGAGAAGTGAATAGCAAACCACTCCATTAACTTTTCCAAGAAAACCCTGAATGGCTTCATGAAGGATAGAACACAAATGCAATGACTGAACAACAATTTAATACAGCCCTCTTCCCCCTTCTTTCAAGTGATGTATCCAAGGAGGCACAGGTGACAGAATTTAAACCCTGGTCATTCCATTCCGTCTTGTGTTCTTCCCATAATGCCAAGCTACCACCAAAAATTCAAATGTAAAGGACCCAGGGATTTTAGTGGAATTCAAACTCAATATGATTCAAGTGTGTGAAACCTAGTCACAAAAGTTAAAGCAATCTTATGCTGCATGAATAACAACAGAGCATAACAGAATTCAGAAAGTAGTAATCTGATTGTGTGACCTGTCTTAGAGAAAACATAACAAGCACATGATAGTTTTCTTCAATTGTATTTGAAGAGCTGTCAGGTACAAGAGTGATTATGAATTAAATGTATTCTACATGGCCCCAGAGCTTCAAATTAGGACTAACTGGCAAAAATTAGAGCAAAGTATATTTCATACTTTGTAAAAAAAAATTATTCTTAAAAATTAAGGCTATCCTTACAACTGCTAGATGGAGCGGTGAATAGAGCACTGGCCTAATAGAGCACAGTCAGGAGTAACTGAGTTCAAATCCAGCCTCAGACACTTAGCACTTACTAGCCATATGGTTCTTGGGCAAGTCACTTAACCCCAATTGTTCTGCCTTCCCGCCTCCAAAAAGGAAAAAAAAATGTTAAGGCTATCCAAAAAGTTAAATAGTCTTTTTTGGTGTGTATGGGTAGGGCAAGGGAGGGGTTTAAATGGGTTCCCTATCACTTGGCCTCTCCAAAAAAAGGCTAGTGGTTGTTTATCAGGGATTCTATAGAAATTATTACTATTTAGTCTAGCTGGACTAGAGCAATACATGACTTTTGAAATGTCTTCCTACTCTATGATGATTTGAAATCATTGCCCCCCTTTTGGCCCTAAATTTGCATATCTCTCAAGTGAGGTTAATCATTCTTTTCTATGTAGATCACATTTTTTTTTCTCTTGTTTAATAAGGAAAACACTGCAGAAATGTGAGATGATAAATAAAGAATAACAGCAAATGGAACTGAATTGGCATGAGCTGAGTCATCATTTCTTTTTTGTCCTGTTTTTCTTGGCTGCCACTTTCTTCTGGTGAGACCCGCAGTGGGACTCCAGCTCCTCCTCCTAATGCTGTCATTCAGGCCTCCCTTTACCCTGCAGAAACAAGGTGGGTGGGCTCCTCCTTCCCTGTCTCCTTCCCTGTCAGCCCATACCACTGACAACTACTGTCACCACTCCTCTCCAACAACTCTGACAGCACCAGCCCCCTGGATCTGATTGCAGCTGTTGCTAACTTTTAGTAAAGCAAAAGGGAAAAAGAAAGACACAAACACACACACACACACACACACACACACACACACACACACATACACACACACACACACACCTCTAGAAACAAATTCAGTTCCCTTACCCCTTGCAGTCCACATAGATTCTGCTACCTAATGAATCCATCAGACTTAATCATTGCCTGTAATGTTGTTCTTATGATCTGACCATTCTTGTTTTGAGAATGGAGGCCCCAGGACCTTGGAAACCTTTGGATCTGGACTACATCCTTTGGACATCATTTCACTTTAATCATCTGGTCTCCATAATGATAGAAGTCTCAAACATTGGAAACAGAAATTAGAACAAATGACAGCATGTCATAGCTAGAAGAGAACTCAGGATATAGAATGTTAGCCTAGGAAGGAACCTCATGCTATTAGGGAGGGACTAAACCTTTGAGATTCTCTAATCTTAGAAGTCCCAGTTAAAATTTCACCTTCTAGAGGAAACCTTTCCTGATACCTCCTAATTCTAATGTCTTCCCTCTGCTGCTTATTTCCAATTTATCCTTCATGTAGCTTGTTTGTTCCTAGTTGTTTGCACATTGTCTCCCCTATTAGCCTGCCAGTGTCTTGAGAGCAGGGCCTGTATTTTACCTTTCTTTGTAACACCAGTGCTTAGCACATGACTTAAAACACAGTGGATGCTTGATAAATGTTTATTGACTGACTGACTAATAACTTTTTGTAGAGAAATGCTGAGAGGGGAAGAACTTGTCCAGTCTCATGGTGGAATTGGAATTAGAAATCATATCTTCTTGTTATCAATCTTTTAATCTATCTATCCATCCATTTTAGCTATATATTTATTTAATATTCATTAATTCGTTTATACATCTATCTGTTCATTTATTTGTTTATCAATATCCATTTATCACACCATTTTCTCTTGGAGAATCTCAGATAAAAGTATGGGATCTATAAATCCCAACAAATCCTGCTCCCACCCACTCCACTAAACAAGAACACTCCCTACTCCTACCAAAGAACCCTTGCTGAAAGCCCAGGTATACCAGAAGATCACATAATAAGACCTGGAAAACCACAGTGTCCCAAGATTGTTACCAAAGCATTTACCTTAGCACAGATACATAAAAGTTTCATAAAGAATGGCAGTCCTGCCACTGCTGTAGCTACAGTACCCCAAGGTCTTTTGGTCTTGTGCAACAGTCATGGTTTCCATTCAGTCGATGAGAGTGGGTAACCTGATATTTGGAAATAACAGTTTCAATGGGTGGGGCTCGCTTGCTTATTCACATACTTGTTCTATACTGGACCACTCACTGTCCTCTGAACCTGTATGTGCTCTTTTATACCTTGTCTTTAATCAGTTTATGCCCAGAATGTCTTCCCTATTGCCCTGAAGTACAACTCCATCTATTAAAATTGTACCCATCTTTCAAGATCCAATTCATAAGCTGCTTCCTATAGAAAGCCGTCTCTGAGGAGTCCAACTAGAAGTGATCTCTCCTTCATTTGATTTAATTAAACTTTGATCTCATTATATGTGTACTTCTATGATAGGGTCGTCTCATAGAGATGTTGTGTCCTGGTCCCTTTTGGTGGGCCCTTTGTGTTTAACTCCTCATTATACTTTCTCAAGCAATAAATATACCACCCCCAACACTTCAACTATTATGCTTTTGTCATATGTAGGACCGTACCCTGGAAATTGGTGCATACTCTCATCCCTTCCAATGGTCCCCATGTCCTTTGTTATACTATGATATTCTAATATGTATTACATGTGTCTTTTTCATGTCCTACTAGATTGTGAGTGACTTGAGAACAGAGGCTGGGTCTTATTTATTTTTAGATCTCTCCCAGCACTTACATCAATCATTAGTGGTAATATTAGAATTTAGGGTTGGAGAAGCAAGGAAAAAGAGATAGGGGACAGTACGATAGCTCTAAAGTACTTACTGATGATGGGGCAAGAGGAGTAGCAGAAGCCAGGGGAAGGATAAAAGAAATATCTCAGATTGTAACACTTTTTAGCTGTCTGAACTATACCTACTTAGTTGCTTATTTTAATTGTTCGAGATGTTGCGGGACAAGTCACAACATTTCGTAAGTTCAGTTTCTTCACCTGTAAAAGGGACATAATAATGTTTCAATTCCCTATTTCATAGAACTATTATTGGAAAAAAACACTGGTCAGAAGAGCCAAAGCAAGCCAAATCAGAAAATTATTATTAATTGCTCATTATGTGCCAGGGGCTGGGCTAAGAGCTGGAAATACAGAAAGAGGCAGAAACAAAGACAGTCAGTCCCTGATGTCATGAAGCTTACATTCTAATGAAGGAAGATATATACAGAAAAACTGAAAAAGGAGGGGAAATTGGGGAGACTGCTAGGGAAAAAAGGGAATAAACATTTATTAATAATCTACGGTGTGCTAGGTATTGTCCTAAACATTTTACATATTTCTCATTCAGCCCTCACAACAACCCTGTGAGTTAAATGCTACTATTATCCTAATTTTACAGTTTGTTAAACTGAGACAGAGAGGTTAAGCAACTTGTGTAAGGTTACACAGCTAATAAGTGTCTAAGACCAAAGCTAAACTCATCTTCTTGATTCCAAATCCAGCACTCTACCCACTGCACGACCTCGGTGCCTTTCTGATAGGTAAAGTCTAGAATATCAGGAACAGAGCCATAGAAGAATGCAGACATGGCTGGCTTAGCACTTTCGTTAAAACAGAAGTTCTCAGAAGAATTACCCAGTCAGAGGAAAAGGTCACAAGGGCAGAGCATACTTTCAGTATAATAAGTCCAAGAGTATAATGTTCTTTTAGCATGAGGAAGTGATTGTTCTGGGAGTAAATACTTTCAAACATACAATCACAAGGTTCTGAGCTGGAGGAAGAGTTTAGAAACCATCTAATTAAACCCCTCAATTTACAAATGTATTGAAATTGTATCTTGTTAAGCCCTCCCGACTACCCACCAGTTAGTATAGTAAATATTTAAGTAGCCAGTGTAAGGTAACAATAAATAGGAAAAGGGGAACCTAGAAGCCACTTGTGAAAAAAAAAAAGGCAAGAAAACAACTGCCTCCAGAATTAATTGAGGCCACATTCCAAAGTCTATGTGTTAAATTGGGAGAAACCAACTAGGACCCAATATAACAGCTCTATAGTCTGTAAGCTACAGATAAACTCCAGTCATGCGCAGTAAAACCAGAGAACCATAATGCTAATGAGGACCCCTAAACTGGCGCTGATAGCTTTCAGATGATATTGCTATGTTAATGAGAAAACCCATATGTGACCAAGAGTAAGGCCCCCCCATCAGAACCCTAGAAGAATGGGACCCCCACATCCTGTTCCTTGAGCATTGTATCACCTGCTGTGGGTCTATGCTGTCTGAGTGTTCCCAACTCTGATTTACAGCTATGTTAAGTGACTCTGTGTGCCCCTTTCCCTCCTGTCTCTTTCCTATGGCCTGTAGCTCTCTCTACCACCTGATTCCCTGTCCTGCCCCTATGCCATCTGCCTGGGTACTCTTTGTGCCTTATTAAAGTCTGACTGATACATGACTCCGCTCTTGCTGCTAGCATGATTTTTCTTGGTAAGTATCCAAAGAATAGGGTATCTCTCTCTCTCTCTCTCTCTCTCTCTCTCTCCATATATTACATATATATGTATATATACATATATACATATATATACATATATATGTATATATACATATATACACACACATATATATAATATTATATACACACATATACATTCACATATATGTGTGTATGTATCATGATAGAACATAGTTACCACCACAATTTAAGTTCATTGGACACAAGAATTTTTTTTTTTCCATTTTGGGGTCAGCAAGTCAGCAAGTGGATAAAACATTATATGTGGAGTTGTGAAGTCCTGAAAGTCACAGACACCAACTCTGTGATCCTGAGCAAATCACTCTTAGCCTCAGTTTCCCCATCTGTAAATTGGGGATGGTTATAGCACCAACTTCCTAGGGTTTTGTGAGTATAAAATGAGATATTTATAAAGGTCTTCACAAACTTCAAATGATATATGAAAAATAAATGTTATCATTATACAATTTTGTCTTTACATCCCCTGTGGCAAACATAGCGCCTTGCACTTAATAGGTACTTAATAAATGCTTCTCGTATTTGATTGGATTAGATTAGATTGGATTGGATTGAGGTTTTATGAGGGAAGATGCAATGCAGCTCAAAGAGGGTTGATTTGGGGTTCACAGTTTGTTTAAATAATTTCCAGCTGTGCACTTAGCCTCTCAGAGACTCAACTTGCTCACCCATGAAAAGAGAGTTTTGCATTATTGTTGTTGTTGCTGTTATATCTGGGTCAATAGCAAAAAAACCAAAACACTTTATTATTATCTATTACAGTATCTTTTTTTTTTTTTTTTGGAGAGCAATTGGGGTTAAGTAACTTGCCCAAGGTCACACGGCTAGGATTTTGTTTGTGCGTTAAGTGTCTGAGGCCAGATTCGAACTCAGGTCCTTCTGACTCCAGGGCCAACGCTCTACTCACTGTGCCACCTAGCCACCCCTCTACTGCAGTATCTTAATTAAAGGGATGATAAAATTGAGGCCTAAAGAGGACTTGTGACTTATCCAAAGCCACACAACTACTTAGTGAAGGTGCTGGTATGGAAAGTCAGGTCCCTTCTTTCCCAGTCCAAACTCTTTCCACTTTGGCAGCTTCATGATTTTACTGAGGACCTGCTCTGCCCGAGTAAATGAAAACAGAAAAATCCATAAAACAGTTGCAACAAATGAGTCAGGGGTTATTTGTTTGCTCTCATATCACTTGATTTCTTCCTGACTCGTTCAAGGTTAAGTTGAGGAGTTCAAAGCAGGTTAAGTTCCTGGCTTGTCCAAAGCAACCTTTCACCCCCTCACCCATCCCTCTCCTCCCTAGTGACTATCCATTCATTCTACTGCACAAGGAAGGATGGATTTTGGACTATTGTGATGACATTAGCTGCAGAGAAATTTTCTCGTATACTCTACATACACAGAAAAAGAACAATGCCCAGGTATACATCTGCATGAACGTTTATGCCTATGGATTATTCAGTAACATTTTGGAACTTGAGAGAACCACAGCGGTCCTCTCATCCCATCATTACAGCATGATGGACAGGGCAGCAGACTGAGATCCAGGAGATCTGGGTTCTATTATCGGTTCTGCAATTGGCTTTCTATGTGACTCTGGGCAAGTCTTTTTCATTCTGAGACTCATTGACTTCATCTGTAAAATGGGAATAATAATCCTTGCCAAGCCTCCCTTATCCTATGAATGCATAATGAACTACGTTAATGAACAAAATTTGGGATGAAGTACCATACAAATGTAAGTAAGCATTTTTATCCTGGTCCACTTTCTACCTCCTTTTTGAAGGTGACCAAAGTGAGAAGAGAAAGTGAATTGTCTTAGGTCCCATAGCTAGCAACTTGTTGAGGAGGATTCCGACTCAGGCCCTCAGAGTCCAAATTTGGTCTTATTTCTCCTGTACCATGATATTTTTCCCTATTGGACAGGGTGTTCCATTTTTTCAATCCTATCTTAGCATGTAAATTCTTGGATAAAACCCTCCTCAGGACATAGTGTTCCCTTAAAACAGGCTAAGTTCTTAGGATCATGGATTCACAGCTGGAAGAAGCTTCTGAAGTCAAGTCCAATTCCATAATTTTACAAAAAGAAGAAACTGTAGCCCAGAAAGGTTGTGACTTACCTGAGGTCACACATTGTCAGTTCTGGTATTCTAACTCAGGTCTTTTAATGTTAAATAAGCATCTCTTTTCACTATACTACAATAGAAAAATGGAATTAATAATTCCATTTTCCTCCATCAAGTCCCATTCCATTGGGACCTGAGAGTCAAAGGAAGTAGGACCCAGAAGTGTGAGGCAGAGATGCTGCTCATAAACTCAGCTTTTATCTGTTTTGCTCAGAGCTAGGCCTGCAATGGATGCTCTTTTTAGATAGCCTTTGCCTTTCTTGTTCTTGAAATAGGCAGGGGTGGGGGGGTGGAGCCAAGATAGTGACATAGAAGTAGGAAATTCTGTGAACTCCTCCAACAACAACCTCAAATACCTATAAAATATGACTCTAAATATGAGCTACAGAACCCACAAAGTGACAGCGAGAAACAAATCTCACACTGAAGGCTGCCTGGCAGGCTGACAGGAACAGTCCATTACAGTGCTGGGAGCAGAGCTCAGTCCCACTTGAGCCTCACAGTTTTGGCCTCAGAGCAGTCCTGAGCCACCTGCAGCTGAAGTAGACTTCAGGAGAGTGAGTCGCCAACAGCTATGGTGGTTCCCAGACTTTTCAACCCATAGATGCCAAAGAGCAAGTCAGTTGGGGACTCTGTTGGAAAGGAAGGGTGTGGTCTGGGCCCTGCCCCTGGTGTGAGGAGTGGCAGAGTTGCAGCCACTGCCCGATGTGGCTGCCTCCAGAACTCTTAGACTGCAGATCATAGCGGGACCAAGTGACCATTCACAAGGTAATTGCTTATTGCTTTAACCTGCTTGGATCTGTTTTTTTTTTTTTTTTTTTTTGAGGGGGGAAGGCAGGGCAATTGGGGTAAAGTGACTAGCCTAAGGTCACATGACTAGTAAATGTTAAGTGTCTGAGGCGGGATTTGAACACTCAGGTATTGCAGACTCCAGGGCCAATGCTCTATTTGCTGCACCACCTGCCCCCCCCCACCACCTGCTGGGCTATGGATCACTGTCTTGGATGGAGGACTTGGTTTATGTGGCCATTGGGCTAGAACTTGTGGGGGCTGCAGGGAGGGCACCCTCCTAATAGCTACAGAAGCTATAAAAGCCCCAGTGATTTGGGACAAAGCTCTTCTCTCTGGAAGCAGAGTTCTACTGTGGCAAAGAGCTCAAAAATCAAGTAGTTGACTGGCAACATGAGCAAGAAAAGAAAGCAAAGCAATATAAACTTAGATTCCTTTTTTGAGGACAAAAAGGATCAAAGTATGGAACAGGAGGAAGGCAGAAAAGTCAGAACTCTTGCATCAAAAGCTCCCAAGAAAAATATGAATTGGTTATAGGCTATGGAGGAGCTCAAAAAGGATTTCAAAAATCAAGAGAAGTGGAGGAAAAATTGGGAAGAGAAATGAAAATGATGCAAGAAAATCATTAAAAGCAAGACAACAACCTGACTGAAGAAAATAACACCTTAAAAATAGACTAACTCAAATGTCAAAAGAGGTCTAAAAAGCAAATGAGGAAAAGAATGCCTTAAAAAGCTGAATTTGACGGATGGAAAAGGAATTTCCAAAGCTCACTGAAGAGAATAATTGCTTCAAAATTATATTGGAACAAATAGAAGCTAATGACTTTATGAGACATCAAGATACTATAAAACAGATCCAAACAAATGAAAAAAAAATAGAAGGCAATGTGAAATATCTCATTGGAAAAACCACTGAACTAGAAAATAGATCCAGGAGAGATAATTTGAAAATTATTAGACTACCTGAAAGCCATGATAAAGAAAAAGAGCCTAGAAATCATCCCAAGAAATTCCCAAAAGAAATTGCCCTGATATTTTAGAAAAAGAGGACAAAATAGAAATTGAAAGAATTCACCCATCACCTCTTGAAAAATATCCCCCCCAAAAACTCCTAGAAACAGTATAGCCAAATTCCAGAGTCCCAGGTCAAGGAGAAAATATTACAAGCAGCCAAGAAGAAACTATTTGAATATTGTGGAAACACCATCAAAATAACACAAGATCTAGCAGCTTCTACATTGAGGGATTGAAGGGCTTAGAATATGACATTCTGGAGGTCAAAGGACCTTGGACTAAAACCAAGAATCACCTACCAGAAAAACTGAGTATAATGTTTCAGGGGAAAATATGGTTATTCAATGAAATAGAGTACTTTCAATCGTTCTTGATAAAAGAACCAGAACTGAACAAAATTTTTGACTTTCGAATACAAGAAGCAAGAGAGCATGAGAAGATTAAAAAGGAAAAGTCGAACTATTTACATTCCTACATGGAAAAATGATAATTGTAACTCATGAGACTTTTCTTTTTCTTTTGTTATTTTAAGACACTTGATAAGTATAAAGTATTTTAATTCTGTTTAAGATTGTGGACACTTCATTTTAGGGAGGATGTTCAGTTGGAGTGTCTCAACAGGAGAATTAATATTTCAAGGGATCTTGAAGCAATGACTTCAAGGATCAACTGAAGAAACTTAGGATGTTTATCTTGGATTAGGATAGACTTAAAAAGGATATAATCATCATTTTCCAATATTTGAAGAGTTGTTACATGGAAGAAAGACATGACTTTGCCTACAGAGGATAGAGTTACAACCAATGACTGAGAGTAACAGAGTTGAAAATTTGTTTTTAGTATAAGTAAGAGTTTTCCCAAAATTCAATGGACTGCTTCAAGAAATATGGAATTCCCTATCATTGGGATATGTTGTTTGTCCTTTGTTTCAAAGAGGAACAGTGACATAACAGGCTGATGTCTTGCCTCATGCATGTATTGGATTTTAGTGAGGCAGAGCTTCTCAAGCCATCAAAGTCCAGTGTCAAGGCAAAAGTCAAGATGACCAGTGATGGCCCAGGACACAGAGGATGACCTTGGTGCCTTTGATGTTTGACCAGACTCTAAGAGCTCCACAGTGCCTGCTTTAGGCACCTTCATGGCCATTGAAACAAATTGTTATCCTCCACCCATTCCACTAGGGGAAGTCTTTACATGCTTGGGGTAAATATCCCCCTACCTCACTGAAGGATTTGACATCTAGTGGTTATCCACAATGTGGTTTAACCCATTTAGTGAGACAGTTTTTCCTGTTGTGCATGCTACTGCTTCTTGGAGACACAGATGAGAGTTGTGACAAGTAGACACCAAAATATCTCTTTTAAGCAGTGGCTGGATAACCATTTGTAGGTAATGTCATCATTACCTTGAAATTTTTAGAGAATGGCTCTATATTTTCATGTTAGACCTCTGAGATGTTTGGTTTCCAAAAGCTTTATTAAATTGTGGTTTACATCATCAATTTCGGCCAGATTTTGAGTTACAACTTTTTCCCCATTTTTCCCTGCCCCCTACCCCAGAACAGCAGTCCCACAGGATATCCCCTCATCTGATCTTCTCTCTCCCATATCTTCTCCCATACTCCCCATACCCCAAGTAGGGCAAGGTGAATCTCCATGCCCTGATGCCTGTAAATCTTATTTCCCAATTATATGCAAAATAGTATTAATAATAGTATTTTTACATTTTTACACATTTGATTTTAAAACTTTGAATTCCAGATTCATTCCCTTCCTCCCTTGTCACCCACCCTTACTGGGAAGATAAGCAATTCAGTATATGTTTTGCATGTGTAGTGATGTAGTAGATATATTGTAAAAGACTGACTATATTTCCCTCCCTCCTATCTCACCTCCCACTTGGTCTATTCCCTACTTTGATCCTTTCCTTTTTCACAAGTGGGTGCTTCCAACTTCCCTCCCCTACTTCCCTCCTGCCTTCCCTTCCATTATCCCCCCTCTCATCCCCTTCCCCCTACTCTCCTGTAGGGTGAGATATCCTCTTTAGTATGTATGTCATTCTCTCCCTGATCCAAATTCAATGAGAATAAGGTTTTGCCTTTTTGCCTTCCTGTTCTTTGCCTCCCTTGTAATCATTTTCCCTTGCCTCTTCTCTATGAGTTTACCCCATTCTGTCTCTCCCCATCTCCTCTCGTTATATTCCTCTCTCACCTCTTAATTTCACCTTTTAAGTATCATCTCTTCCTATTAAATTCAACTTGTGTCCTCTATGTATACCTGTAAACATATATACTCACATTCGCATGTATTCACATGCCCATATACCCTTTTTCAACTATTTTCATACTGAGAAAAGTTTCATCAGTTACAGTTATTATTTTTCCATGTAGGAATATATATAGTTCAACTTTGATAAGTTCATTATGATTTCTTTTCCCTGTTTACCTTCTCAAGTATCTCTTGCTTCTTGTGTCTGAATGTCAAATTTTCTATTCAACTCTGGTTTTTTCATCAAGAATGCTTGAAAGTCCTCTATTCCACTGGATGACCAAATTTTCCCCTGAAACATGATACTCAGTTTTGCTGGGTAGGTGAGAGACTTTTCTCAGTATGAGGATAGTTGAAGGGAATATATGTGTATATACACATATATATATATATACATATATATGTGTATATATATATATATATACACACACATATATATAGATACACATATGTCTTTAGGAGGGTTTATGTGCATATAAATGCATACGTGTGTGTATATATGCTTACATGTATACATAGATAAAGAGCACAGGATCAATTGAATAGGAAGGAAAGATATCTAAAAAATAAAATTGAGTGGTGAGAGAGGAATATAATGAGAGGAGATAGGGAGAGACAGAACAGGGTAAATTATCTCATATAAAAGAGGTAAGAGGAAATTGTGATAATGGAGGGGAGGAACAGGAAGGCTAAAGGGAATTGGTCAATTGCTCTCATTGAATTTGGCTTAAGGAGGGAATAATATACACACTAAACTGAGTATCTTACCCTATAGAAAAGTAGGGTGTAAGGGGATAAAGAGGCCAGATGATAGAAGGGAGGGTAGATTCGTCGGGGAGGATAGTTAGAAGCACACACTTTTGAAAAGGGACAGAGTCAAAGTAGAAAATAGAATAAGTGGGTGGTGGGATAAGATGGAGGGTAATATAGTCAGTCTTTCACACTATATTTACTATGGAAATGTTTTGAGTAACTACAAATGTACAGCCTATTTTGAATTGCTCATCTCCCCAGTAGGGGTGGATGAGGAGGGAAGAAGGGAAAGAATTTGGAATCAAAGTTTTAAAATCAAATGTTTAAAAATTATAATTATTATTATTTTTTACATTCAATTGGGAAATGAGATATACAGGCACTGGGGTTTAGAAATACATCTTTCCCTACTAGAAAGTCAAAGGGGTATTGGAGAGGATATAAGAGAGTGCAGATTGGGGAGGGTATTCAGTATGATTGCTATGTTAGGGTGGTGGGTAGAGGACAGATGGGGAGAAAATGTTTAACTCATAATCTTGTGGAAATGAATGCTGAAAACTAAAAGTAAACAAACAAACAAAAAATAAATATGCAGGGGAATGGAGTTTCTCAAACAAATCAAAAAGAGGCAAAAAGCTTTTTGTTATAACAAGACCACAGGGGACTGTTGGAAGCCTTTTAACACTCAGTGTATTCACACACACACACACACACACACACACACACACACACACACACACACACACAGTCACATCCATTCATACTCCTCCATTCAGACCCTGGGTCAGCATATATGTGTGTACATTGCTCCAGATGGACAGATGCCATACATATACTTCTTTAAAAATTATTGTGGCAGTTGTGAATGCATAAAAAAGCATGTCAAGTGTCCTAAGAATCATAAAGTTCTCATATCACCCTCATAGATTAATTAAATTATTTGTTCTTTGTAGTTATCAAATCTGTTGTCTGCTTCCCTTTTCGCTTAGATGGTATCAGCCTTCCCCTGGGACTTCACAGAGTGTAGGGTTTGCCTCTCATTCTTAATACATTTACCAGGTAAGATTTTTCTACTGTGATTATTGGCATTTTTCCCCACTCTCCAAGAGCCAGTACCCTTTCTTAAGCTTTTTACCTAGGCATAGTGCTAGGCAAAGTGCTTTGCATACATTAGACATTTAATAAGTATTTAATTTGAGTTTAAGATAGGATCTTCATTAATGGATGAAAGATTCTAATACTATTGATGTAACTGAATCTCATTGCTCCCTCTCCCACTCCCCCTTGAAGTAGAATATAAACCCCTTGAGGTTGCAGATTGCATCTTTCCCTTTGTTTCTCCAGTACCTAGCACAGTGTCCAGTGTATATGAGGTGCTTAATAGATGTTTAGTGGAATGAATTAGATGTGTTTATGTATTAAAAGACCAGGAGGAAGGCCACTGGAGTGTTAGAGGGATCAGCTTTGTCAATTCTCAACTTGAGATCTTCGAGCATTTAAAAATATGTTAATAACTATATTTAAATATAGATCAGATGCTTTGCAATCCTATTTTGTTGTATGCATCTAAAAGTATTATTTTGAGAAGGGTTCCCTATGTTTCACCAGACTTCCAGAGAGCTCCATTATAGAGAAAGAATGTTAAGAACTTTTGTTTTATGGAAAATTTATAGGAAAAAATGAATCAGAATCATATAGCATGAGAAGCACAGGAAGTTTGAATCAGTGAATAGGACCTATGACTTGGATTAATGGATGACACTATTTCCCAAGTGAGATCATAGAACCAAGATTGTGTCAAAGTAAAACATTTCTATAGTCCTGTGGTTCTATAAAACTTTCTGTGCATCATCCAATTTGAACCTAACAATAGCCCTATGAAGTGGGTAGTGCTAGTATTATTATTCCCATTTTAGAGAAGAGGAAACTGAGAATAAGATTGATAAAACGAGTGTCCAGGTTCACCCAACTAGCAAGTAGCAAGTTGGAGACAAGGGCAGAACTCAGTGTCTTAATTACAAATCAAGAGCTATTTTAAGAACACATACTAAGAGAGAGAGAGAGAGAGGAAGGAAGGAGAGAGAGAAACAATAAAAAAGGTTTGAATCTTCTTCCTAGTCCAAAATGGGTTTTTTTAATCAGATCTAACTGATCAAATTTTATTTGAAGCATTCTTTTTTTTTAATCAATTGGGGTTAAGTAACTTTCTCAAGGTTACACAGCTAGTCATTATTTGTGTGTGGGTGCTCATTTTTCTGAGGCCGGATTCGATCTCGGGTCATCCCAACTCTGAGGCTGGCGCTCTTACTCACTGTGCCACCTAGCTGCCCCAATGATCACATTTTATTTACCTTTTATTTTAATCATTTAAGTTTTCACCATCATTTTTATAACTATTGGGTATTTGTGAGTATGTTGTGTACAACCTTATTAGGCGATACATCTGAGGACAGTGCCTGAATCATCTAATCTTGCATTCTCCTAATGCCCTAACACTGCACACCTCTGTATCCTCTAAACTTTACCAAATTGTAGATAAGGAACATGATTTTGAATGAATGAATATATTAATCAATGTATCAAAAATTTTTTCATGCTTTGGAGCCCTTTTCAGATGTGTACAAGTTTAAGAGTCAGTGTAATTTAAAAGGAAATTGCAATTAAGAGGCAAGAGATGTGTGCTCTAATATTGATTCTTTCTCTCTCTGGTTGTATGCAGAATGGAATATTAAAGTAATGGGTTTACATTCAGAAGACTCCAACTTCAAATCCTCCTTCTCTTCTTTGCTACATGTGTGACCACTATCAAGCGTCTTAATTTCACGATATCCATTTCCTCATTTGTAAAATGCTGTATTGGACAAAATGGTCTCTACAATGCTTTCTAGATCTTTGTCTATGTTCCTGAGTCACTGTCACATTCCGGCTTTATTTTCCCCATATTTAAAATGTGGTAGTTGGACCAGATGATGTCCAAGATCCTTTCCAATCTTGACACATTCTTTTCCCTGCTTGGAGGACCTTTCTAGGTCTAACATTCTATGCTCTAAGGACCTTTCTAACTAGCAATTGATTGATAAGCAAGCATTTATTCAATGCTTCCTTTATGGACTGTGACAGAAGCTAGGAATGCAAAGATAAAAAGAAAAAAAAAGATGCAATCTCTACTCTCAAGATGTTTATATTCTATTATTGGTAGGGCATTCCATGTTCTAAGATCTCCTCAGAAGAGGAGAATCTCCTCCTAAGAATCTGCCAGCCTAGGATAGATGTATGTGTGGTGTGGTGGTGGTGGTGGTGGTGGTGGTGTGTGGCACGCACACACACAGTGATAGGGGGATGGGGACAGGGAGAGGGTGTACAGAAGAGATTGAGTACAGGAAAATATGAAATACACTGGGAATTTCAGTATCCTCTGCAGGCTGTGAAAGCTTAGCCTGCAGGGGAGATGAGTTAGGTTGTCAATGCGTTAGCACTCTCAGGGAAATGACCATTAAACCTATATCTTTATTCTTATCTGGTAGTTTGCATTTCTACAGTTAATAGTATCATAATTCAGGGAATCATCCTAAATATATTGATTCAGCACCTATTGTGTGCAGAGCACTCCATTAAATATCAAGGTGGGGCTAGGGTCCACAGTTTGAATAAGATTCCCTTCTGTTATGAAGCTCCCAATATTATCATCTCCAGGATCAAATTAAAACCCTCTATTTGGCTTTTAAAGACCTACATAACCTGACCTTTTCCTACATTTCCAGCCCTCTTACACCTTACACTGCATGAAAGTTACAGTTACAACATCTGCTTTACTGTTCTCTTTCTCTGTATTTCTCTGTTTTTTCTCTCTCTGTCTCTCCATCTCTGTCTATCTCTGTCTCTCTGTCTCTGTCTCAGCTCTCTCTCTCTGTCTCTCCATCTCTACCTCTGTCTTTCTCTGTCTCTACATCTCTCTTTCTCTTTCTGTCTCTCTGTCTCTGTTTCTTTGTCTCTGTGTGTCTCTCTGTCTTTCTATCTCCTTCTCTGTCTCTGTCTCTCTCTGTCTCTGTCCCTCTCTCTCTCTGACTCTCTCTCCCCTCCAAATTCCCCAGTCCCCCTAGGCCTGGAACTTTCTCCTCCTGTCTCCCTCCTGTAGGCTTCTCTGGTTTCCTTCAAGTCTCAGCTAAAGCACCACCTGCCTTAATGCTACTGCCTTCTCCCTATTGATTATATCCAAATTATCTTTTCTATATCTTGGTTGTACATAGTTGCTTGTATTTTGTCTTTCCAATTAGTTTTAGTTCTTTGAGAGCAGAAACTGTCTTTTTCCTTTCTTTGTATTCTCAGCACTTAACACACAGTCCTGACATGAAACAGGTACTTAATAAACGATTCTTGACTCAGTGACTTCCAGGATAGGCCAGAGACTGAATGAAGTACACAAAACAGATAATTATTGCATACAATATTACATAATATATTGCAATATTACATGGTAACAGTGCCATGTAGTAGAAGGAATATTAATTTGGAAGTCAGAAAAAAACGGGTTGAGGTGAGAGGCAGGGGGACAAATTGTAAGAGGATATTAAAAGAATTCATGTAAGAGGTGAGGAGGGCCTCCTAAAGGAAGATAACCTTTATAAGTGGAGAAAAAAGGGATAGATGTAAGAGGTGTTGTTGATCTACGATCAATAAAACTTGGTGATCAGTTGGATATGGGGATTGAAGGAGAGGAAGAATCTGTTTGTTGCTTCCTCCTGGGCCAATGTCTTGGATTGTGGCCAGGGTAGATGGGTCTCCTTGTCCTGAGAGAGCAGGATTCTCTTTCAGGTCTTCTATTGTTGTATTTCTCTGTGTAAGCCAGGACATACACAGAGATGTAATTACAAAAACAGCTTGATTACCAGAGGTTGGTGGTCACGGATAGAAACTAACTTAAGAGTAATTCATGAATCTGTATTTGAAGACTGTGTTCCTTCAGTCCTGTGTTTATCCTTAGAGGGAATAATCAATAAAGATCAAAGACCCTCAGGGTACCTCAGACTATAGACCACTTGTCCTGTTCAATGATATATATCCTAGTGGTTCCTCCTTGTGTGCCTAATCCCTATAGTTCCTTCCTCATAAAATAGTAGATTCAAGTAACAGATAATTAGAACTAGAAGTCAAGCTTAGAGATGATTGAACCCAATTTCATTTTACAGATGAGGAAACTGAGTCACAGAGAGAAGTTAAGTGATTTCCTCAAGGTCATACCACTGGTAAGTAGGATCCGAACCCAGCTCATCCTGACTCCCAGTCCAACACTCTATCTACCACTCTATGCTGAAGCTGTATGTGTCCTATTGGAAATGTGCACTACTAGCTTTTACTGTACTCTCTCTGATCTTTGGTACTTGAATATACTGTAACTTTAGATAGCTCCTTCTGCTTTCAAATCACTGTTTCTGCACGATTCCTGGGGTAGAGTGTTCCTCATACTGTCTTGAGCTGACCTAGTCTTATCAAGATAGCAGAGACAAGGGATTTTTGGACTTAAAGTCAGGAAACCTGGGTTCTAGTCATGACCTGAGGAAGTCACATCCCCGCTCTGAGCCTTAGTTTACTTCTCTCCAAAATGAAGGGATTCAATTTGATTATGCTAGGATCCATTCTAGTTCTGAACATCTTAGATTCTCTGATTTTCAGCATTTTCAATTTGGGTGATTGGAACACTCACTGGCATTACTTTTTTTCTCAACAAATGGAAAGAAAGCCTAAGTTCTCACAATTCAGGAGGATCAGAGGCACAAACTCATCTCACTAGGGTTATTGGGTTATCGTGACCCTGTGAGAGTTCCTCAGAAAGGATGGGTTTTTTTTCAACTGCAGTAATAGTCAGCAAGATTAAACACTGGATAGAGAAAGGGTATCTTAGCTTCCAGTCCCTCACCTTGAGCCTTTTCTAGAATTTTAAGATATACTCTGGGACGAGGATGAGCTTCCTTCCTTGAAGGAAATGGTGACTGATTGCAAAAGCAATTAGAGATAATACTGAAGAAAAGGCAGAGCATGCAGCCACAAGGTGGGAAGACTATGGGATATATGAACCCTCTGTCATTTCTATCATTGGTGGTGAGAGAAAGATAAGATTGCAGGGGATAGGGTGGGGATGCAAAGAGAAGAGGCAGGAAAGAGTCAAGGGGAAAGAGGACCCAGGGAAATCTTAGCTTTGCAAGACAATTAAGGAGGCCTTGCTTCAGTTCTACAGTGGAATCCTCCTTCAGTCTTCTTCCAGAGCACATCATCCTCCACACATTCTTGGAGTTAACTTAGAATGATATTTGAATTATCCCTAGAAAATGCCCAATCTGCAAGAGATCATAGAACATATAAGGGAAGAGGAAATCTAGGAAGAGCTTTAGAACACAGAATGTGAGAATATCAGGGTTTTTTTTTTAGGATGGAATGTTAGAGTTAGAACCTTTTAATACAATGTTAGATCTGGAAGGAACCTTAGAACATACAATGCCAGATCTGAAAAAGGACTTAAAATACAGACTTTCAGAACACAAAAAGACTTTGCTAGAAAAACGGAACTAGAAAGTGTCATAGAACATTGAATATTGATGTTAATAAGCATATTGATCATGTTTAGAATAATGTATAACTTTCTCAGTCAGGTTGAATCTCCAAAAATTACCAGACTACTTGTATCTTCAGGGCTTTAGGAATAAACTGAAGGAATAGTTGGAGATAGTAGTCCATTGCCATTACTCATGAGCCCCCACCAATGCACTCCCAAATAATATCTAAACAGTTAATGTAGCCTCAATATCAATTGATAACTATTAGCTTTCAAAAGGCTACATTCTATGAAGGCATAGCAAGGATCTGGATAGGGAAAGGGCATCTTATATTCCAGTAATATCTTTCCAAAATCTGGGAACCACTTTGCAAAATTGTGTACGCATTCAGGTAGATGGCTCAGGGGGTGTGAATGACTCACTAAGCCTGGAGTCATGAAGACTTAAGTTCAAATCTGGCTTCAGACACTTACTAGCTCTGTGACCCTGAGCAAGTCACTTAATTTCTATCTGCCTCAGTTTCCTCATCTATGAAAGAGGGATAGCAATAGTATCCACCTCATAGAGTTGTGAGTATGCAATGAGATATTTGTAAGGTGTTTTGAACAATTTTAGCATATAGTAGGTATTATATAAATGTTAATACCTTTCCTTTTTCCCCTTCTTGGCATCTTCTGAGGGTAGAATCCTGAAGCTGCCTTTCCTTAATATGTCTAGTTTGTCCTTTACTTCTGAGGCATTCTGCCTTATCCACTGTTTTTCTGGGGACATTCTTAGTATGCCCAAAGGGAAATCCATTTCTTCAGACATCTCAACATCTGCAAAGTTTTCTCTGGTTAAAGGGAAGCAAAAGCAGGTGTGGGGAGGCAGACTTTCTCCTCTCAATCCCTGTCCTCCACTAAGTGATCCTTCTTTTTTTTTTTAAATTAATTTATTAGTTTAGTTTCAGTTAACAAGATTCAATTCCATAGTTCCGTGATTTTCAAATTTCCTTTACTTCCCTCCCCCCTCCCCTCATGACAGCATATAGTACAGTATAGGGTCTGCAAATGCATTCATATTAAACATTATTCCAATTACAAAGGCATATTGTACTAGATGGGATGAAAGATGGTAAGGAAGAAGTAAAACCAAGCAATGAGAAGAACAAGATCATTTAGTTTGCTTCCATCAGGATTCAGGCTCAGTTCTTTCTAGTTATATCTCTGGATGGCGCATTTCTCACTTTCTTGAGTCATTCGGGATTAACTTATATCACTGCATTGCTGAAAAGAGTCCAGTCTGTCATAGTTGGTCGTAACAGATACGGTATGTCTGTGATTGTATACAAATTTCTTCTGATTCTACTCTTCTCGCTCAGCATCAGTTTGTATAAGTCTCTCCAGGTAATTATGAAATCCGTCACCTCCTCGTTTCTTATAGCACAATAAAATTCCATTACATTCATATGCCACAACTTGTTTAGCCATTCCCCAATTGATGGGCACCCCTTTAGTTTCCAATTCTTTGCAACCACAAAAAGGGCTGCTAAAAATATTTTTGTACATATGGTTCTTCCTCCCACTACTATGATCTCTTTGGGATATAACCCTAGGAGTGGTATGGCTGGGTCAAGGGGTATGAAATTATTTATAATCCTTTGGGCATAATTCCAGATTACTCTCCAGAATGGTTGGATAAGTTCACAACTCCACCAGCAATGTATTAGCGTTCCAATTTGCCCACATCCTCTCCAGCATTTGTCACTTTCTTGTTTTGTCATCTTAGCCAATCTGACTGGAGAGATGTGGTATCTCAGAGTTGTTTTGATTTGCATTTCTCTAATTAATAGTGATTTAGAGCATTTCTTCATATTCTTATAGATATCTTTAATTTCTTTCTCTGAAAACTTCCTATTCATATCCTTTGACCATTTCTCAATTGGGGAATGACTTGTATTCATATAGATTTGGCTCAATTCTCTCTAAATTTTAGAAATGAGTCCTTTATCAGAGACACAGGTTGTAAAAATTCTTTCCCAATTTCCCACCTCCCTCTTGATCTTGGTTACATTGGCTTTGTTTGTGCAGAAGCTTTTCAATTTAATGTAATCAAAATTATCCATTTTGCATTTTATAATGCTTTCTAATTCTTGTTTGGTCCTAAAATCTTCCCCTCTCCACAGATCTGTCAGGTAAACTATTCCTTGCTTTCCCAAATTGCTTATAGTATCATCCTTTACACCTAGATCATGCACCCATTTAGACTTGATTTTGGTATATGGTGTTAGATAGTGATCTATGCCCACTTTCTGTCATACTGTATTCCAGTTTTCCCAGCAGTTTTTGTCAAATAGTGCATTCTTATCCCCAAAACTGGGGTCTTTGGGTTTATCAAACAATAGATTACTATATTCATTAACTGCTGGGTCTCCTGTGCCTAATCTATTCCATTGATCCACTACTCTACACCTCTGCCAGTACCAAGCAGTTTTGATGACTGCTGCTGTATAATACAGATTAAGATCTGGCATAGCTAGTCCACCTTCCCTAGTGTTTCTTTTCATTAATTCCCTTGATATTCTAGACAGTTTGTTTTTCCAAATAAATTTTGTTATTATTTTGTCTAACTCTAGAAA
>WOXC01003220.1:0-262694 GCA_011680675.1 Gymnobelideus leadbeateri | reverse complement strand
TTTAGGACAGTTGTGTTTCTTGGTTTCCATTTACAGTACCTGTGGTCACATAAAAGTAAGCAATCAGAGGTGGAAGAACCTAGGCTTTCATGGACTGCCAATAGGTCTGGATTATGGTATTAAAACTGTGCCCCAGAAGCTGGCTCTGTTGGTTACTAAAGAAAAGTAATCCTAAATTTAGCATTATTTTGTCTTTAGCATTGCTGTTGGGTGTTCAACTCTCTGTGACCCCTCATTTGAGGTTTCCTTTGCAAAGATACTAGAGTGGTTTGCCATGGCCTCCTCCAGCTCATTTTATAGATGAGGAAACTGAGGCAAACAGGGTTAAATGACTTGCCCAGGGTCATATAGCTACTAAGTTTGAAGGCACATCCACGGTGCCACCTCGATGCCCTACCTTTACTAAATCCGAAGCTGACTAATCTGTAAAAAAAATTCTAGAGGATTTTATTGTGACCAGTTTGGGATTCTGAGGACAACTTATGAAACACAATTCCCCACTTCTTAGTGCTAGATTTGGAGTCTGAGGATGGGGGCTCAAATCACGTCACTGTTACCTTGGGTAAATACACAGACTGTGTCTCACCTCATTTGTAAAATCAAAGGGTAGATTGGTCTAGTTAACTTCTGGTTTTTTTTTTTCTTGTCTCAAAGTGTGTGTGTGTGTGTGTGTGTGTGTGTGTGTGTGTGTGTGTGTGTGTGTGTGTGTGTGTGTGTGTGTGTGTGTGTGTGTGTTGTGAGAGAGAGAGAGAGAGAGAGAGAGAGGAAAAGAGAGAGAGAAGGAAGGAGAGAGGGGAAAAAAGAGAGGAAAAAGGGAGAGAGGGAAAGAAAGAAAGTGGGGTGAGATGGGGGGGGGAAACAACAACAACAAAAAATCACAAAGGTTTTAAAAAGAAAGGTACCAATATACCTTTATAGAAAAAGGTATTAACCAACTCCCCACCTTTCCCCCCTCCCCACTCCCTTTCTCCTAAGAATCTAGCCAGAAAGACAATGTGAAGCTTTAAATGAACTTCTAATTTGATAACTACATGGGTTGACTGTTTTTGTGTGTCTACAAGCTATGTAAAAGGTAATCAATGAGACCAAAATTACCAAGATCTTCAGCCAAAGGGCAATGATCATGTATGCCCACACATATACCCATTTAGCATAGAATAGATTATATTTACTGCTAGAGTCTACCATCTGTTATAGGCGATGACAGTAGCCAATCTTTTTACCATTAGTAGAATATCTAATCTAAGTTTGAATATATCTGTTTTGTGATTATTCTTGGGAAAATGCCTTTAATAACTCAAGTTTTGGTTTAGTGAACCAAAGAACTGGGCAAGACTATAAGTAACACATTTGAAAAGGGCTTTTCAGCTACTTAACCATTACAAAACATTTTGAAATGTTAACTGCAATATAACAATGGATGCATTTCCATCATATTTAAAGGACAACTGGGGCTCCTTTCTTTTAACTAATTTAACATTTATAGATCCAGCTTCTCTAGATCTGTACCCAAATAGTAGCTTATTTCAAATTTGCTGACTTCAAATTCTATTAAGGCACACTTCTATTAAAATTCCCATTAACCTTTTTCCTTTTGAACATAAAAGTAGTAGATTAATATTCTTGCTACACTATCTTGAAGTGACTTTTGACTCAAAGCCTTTGTTTTTATTTTTTTGAGGCCTCTTAATGAGCAATTATCTACTTTAAACAGCTCCCTTTCATAATGAGTTATTTATGAATGATCCCCAAAGTAGAAGTCTTAGTAATGAAAACAATCTTCTTTCCCAAGTCTAGTTTTAATAATTCACAAATCCACCAAAAACCCCTTTGGTGGTGGCAAGAGGTTAAAGAAGAAAAAGAAATCCAACAGAAAAATGGTTTTCTTTATTAAATTTATCCAAAGATAATACTGCTCCTATTGACATCTCCTAATTATCAATTCCACAAAATTATACATATTACTTGGGGCATTCTATTTTATAGTCAGACCCCAGACGATGAGAATTTTGTAATGAATGATTCCTTTGTGTAGGAAGTGAAGACTTCCCTTTTGATAGAGAATAAGGACACTTGAAATGAAAACTAGTATAGCGTCTGCATGTTGTAACTGAATAAAGGTTTGTTGAATAAATGAATCATTGAGTTAGCTCTGTAACCATGGGCAAGTAATTTAACTTCTCTGGCTATTTGGCCTTTACAGTTTCCTTATTTGTTTAGACAAATGGGACTGAACCAGATGCTCATTAAAATCCCTTAAAGTTCTAACAAATTTGATTTCATGAAAATTGCTATCTAGAAAGTCCTAAACAACTTTGTAGTGAAGTTTAGACAATCTATATAAAAACTTCTTGCTAGTTTCTACTTAGGGGATACTCCACCCACCTTCCCTTCCCATCCAATAGGTGGATGACCTATTGTACACAGAGAACTTTGAAAGGAGATTGTGAAAGTGAACAGTAATGAATCATTGAACATTAAGGATGTTAGGCCCTTACAGATAATCTCTTTATCTGCAACAGGAGAGAATTGGATTAAGAGATGTAAAGAGGTTAAGTAACTTGCTCAAAGTCATACAAGCCAGTTCATGGCAGAGCTGGGCCTATAACTCTGAGGGCTTTTGAATCCAACCCCATTGTTCAACGGACTAGAGATGTGCTCTTGAGTTCAAATGCTGAGGGAGACTTCTGAACTCTGACTCTTCTCATGGTACTTTTAACTGCCTGAACCCCACTAGAAAAAAACAGAGAATGTGTCTTTATTTATTAATCTCTATATCCCCCATGGCACTTATCCCAGCACCTTGCAGAGAGTAGACTTTCAAAGATTATATGAGGAAGAAAATGGTAAGACAAGGAAATGGAAGAGCAGGAAGAGCATGAAAGTAGGTCTTCAAATATGTTTTTAAAAAAAAAAATCAGTCTTATCTCAACAAAAACAGATTATATTAGGAAAGAAAGGGCCTTTAATAATAATATACTGATAATTTAACTTGAAGAAAATATTACAGCTGATTCAATTTCAAGGCACCCTACTCCCTGGTCCAACAGAAACAAGCTTTCTATCACTGGAAAGCTTATATAATTTGTTATCAGAAAAACTGCTTTAGGCCTAGAAAATTGTGTTTTCATTCCCCTTTACTTCACCCAGGAAAATCCTAACTAGATATTGCCTGATCTCTAGAAGTACTAACCTAATTCTACATCTTAAGGAATTTATTTTTATTGAGAGGTTGAAAGATCAATCAATATCAGCCTGCAATTGAATATCCCAGGTTTTTAAGCCTCCTTTCTCCCTTATCTTCATAAGGGAGGGTAAAAATTAAAATTAGTCTTCTCTATGATTCCTGTAGTGTTAATCTTACTTGTCCTGTTAGAATGGCCAAGAGACAGTTGGAAGCGCTATAAGGCGGTAGTTGTCAGAGCTATAAGGAAGAAAGACATGTGCTTGGGAGGGTGTCAAAGGGTGTGTGTGTGTGTGTGTATGTGTGTGTGTGTGTGTGTGTGTGTGTGTGTGTTTTAAAGAGAGAAAGAGCAAGTTACCAAAATGTGGAAGAGAAACACAATTTTAAAAATGACTTTAAAATGCTATGCGATTTTCAAATGACATTTAACTTTTAACAGCACTCTGATTCCTTTCTCAGCAAACAAACTAACTTGCAAGAATCATGAATTAAATTGAGAAGTGCTAGCATATGGCATGATTCCTTCCTGTATTTCATTTCTAAAATGCACACCAGTTGACCTCCTTCCATGTCCACGATCTTCCCAGCTACCACCCACTGGTGATTTGAAAGCACTTTTCCTAGTGCTTGCTACTGAGGCCATGTGGTGCTAATGACTAATGCAAACAGTAATACCCCCAGAGGAGCTTCCAGGAAAGGCACTGTAAGGGCTGTGAGATAGGTGACACTGAATGGTATAGATTTAGACAGTGTTTTTTTAGTTCAAATAATTCACCTGTGAGACTGATCCTAAATGATGGGGTAAAGTTGTAACTTCCAGTTCCCTGTCTTAGCCAACTCCATTTGGGCTGGAAGACTATGTTTATATAGCTGTGGAAAAGGGCCGGTTTTATAGTATCTTTCACTTTCTCTGGATAGCTTCAGGGCTCGGTCATACTAAAGTAAGAGTTACTCTTAAATGAAGAGCTTCTAATCGTCACTACTCTGGCTGAAAATCTGTATCATTCCGACACAAATGAGAAAGGAATAAGAGTAAAATTTCCAAAACAAAGTTTTGGCAACTTCTTTGCAAAAACTATTTTGTTCCTGTAATAGAGTGTTAATTGACTACCTGCTGAGGAAAGAGAACCGGACTTGGAATCGGACAAACTGCTTTCAAATCCTTGCTCTGCTGTGACACTAAAAAAAGTCACCTCACCTCCTAAGACTCATTTCCTTATATGTACCATGAAGAGGTTGGATGAGATCGCCTCTTAAGGTCCCTTCTAGTTCTCCAAGTCAATAATGTTTCAATGATTGGAATCACACTAGGCTTAAAAGTCATACTTCTAGCAGCGGCTAGGTTGCAAAGTGAATAGAGCACCAGCCCTGGAGTCAGGAGGACCTGAGTTCAAATCTGACCTCTGACACTTAACACTTACTAGCTGTGTGACTTTAGGCAAGTCGCTTGACCCCAATTGCCCTGCCCTCCCCCCTCCAAAAAGAAAGAAAAAAAGTCATATCTTATCTTTCTCTGGACCCATTCTCTTCCATTCAAACTCTGACGCAATTTTGCATGATCTCTAAGCATATAGAACTTGCAAGCAGGTTACTTGCAGAATGCTCATGAAAGACACTATTGCTGTTGAATCATTTTTCAGTTGTGTCTGACTCTTTGTGACCCCACCTGGGGTTCTCCTGGCAAAGATACTGTAGTGGTTTGTCATTTCCTTCTCTAGCCCACTTGACAAATGAGGAAACTGAGGCAAACAGGGCTAAGTGACTTGCCCAACTAGTAAGGGCATGAGGCTAGACTTGAACTCACAAAAATAAGTTTTCCTGATTCTAGGTCTGGCACTCTATCCACTGTCCACCTAGCTGCCCTATGAAAGACATCCCAAAGTTGTAATAACAGTGTTGAATCAATCCAAAGAGAAGATATGAGAGCAGTGGGAAAGATGCAGTCCGAAGTTGACTGAAGACCTTAATGTCTTCTTCTCTTAAGAGAGGGCAACCCCTACCAGTAGAAGACTGATTCTTATATCCCTCAGAGTATGAAGAAATACTGCAGTAATTAGAGAACAAGTAGGAAGAACATTGAACCCAAGTTCAAATCTCGGTTTTGCCACTTGTTACTTTTATGAACTTTTCATCTCTGGGTCACTTCATTAACATCTGAAAAATGAAGGAGACATACTAGAGGGCCTCTAAGGTCCCTTCTGACACTTGACTTAAGACTTGACAGTTCGGAAACAAATTTTATCCAGAATTATGAGAAACCAGGACCAGAGAAACCATGTAAGGGCTGTACTTTCCAGCCCAGAATTTGGCAGAACACACTTGACAGGAGGGTGCCCACAAGTGTTACCCCCAACCCCAATGTCACTTGTCCTTGAAAGAAGTCCCTTAAAGAAGTACTCATTTTTTGTTTTTCTTTTTCTTTCTCGTGGTTCCTCCCTTTTGTTCTAATTCTTCTATACAACATGACTAGCGTGAAAATATGTTTAATAAGAAAGTATGTGTAGAGCCTATATTGGATTGCATGCCGTCTTGGGGAGGAAGGTGGAGAATATTTAAAACCTTATGGAAATAAACGTAAAAACTAAAAATAAATAAATTGATTTTTTTTAAAGAGTCCATTTTATAGTGCTGTTTGGTGCAGCTAACATGTCTGGGTAAAGAAACTTACTTTTGAAACAAGACTGAAAATGCCAATGTTATCTGTGTATCCTTTTTGTTTATGTAGAAGCAGGATTTTTGGAGGGTAGAGGAGGGGAAGAGGGGTTTCTCTCTTGTTTCTTCTTGTTTTAGAAAGGGTGATTCCCTTCTTTCCCCCTTCTTTTTCTGGCCTGGAAGGGAAGCCCAGAAGGCATTTTACTCCTTGTCCCAACCAGTGGTATAAAGAAAGGCCTAGAGAATCTCAGTTTTTTTCCCCTACCTGACCAGGTGCTCCAAAGTACTTCACTCCATCACTAAGAGCGATCCAAAGATATCCTGGGAAAGCTCTCTTTTATTGCTTTATTCTATCTTACTGGAGACACTTTCACTGCAAACTGAGCCTGCCTCCACTGCTAATGTTTTAAACACAATATTTTGTCGGTTTCCTCTTCCCGTGAGTCTTAGCTCAGTTCATCTCCCTTCTGAATATGTCTTCTCTACCTGACCATGGTGTATGTGAAATTTACTATTAGAAGTTGTTAGAAGATGAATTCCTAGGCAAAGGAGCTATCTTTTTGAGTCAATTCTCCTGTTAATGAACACTGATTTGAATACCTGTCTGTGGACAAGCACTTCTTGATTATGATCAATGTGTGTTTGAATTTCCTATGCTTAATACATTTACATGACTGTTTTCAAAGAAAGACCTGTGGGAGTTGTTAAGCTCTATCTGTCGAGATGCACTATTGTCAAATCTAACAGATCCCCAGTTGATAGTACTATTAGATTATGTGCTAACCCTCCTATCCCCTCCCCAAGGTACACTTCCATGAGGACGGCCAAACTACATGAAAAAGATTTTTAAGACATTCTGCACCCTCTATTCCCACATGTCACAAACAACACTGCTCAGGTACCTTCCAAGGGAGAATCACTTTATTCTGGGATAGGGGTCTATTATAGCTTTCCCTTGCATTCAAGATTTTCTTTTACCTCATTTATAGAAGAAGGAGAAGGAGAAGAAGATGAAGGTGGTGACTGCTTGAGGCTTTCGATGTAGCCAATCTGAGCCAAAATATCCCCCTTAAAATAAAAAGTGCTCTGTGAATAAAAATTAAATGCACATCATTGCTTTAGCAGGAAAGAGCAAATTCATGGCAGGGAGGGCCAAAGGGGATGACTCCGGCATGCGTTTGTCCACAGACATGCAAGAAAAACTAGCTTATATACAACGTACTGGCACAATGCTATTTTTCACAATCTGTAGCCCCACACCACAATGCAGTTATAGAAGCCTCCAAAACAAGATAAAACAGCAGAGGAAAGAGTAAGTTACATGCAAGTGATACAAACAACTACTCTGAAGGAAGAAATGAAGCCACACTGAGAGAGCACCAGAATCAGAGCCTTCTGGTCTACGAGAGGAGACAATGTGTTAGCATGGCAAGCGTGCCTTGCTCTATGTGACTATGAACCTGGTGTATGAAAACGTAGATCCCCATTAAAAATGGGGCACAATCCACTTTTTTCAAAGGTCTCTTTCTTTGCTTTAAAGAATTATCATACATGTCTTTAAATGTCAAGGCTCTCTAGAACACTTAAATATGATACAATTTACTTAATTAACTGAAGCAACTCCAACCTGATTCTTTAAACAATGGGCTGGTACAAAAACAGTGTGGCAAACAGGTAAAAGGACAGACATCAACACTGATGATGATGACGGCCATTTCCTAAAGTTTATCCAACATGAAAGGAGTCACTATTCAGAAAGTGGCCCAGACACTGCCTCAGACCGCAAATATCAGATCTCCCTGCCAAGTGGAAAGCTACAGCAGCCAAGAGCAATACTGGATTTAATTTGTAATTTTAATTTGTAATTTAATTTGTAAACTCTCACCCAGGGAGATGCTACAGGATTATGAGTGAGAAGCAGAGGAGGGAAATGATTTATGAATGAGGTATGGTAGGGAAGGGTGCTAGATCTGGATGTGCAGACTCAGGTCCCAATTCTGACCCTGCAGTTTACTTACTACCTATATGACTTAAGGGAAGCTACTTTACATCCCGTCTTTTATTTGTAAAATGAAGGGGCTGGATTAGATAGCTTCACAAGTCCCTTCCAGCAATAAATCTAGGTCGATAAAATCCAGATAAATATGGATGTGTGTGTATACGTATGTACATACTCCTCTGTTCACTTATCCACACTGCCTTCTAACAGAATGTTAAGGCATGTAAGCCCCCTGAAGGCAGAACTGTTTCTTTTCTTTTTTTTGGTCTTTGTTTTGACAGTCCCACTCCTTGACTACCCACCTCCATTAAATTGCTGAGATACCTTAAAAATCTGGCCTGCTTGTCAATGTAAACAATGTTCTAATAAACCTTGTCTCTGACTGAAAGAAGACTTGGGTTGAATTCATTTGAGGTAGGATCCACATTGGTTGTCGTTGAATTTCAGGGCTCCCAACAACCCTATACCCCAACAGGATCATACTATATTGAGCTTAATCCCTGAAGGAAGGCAGGTACTCTCAGAGGTATAAGAGGGACTGCATATTGCATTCTAAGAGGGGAGAAGGGAAAGGAAAGGTGAGAGGGGGAGACAACATGTTGAAATTGGGGAATGACATTTAGGTCAGTCTGGCTAGAACAAACAGTGTGTGGAGAGGAGTAAAATGAAATACTCTAAGTCTGGAAAGGTAGGTGGGGGCAAAATTATAGAGGATTTTGAACTCCTGGCTGAGGAGTTTGCATTTTATCAAAGAGCAATAGGAAACCATTGATTTATTTTAGGAATCTTATTTGGCAGTTGGGTAGAAGATTGATTAAAGAGTGGACAGACTGAGATCAGGAAGCTATTACCATAACCCATGGCAAGAGAGGAAGAGGGAGTAAACCAGGGCATTGACTGTGTGAGTGGACAAAAGGAAAAAAAATGCAAAGAGATGTTGCAAAGGTAGAGCAGGAAAAAAAATCCAGATATGGGAGGTGAGGTAAAGGAGCGCATCATGGATATTCCAAGGTTTACTGGTAGGATGATGGTCCTCCTGAACAGAAATAGGTAAGACTAGAGGAGAGACAGGTTTAGCGGAAAATACAGTAAATTGTGTTTTAATGAGATCAAGAGAAAGGACGATAATTCATTGCAAACAAATAATAATTAGAGGAATGAAAATTAAATCAACTCTGAGATTCCACCTCATACCCAACAAATGTTGGCAGGGCTATGGGAAAACAGGCACACTAATGCACTGCTGGAATTATTGTTGAATTGGTCCAGCCATCTGGGAAAAAAAGGTCAATTCAATGCAGTAGCTGGAGCAAGAAGGGCCATTCCTTTCCCCTCTACCCCAACCCCTGCAGGCACCATGCACACTCAGTGCCCGGGAGGTAAAGAGAGTAGAGGCAGAAATATCTCTAGAGTGAGGAGTAAGATAAAAGTGAATAAAAGAGAGAAAAGGAGGGAAAGAAGAAAAAAAAATTGGCAGCATCTCTACCAATGCTCTGAGTATTAATTAGAGCCTGGAAGTTATTCTGAAGAAGTCCATCTTAATGAGGAGGAGGATGATGATACAGTAAAAAAGAATGAGAAAGTCAGGCAAAGTAGAACAAGAGTATAGAGGCACAGAAAGAGGTCCGTGTATGGGAGGAAGGAGAGGCAGACAGTGTCAAAAGCTGCAGAAGTTTTACAGGAAGCTGTAGAATGATGACTGAGAAAAAGCCATTAGATTTAGCAGTTTCCTTCCTTGGAAGGTCAGTTCACCTTGAATGGAGCAGTTTCAGGGGAGTGGTTGGGTAGAAAGTAGAGAGAACTTTGTGTGAATTGAGGGCAAGGACACAGTCATCCCCTTCTAAAACTCTGGCCATGACAGGAAGCTGTGTAAAAGCAGTAGCCTGACAGAAAGGGAATGGCATTAAGAGCTTCTATAGTGACCAATTAAAAATGAAGACAGAATTCCTCCAGAGTAACAATAGAGTTAAATGATCAAATGATTCCATTTGCAAAAATTTAATTCACAATTTTTTTCAATTACATCGGTTGCACAAAATGAGGGTCAGGCATAGAGTACACAGGCCATTTTCAGAGAATTACCTAAAAAAAAAAAGCTGGCCATTTATAAGCTTTTATATTTTTAAAAGTATATTTTAGTATTATTTTTGGCATTTCTTTGTTGGGAAATTGGGGGTGAAGGAGATACTCGCTCTGGCAAAGTAATTAGGAATTTGCTTTTTTGTTACAGTACCTGGGGAACATGGAAGGTTATATAAGCATAAATGCTTAATTTTAGGAGCTTTTTCTTGTATATGAGTACTGACCTGACTAGAGGGTTTAAAAGTCAGAGGCCTGCCAATTCAAAATTGAAAAGGGCTTAGTTATCCTCCACCTCCATTCCCACTTATAATTATAGAAAATATAAAACCCTTCGGGTAAAGGTAGAATTGCATAGATTAAAAACAGAACAGTATTGGTATCACATTCAACAATGAAAAAACATCCATAGGCATGAACTTCCTTGTTTGATCTTTTTGACCTCTGGGTCAAATTATTTTTTTCTCTTTTGTGAAATAAAGGAAGAAAATGTGGAAACTTTACTGAAGATTTCTGGGGGTTGATAATGTTAACAAAAGCAGGACAAGCACATCATGAGTTGAGGAACAGGATGCAAGTCTCTAAGAAGGATGCGGAAGGACAGGAAGGATGAGAAGATATATTTGGACTGTTTCCAGAAGCATCTGTATTGACTGCTTAGACTTTTACAAATTTTTACAAATTTTTCCTTCATTCATTGAATTTTAGAGGCTGACTCTTCCTATTTATCTGGCTTAGGCGGAAAGTGCAGGGGCTGCTCACATAGACCCTGTGCTCCTCTGAACAGCAAGGGACCTCTAACATGTGCCGTTTCCGAACTAGGCTGGTTATCCTACTTGGAAAAACCTAGTTTCCCCCCCTTGGGGCTAGCTATATTAATTTTTTTCAATAATTTTTTGATAACTTTTTTTCACATCCCCTACATTACTTCATTCTTCCTCTTGTCCCCTCCCATAACACCATCACTTATATATAAAAAAGAGGAAGAAAAAAGTTCAGCAAAACTAACATTTGTTTAGCTTTGCCAAGAAATGGTGTAGTAAACAGATGTGAAACTTCCTTGTGATAGAGCCAACTTAAAAAATATATACACACTAACGTGGCAATAAAAGCCCCCAAACTTTCCCTGCATTTGCACCCATCCCCCACCATCCCTACAAGAGCCTCATGGCACAGGCCTGGCATATAGTCAGCCAATACCTCTAAACAACAAATAAAATAGAGTGAGTGATTCATCTAAATGGGTGCCCAATCTCCAGGCCACAAAATTCTTCAGAGATGGTGTGGCCTCTGATTTCCAAATTGCTCCTAGCTTCAACTCTGCACGATATTTCACTTTTTGAAATAAACTCATAACATTTTTTCCTATGATCAGGGAATCTCATAGCTAAAAAACACGATCTTAAGATTTTTTTAAAATAAATTTTTATTGACGAAGTCTTTTGCTATTTCATCACCTCCATCTCCCCTAATCATACGTTCTTTCCCTAAGTATGGTTTGGGGGAAGCGTGGTGATGTGTGGGTATACATAAAAATAACAACTCATTTATATAGTGCCTTTGCAGTTTCCTCACAAGAACGAATGTAAACAGGACAGGTATTATTCTTGTTTTATAGATGAGGAAACTGAGAGGCAAAGAGATTAAACAATCTACCCATGATCATACAATAAGTGGCCAAATTGGAATTTCAGCCCCAACTTTGGTGCTCAAAGCCAATACGCTGCCTAAAAGATAAAACATGAACACTCTGCATGGAAGAAAAATTGCAATGAAAGTAATTATAGCAAATACTGTGAAATTATGATCCCTTAAAATGTTTTTTTGCTTTGTTTATAAGAGGGAATAATTGCTAGTCTAGCTGCATATCACAGCCTGGGTAACACATGTTTTTCAATCCCAACCCCTAAGTCAGTGGTTACACCAGGGGTGGGGAGCCTGTAGCCTTGTAGCCACATACAGACCTTTAGGTTCTCAAGTGCAGCCATTAAGGACCTTGAAGGCCTTGAGGCTGCAGGTTCTCCACCCCTGGGTTACACCAACCTCTTTAAAATGGCTGTAAATTTAACTTTAGGGTTTGTTCCAAAACAGAGATATGAGAAGGTATTTCCCTCTTCCTTTGCAGAGGGGGACTATAAGTATGGAACAGAGCATATAAAGCCAGACTTTTCAATGGATTGTGTACTTCTGACAAACTATTCCCCCCCACCTTCTTTTTTGCTCCTTATAATAAGGGAGGGATCTTGGAGGGGGAGGAATGAGTTGAAAATACAGGCAACGCAAAGAAAAAGATGTCAGAATTTATTTTGATATAATTTTTATTGATATCTTCTGTTTTTATATTGCCTATATTTCCCCATGTATCTTTCTCTATCCCAGAGAATCTCATATAATATGTATTTTCCAAAAGAGAAAAATAGAAAAAACAGTAACACCAATAAACACATTGAAAAAATATCTGATAATATATGCATTTTTCACACTGCAAAAGAGAAGAGCTGTCTTTTCATTTCTCTTTATGATTCTGCAATATTCATTTGCAAGTGTTCTGTATTTGTTCTATTTACATTGACAAATGAATTGTGTATTTTTTCTTGGCTCTGTTTACTATTACTTTGCCTAATTTCACCTAATTCTTTCCTTGATTTTCTGTATTCATCATGTTCATAATTTCTTATAGCACAGTAATATTCTAAACACTCACGCACCACAATTTAGCCATTCCCCAATGAATGGCAATCTATCTTGTTTCTAATTTTTTGCTATCACAAAAAAGTATTGCTATGAATATTTTGAAGCCTTTGTTTTTATCAATGACCCTCTTGGGATATATGTTTAGCAGTGGAATCTCTTGGTCAAAAAGGTACAGAGAATTTATGCACTTTACTGGTATAATTCCAAATTGTTTTTCAAGAATGGTGGTACTGGGGCGGCTAGGTGTCGCAGTGAGTAGAGCGCTGGCCCTGGAGTCAGAAGGACCTGAGTTCGGATCCGGCCTCAGACACTTAAGGCACACAAACAAAAACCTAGCCGTGTGACCTTGGGCAAGTTACTTAACCCCAACAGCCCTCCAAAAAGCAAAAGCAAAAAAAAAAAAAAGAATGGTGGTACTAATTTATAGCCCCACCAATATTATGTATTAATGTACCTGTCTTTCCACAACCCTTCTAACACTGGCTACTCCCAACTTTTGTCATCTTTGCTGATTCGCTGGGGATAAGGTGAAGTTTTAGAGTTGTTCTGACTTGTACTTTTCTTAGTAGTAATTTGGAGCATTCTTTTACAGTTGTGGATAGTTTGCATTTCTCCATTTGAGAACTGTTGCTTCAAGAACTTAATTACTGGGGAATAGCTTTTGGTTTTATATATTTGTTAGTTGTCTATACATGTTAAATACTAAACTCTTATCTGATAAGTTTGATATTAAGATTTTATTTCTCATTTGATGAGTTCCCTTCATATTCTAGATATATTACTTTTGTTTGTGCAACTGCTTTTCAAACTCCTGTAATCAAAATTATTCTGCCTTTTGTAATTGCTTCTATTCTTTATATGGTTAAGCATTAGTCTCCAACTCATAGCTGTGAAATGTATAACGACAGGCTTCTCTTCTAATTTTTTATGCTGTGATCTTTAATAGTCAAGTTTCATATCCATTTAATTTATTCTGGAAGATTGTATAAAATGTCAATCTAAGCCTAATTTCAGTTAGACTGCTTCCTAGCTTTCTCAGCAGTTCTGATTAAACAAGGAGGAAGGCACTGAGAAATGTAGATGATGTAAAGAAAAAAAAAGTCAATTAAAACATTATTTAAAAAATAACATGTCATCCAATTTATTTTATAATGCAATGTTGGTCTTAATCATTAACTAGATGCATAATTAATAGTTATGAATTTTGCTGTTTTTTTCTCAGAATTATGAGCAAAAAATATATCAACCTGAAATAATTTGATCACATCCATGTAAGTAATGATCAGTCCAAAGTCTAGTAATTACAGAGTACCTTTAGTATACTATACCACAACTATATATCTATGCATTTTAACAGCTCTTATATACAAATACAATATATGAATTTTGTATTATTGTATACTTGTAATTCAAAAAAAAGTAAAATTGCTGAAATTTCAACTCTATTATGGATTAAGCTAGAAGATGACATAGGCATTAATTCCTGGTAAATATCTTTTATTAATAGAGAAAACCCTTCAGCTTAGAAGACCCATGCCAAGTTTTGAATAATATATTAGTGGGCAGAGCAAATCAGGTCTGGTATCATCCATGAAACTCCCTGGCTGCTGCTGCTATCTGAAGATACCCTGAACCTGGGTGTCCTTAAAAGTGAGATTTATCTCCAACCAAGAAAAGAAGTAAAAGATGGATTAATAACTGGTACTTAGTAGGTCCTATATAAATGTGTATTCCCTTCCCCTCTCTTCCTTTTTTCCCTTGAAGCAGTCAGGTGGCATTCTGAACAGACACTAGCTGTGTGTCCCTGATTAAGTCACTTGAGCTTTATGCTTAAAACTGCTTCTGGGACTTTTGGCACACCCTGTATTTAATCCTAGAGGCAATAAGCAGAGTGCAATAAGCTTTTAGGACCTGGTAGGGCCTATTCTTCTGGAAAATCACTGTTGCAGCTGTACTGAGGATGGATTTGGGTAGAGAGAGATGTGAGTCAAGAAGACCAATTAGGAGGCTACTATTGTAGTCTGGTCGCTATGTGATTAAAGCCTGAACTAGGCTGAGGCCTGTGTCAACAGTGAGAAGGGAAGTGAGTGAGTCTAAGAGATAGTATGGACGGAAAGTCAGGAAGTCTTTGCATCCGACATGATATATGGGGAGGAAGGATGGCAGTAACCTTGATAGCAACAGGGAAGTAAAGAAGAGGGTGGGATTTGCAACCTATAGGTCAAATAGGCAGTTGGTGAGGTGGGACTAAAGCTCAGAAATAATACAATTATTATTATCAATAATAGCTAGGATTTATAGTTCACAAAACATTTTAAAAATATTACCAGAGCAGCTAGATGGCACAGTGGATAGAATACTGGCCCCGAGTTCAAATCCAGCCCCAGATACTTATGAGCTGTGTGACCCTGGGCAAGTCACTTAACCCCCAACTGCCTCTAAAAAAACACAAACCCTGAAAACAAAAATACCTAATTTTATCCATACAACAATCCTAGAAAGTAGGTGCTATTATGCTCATTCTACAGAGGAGGAAACCAGGGTAGACAGTGGTAAAGTGATTTGATTATATGGCTAATAATTCTAACTCAGGATTTGAATTTAGGTCTTCTTGGCTCTAGGTCTAATACTCTATCTACTCTGCCACCTAGTTAATAATTAAACCCATGTGAGGTTTATTGAGGTCACTGAGAATATGAGAGAAGAGATGAGGGTTCTACCCCAAAGCAAAGAGCTTCGGGTCTACCCACAGTTAAGGGGTAAGATAGAGACACTGATCCAGCAGAGGAGGCTTGGAAGGAGTGGTCCCAGAGATGCACTGTGAGAACACAACACTGCATCTCCCCTTTCCTTGTCTTTGCACTGGCCGGCCCCCATGCCTGCAATACTCTTCTCCCTTACCTTCACACCCGTTTTAGTGGCTTCCCTTAAGACTCAGCTCCAGTGCCACCTTCTGCAGGAGGCCTCTCCTGTCCCCCCTCAGGTCACCTCCCACCTACTCTTTATATCTCTTCTATGCACACAGTTATTTGCCCACTGCCTCCCACACCAGAAGTCCTTAATATTCTTGTTGACTGAATGACTAGGTGTTCTGGGGATACAAATAGGAAGAGTGAAACAAATTCTATTTCTCAAAGGGCATGTATTTTAACATGGGAACCAGTAAGTGAATATGTTCAAGTAAAGAGAATAAATACAAGGTATTTATCAATATCTATCAATATTTATCTATCTATATCAATATTTATCAACAAACAGAGAGCTGCTAAAAACAAAAGAGTGAATATCATCAGGACCCTAGTACCTAAAACACAGGTACTCTACAACTCAACATAACTCTGAGCTGATTCAGCTAGGGCACAGTGGACAGTTGTCCTTGTGTTCTCATCTGGGGGGTGGGGTTGGAGATAGGAGGGTGAGAAAGCAGATCTTGGCTGATTAAAACAAAATATATTTTAAAAAGAAAATAAAATAGAAATGGATTTTTAAAATATCTTTTTCCCTCTTAATTTTCACAGGTCTTCTCCTTAAGTACAGAATCTAGCCCTACTTATAGGACTGGGTGTTTGTTTTGTTTTTAAAGCCAAGTTAGGATGGTTTCTTATAAACAGGAATTATTTGGATAACTTTAAAAGTGAAGCTAGATCTTAGTAAAAATGGTATAAACTGGGGCAGCAGGTTGACACAGGGGATAGACTGAAAGACCTGGATTTAGGATGTCCTGAGCTCAAATCTGGGCTCAGACACTTAATAGCTGTATGATCCTGGTCAAGCCACTTAACCCCATTTACCTCCTAAAATAAAATAAAGTAGAATGGTATACATCTGTAACAGGGCATATCAACCTTTCTTGCTGAAAATCTTAAGAATATACTAAATCCTTTGACAAGTCAGATTCTCTGGATTCCCAACTACCTCAATTGCAGGTAGTTAAAATAAGGAGGAAAAAATCAGCAATCATCATACTGTTATATAACAGGGGCTCTGGAAGTTTATTAATTTTGATGCAAAAACATCATAAGCAGATTATCATTTGTTTGTACAAACCGACTAGGATGCCATGACAATCAGTGAAAAGCAGTGTGGCCTCAGAAATCTGTCCCTGGAAGGGCCTTTATGGGCATACATACAGCTAATAATGGGGTATGTATAATGCAGATGCTGCATGCTCCTTTATCCTAACAACGTCACCGCTAGAAATTTCTCCCTTTTTTCATCACATCTCTCTAGTGGAACAGAAAAACAACAAAATAAAATTGAGTATGTCTAGGCTTCACTTTGAAAGGCAGTAAAGACCAACAGAGTTCTCATGAAGAAAGCTCTCTGTCACACAAGCAACAACCCACGAGGAGTTGGTATTGATAGACTGATATCTGCTTGGAATGCAAAAGCTAAACTCAAAGTAAGCTGACATTTCTTATGAATAGCTGGACCGAAGGGAACTACCAAAAAACAAACCAACTGCATATAAATCCCCAGAGGGTCAAATGAAGAACAAAAAATGTCTTTTTCAGAAATAGTTTAGGACAGGCCATCTCTATAAGTAGAGCTGTTAAGTCTACGGATTTTGACAGAATCTTAGAATTGGAAACCTTAAGAGAGAATGTGTGTGTGTGTGTGTGTGTGTGTGTGTGTGTGTGTGTGTGTGTGTGTGTGTGTGTGTGTGTGTGTGCTATGTTAATATTAGCAACATTAGCACTTCTCTCATAAAAGGGGAATTCTTTTGATAAACAGGTTAAGGAAGTAGAAAGAATGCTATTTTTTTCTTTCTATTTTTTAAAGTTTTTTTGCCTCTAGTAGTTTTTATGGGTGAAACTAGGAGGAAGGAGAGGACTATGATCTCCATTTTGGTCAAGTTCTTTTACAACAAATGTAGTTATAGAGGAAGATCTTATACAACAAAGATTTTTAAGCTCAATTTATGGCCTAATTTTTGCAACACATATTTGGGAGCAAAAACCAGCAGAACAACAAGAGAAACAGTCGGATTTCTTGGGAACAGCAAAACAAAACAAAAGACTTTTTTATATGCTGAATAACGTGTGTTGGTAAAGGGTTAAACTGGCAATATGAGAAATCCAATAATCCTATATAATGTCAGATTAGAAGCATTTTACAGACAGGAATTCCAGTTTAGGAACTGTACATCTTGTAACAGGTAACATACTGATCTTCAGAGAGGTTCAAAATAAGTAAGTATTGATGCCAATAAATGGAAAAAAAGAAACATTTCTCACTTCTCTTAGAAGGGGAAAGATGAAAGGATGTGATAAAGAAAAAAGATGTGAATGCAATCTTTCTCTTGCTCAGTAGAAAGAGGCAGAAAATATCCTGAGCCAATATGAATGGCCTAAGAAATTACTGTGTACTCACCATGCTGAAACTTAATGCTTATGGCCTATAGTGACTCCTCTCTAAAGTATTTCTTCAATCATATATCTCAGAGAAGTCCTTTTAAAGGAGCAATTTATTAAAAACATTTTCTTTAAGATTATGCTCCACAACCTTTTTAAGTATGAGCCAATCATCCAATTTTTAAAAACTGCACTGAAGAATTGAGGAGGTGGAAAGAGAAGGGAAACTGGCCAGAATAAATAACATTAATTCATGTTTTTCCTTACCTTTCAAAAATAGTTAACTAAATGGTCAACATAATACATATATATATATATATGTATATATATATATATATATTACATTATGTATATATCCCTAATGCACTTGGGAATATACAAATTCTCATTAGGTCGTAAGTGGTTACAATTTTCCCAAGTCATTAAAAGCTATGCTTCTTAAGATTAATGCCACTTAGAGACAATTAAGAGAATGTAAAGGGTCTTCAATCTCTAGTATACCCAGAAAAATTGAGATCTCTATTCTGAATCTATATAGGTACAAAGGCTGTTGTTACAGATCCCTCAAAGAGGTCATGAAATGTATAGAAGAATTCACAAAATTGGGCATGTCAACAAGGACAAAACCCATCTCCCTGGTTAAGTAGGTTTTAGGAATTGGAAGGGATGAGTTGGTAAGGTTAGGCTCATGTTTTATTTCCTTTTTTGTGGTATCTCTTCATTTTTTCGTAGCTCAAATTTGTTTCTGCATCCCTCCCCCTCCCAGAGATTCATCCTTAATATAATAAAGAATGTCTTTTAAAGAGAAAAAAAGCTTAATAAAACCTGTCAACACATTAAAAAAAAAATCTGAGGCTATATTAAATTACTCCACACCTGGGGACTCTTGTCCCTGCAAAGGAGCAGGGGGGTTTCTGCTCACATCTCCTCTCTGGAGGCCAAGCTTGTTCTGCATAATTTCACCACATTCAGTTCTGATCATTTAGCGATGGCTGCTCTTTCTGTTTACATTGTTGTAGTCGTTGTACATTTTGATTTCTGGCTCCGTTTCCTTCATTTTGTATTGGCTCATGTCTCTCTCACCTTTTCTGTATTGATCACAACTATCACTTCTTAGGTGCATAATGTTCCAGCATATTCATGTACCACAACTTGGTTAGACATTCTCCAATAAAAGTAGATTGTATCTACAGCTGTGGCCATAAAAAGTGCTGATTTAACTATTTTGGTGTATGTAGGGCTTCTCCCTTTGGTCAATGGCCTTCCTGAAATCTATCTATACAGTTTCCCTAGAGAAACATGGATATGGCCCTCAGTTCTATGTGGTTTCCTCCTGAGCTTCTGTGTTAACAATGGCAGAATGAGAGAAAGGTGGGCAAAACAGGCTAAGAAGCATGGTTTTCTGGCAACTTGAAAACACTAAAAAACGAATAGTATTTTGAAAGGGAGTGAACCTTGTTCACTGACCAACAAATGGGCATGTTACTTGTTGTTCAGTCATGTGTGACTCTTTGTGACCTTGTGGACTGGCACCATACTATCCATGGGGTTTTCTTAGAAAAAAACACTGGAGTGGGAATGTTTGCCATTTCTTTCTTTAGGGGATTAAGGCAAAAAGAAGTTAAGTGACTTGCCCAAGGTCACAGAGCTAGTGCCTGAGGCTGGATTTGGATTCAGGTCTTCCTGACTCCAAGCCCAGACCTCTAACCACTGATTCATCTAGCTGTCTTTATACTACTGAAGGAACTGAATAACACCCATTTTGATTCTTCTTACTATGAATGAAACTAAAAAACAAGAGACAGTTTAAGTTAAATAGAAGGAGGCAGAGAAAAGGAATCATCCTTATTCAGTGGCCACAAACAACAAGAAAAAGTATCTTACGAGAAAGGTAATTTTATACTGTAGTACTCATGATAAGCATTTCCAAGAAAACCACTACTGTAATCAATTAAAGCTCATGCCTCAAAATCTGGTGCAATGGAGGAGAAAATAGAAAGAAATTTTATGAAAAACCAGGTAAGACCCTCTCCATGAAATTGACACACATTTCAATTATTTGGTGACTCCAGTGCAAAGGTGGGTATAAGAAAGAAAAATGAAAACGCTTAGAAAAGGTGGTTTAGGAGTAAGCAAGAAAAAGAGGGCAAAAAGGTATGCAGAATGGACAGAAGCCTCATACCATATACAAGCATATATGCTTACATACCTCATACCTATGTACCTGAATACTTTTTTTTTTAATTGAAAGCTGACAAGTGCCCAAGAGGGTGAACACCAAATACTACCATTAAAAAATAAGATTAATTATATCTTGGCAAGAAAAGATTGAATTCTAATGGGAAAATTATTTCTGAATCAGATATCTGTGTATTGTCATACTATTGACTTGTTAGAGCCAAAACCAAAGTCAACATCAAAGAAAAATAAAAATGAAATGTGGTAACAAGTGAAGTAACTCTCCCCTGATTTAAACAAATTGACAGCAAAAAAGGGAAAAAGAGATTAAAAGATTAGATCTTGACTACACAAACCATTACCATTTCCTAAGTAAGTTTATTTAACCAATGTAAACTGCCACAACAAAGAGATCTAAAGAGCTCAGAAACCACCTACAACAGTAAAAATTGATCTCCTTGTCAAGGGGGAAGATAAAACAGCCAGGGACAATACCAATATATTTTAGAAAGCTCTCTCAGATAGGACAGATTATGGATGGACTATGGCCAGTATTTGCTCATAAAACAGTGAGGATGTATTATAGTATGAGATGTTTCCTGAAGGCTTGTCAAGGGACCCAACTAAGAACAGTCGCTCCAATACAGTTAAGGATGAAAGGAGGAAGAGGAAGAGATAAAAAGATGGAAAAGATCTGTATGTGGTTTTATAGCAAACTTTTCACCATCTAGGATGGCAGAGGGAGGCACAACATATGAACTCTAATAGCTGAGTTAATAAGCACAGTGTAGCTGCTTAGTAAATGCTCACTGAATTACATGAGGAAGCAAAAATGCCACTACAAAAACAAAAACAAAAACAGGCTGGAGAGAGCAGCTACATGAGATCAAGTGTATAAAAAGGAGGTCCGTGCTGCCACATCTTTGTAGTCATACAACTGACTAAAAGGCTACACATCATTGTTCTTATGTTTTCGATCCAACGTAAAAGCATTTGACACAATAGAATAAAATGCCTCCTTAAAGTCTCCGCTCCAATGAAGAATTGCCCAAGCACATGTCAAAATCATTCAAGACTCCTTGAAAGACATAACAGTTCAATGACCATCTGATTATAAACATCAAGGGAGGCATAAAACAGTGAAATGTTGCAAAAGATATTTCCCACTGTCATTCAGAACATCCAACTCAGAGTCCAAGTCAAAAAAGATTCCCTGCATCTGTGGAGGTTTTGACCTTTTTTGTGTCATGGACCCCCTTTGACAGTATGATGAAGCCTATAAACACCTTCTCAGAATGGTAGTTTTTTTCTTCCCACAAACCAACCTCTCTTGAAATGTTTCTTAGCCCTTAGTCCTATCAAAGTTCATCTCTTCCCAAATGTCAGCTCTGGATTACTCCCACCTCCTGACTTCTCTAGAGTCCCACAACCATGCCGAATGGGTACATTATAAATTCATGTTATCCAATTTCAAATGGGTTCTAAATGCAGCAAGGAAGTCTTTTTATTCCTAACTGATTTTCTATCACAACCTCCACAGAAACTATTCCAAACTTTTCTTTCCTACTTAAGCCTCTGTTTTCTCCCTTTCCCTATTTCAGCTGAGAATCTCACCTCTTACTTTACTTAGGAAATTGAGGCCATTTGATCTGAACTCCCTCTTGTTTCCTTTTCATTTCAAACCCCCTTGACACCATCCCCCCTCCTTTACTCTTTACCTAGTCTCTGAAAATGAGGTGGCCTTCTTATCTAAGGCCAACCTCTCTACGTGTATGCTTGATGCCATCTCCTCCCATTTCCTCTAGCAGAATGCAAATTCAATCATGCACAGGCCCCCCCTTCTAGTCATCAACTTCTCCCCATTTACTGGTTCCTTCCTTACTGCCTTCTAACATGCCCAAGTCTTCCCGCTCCATGAGAAAGACTTCCCTGGACTCTAACATCCCTTCAAACAATGAATGATCTTCTATTTCTTTTCCCTTTCTTAGCCAAACGCCTAGAAAAAGCTGTCTATACCTGTGCCATCATGACTTCCCATCTCTCCTTCACTCCTCAACTCGACTACTCTATCTAAAGTTACCAGTGACCTCTTAATTACCAAATCTGATAGTCACTCCTCAGTTCCAAAGCCTTCTACTGTACTAGGACTGTCGACTACCCTCTCCTCCTAGACACTCTCTCTCCTCTGGGTTTTTGTGACACTACTCTCTTTCCTGTCCTTCTCTTCCTGGGTTTGACCACTCCTTCTAAGTCTCTTTTGCTGATTCCTAATTCATATCATTTGCCCTGACTGTGGGTGCTCCCCAAGGTTCTGACTTGGCCACTTTATCTTCTCTCTGTAGGTAAACTCACTGGCTCCTATGGGTTGACTATATAACCTCTGTGATAATGACTCACACAGCTGACTACATATCCAGTCCCAGGCAGGCACTCCTGAGAACTTCATTTCTACTTCACCAAATGCCTACTGGACATTTCAAATTAGATGTCTTAGAGACAAAAGTAAACATGTAAAATCTTAACTCATCATCCTTTCCTTAAGCCCTATCCTCTTATAAACTCCCCTATTTCTGCCAAAGGCACTACCATTCATCCAGTCTCCCAAGTCCATAACCACAGCATCATCCTTGACTTCTCATTGTCTCTCAACTCATCTATCCAACTGGTAGTCAAATGTTGCCATTTCTGCCTCCATGATATCTCACCCATCCCTTACCTCTACTCAGATTGCTACCACCTGAATTCAAGACCCCATCACCTATCCTCTAGGTTACTGCAATGGCCTAACTGGTCTCCTGACTTAAGTCCCTCCTTACTTGAATCCATCCTATATACTGCTGCCATAGTAATTTTCTTTAATGCAGTTCTGATGATGTCAATCCCCCGCTTAAACTCCAGAGGTTCCCTATCATCTTGGCTTTCTTTACAGTCTCAATAGACATCACTCCTCCTCCCAACCTCTGTGATCTAGACAAATAAGGCTCCCCCCAATTCCTCAAATACCACACCAAACTCCATTTCCAATCTCTGTGCCTTTGTCCTAGCCACCCCCCACCTGGAATGTACTCCCTCCTCAGCCATGCTTAGAGAATCCCTTTCTTTCTTGAAGACACAATTTAAGCACCATCTTCCATATGAAGCCTTTCCAGATCTCTCTAATTGCCCTCCTGACTGAAGAGAAGTGGCATACAAGTTCTTATCAGAGATGTGATTGGAAAAGGAGATAACCACAGGAAATTTACAGGAGCACACAGACAAGAGTCTAATGGAATGAGAAATGGTGGATGGCTTGCAATATATACCATTGGATGTAGGACCAATGTTCATCAGATCACAGATCCAATGAAGAAACTTGGGAATTTGGCTAGATTAATAAACTTAAAAAAACAAAACAAAACAACAACAACTCCATCTTGCCCTATTAGAAAGTTAATGGGGTGATGGGGAAGGATATAAAAAAGAACAGAATGGGGGATGGGGTATTCAGTGCGCTTGCTATTTTGGGGTGGATAATAGTGAAAGACTTGGAGAAAAAATGGTAACTCAAAATCTTGTGGAAATGAATGTTGAAAACTAAAAATAAATAAATTATTAAAAACCCAATAACCCAAATCAAATAAAACTACCACCACTCTGTATTAGCCCTCTTAAAATTATTCTCAGTTAAAAAAAAAGTTTCTGAATCCCTCAAAATTTTATCATCTACCCACTGAAGTTTAGTATTATCCTCAACTTATTGATAGCAAACATTTTTGAGGCTTCACTGCTTGTTAATCTATCTTTTCAATCTAATCAGAGATATAAAGAAAATTAGAAGAGGTTCTAATTTAATCAATTTAGTCTCACCTCAAAAGAGATGGCAATACAGTACAGGAGTAAAAGTCAGAATCCTCTGCGGCTCTGACTATTCATGCCCAACTGCATAATCTAAATCAGAAAAGATGCTTCTTGAATATTACAATAAATGAACCACTATAGCCTCCAGCTTCTAAGAGTTTGGATAATTATACTCACTCACGAAGACAGTCCACCTCATCATATTATAAATTTCTACTGAGATGTTCCTTCAAAGTACCAGAATTTCTGCTTTCAAAATGGTCACAAGCACTATTCTTGTCTCCAAATATTTGGCTGCTCAATTCACTTCCCTCCAACCAAAGTCTACAAATTAAACCTATACAACACAGCTGAGTAAAGAAATTACTATCTCCCTAATACTTTTAGGGCATAAGAAATACATTGGGGGTAACAGGATTGAAATAGGAGCATCATGACTACAGTTACAGCCTACTAATATGGGGGCCCTTTTCCATACTCCATTATCCTCTATGTTAATAGTTAGGAAGGTCAGGCTAAACTAAAATTCACTTAAACCAGTCAAAGGTAAACTGCTTCTATAATAATGTTTTATTACTTCAATGCAGTTTTTTCAATTCGTCCCAATGTATTAGCTTTCCTTGGTAAACAAAAATAGTTGGTTTTTTTGTTGTTTTTTTTTATCAGTCATAGGTTCTTGGTCAGTGGAATAGGAACAAGTAGTCTTTCTCTTTAATGTCCCTTTCTATAATTCTTCAGCTTCCATAATAGACCTCATAATTGAATTCATACCATTGTGCCAGAATTCTTTTATAGTCATTAAAGCCTTGCTTCCCATTAGTCTCAAAAACAGCCTCTATCGATATGAATGTGTGATTTCTTTGCTAATAACACTCAACAGGAATGCAGCACATTACACTAATAGCAATTTTCTTTTGTGCTTTTTAGAGAATGACAACTTAACGCACCACAGCTCGCTCTCACAGTAAGTTGTGCACCCAACAAAATCTGCCATTTTCAGTAATACAAGAGAACACATACCTGGTTATTACTGTTGACCGCTGAGGCATTGGTCTGAACTGCACTTGAGAGAGAATCCAGGAAGGCTTGGTCAGCTACTGAATTTCCACAAGAAAACTGGTCTTTCCCACCATTAGTCAAAATCTGAAGAGTAAAGGAACTCTTATTATTTTCAGTCAATTTATAGTTCACTTGAGGTTAAGATTATTTGTAGAATACCAAAGCCAACCCAGGAGAAAAATGGTGCTTGACATCCTATTTACTAGATTGTATGTAAGGTCCTTTGGGGGGATGGGCTGGGTTTTACCCCTCTTTGCATCTCTCTCCATACCTGTAAGGGTGCTTGGCATCCAACTGAATGAACCATAACTTACTTCTTGAAAACATCAAAGTGGACACACAAGTGATTTTGCTAAAACCAGAAAGTTTGGAAGTTGTGATGAACTTCAATGCCAATCATCCCTCCAACTTCCCTCCATCTTGAGGGACTTTTAGGCTTCAAATGACAAGCAGAGAGCCTTCTCATAAACTTTTAATAGTTGATTTTCTACCTTTGGGCAGACACTATGACATGACCCTCTATACTTAGTGAGAGATCTAGAAGAGTGACCCTAAGAAAGATTTTTCTGTTAAAGGGATCCCCGGAGACTAGCCCCATCATCTTCTTTTCTCCCAAAAGACATCATCTCTTTTCTAGAGTGGGTATTTTCTCTTCCCTCAACCACTTGGCTAAAAAACAAAAGCAAACAAAACACTTCCATATCTCAGCAAAGGACCTCAGTTCCTCTGCCACCAACCAAACCTCAATGATCATAGCATTTTACATCCATTTTATACATGATATAGAACAACAACCAGCAGAGGGAGCCAGCTGGTTGGCTCAGAAATGTTTTTGGTGGTGGTGGCGGCTGGTTAGTTTTTGACTGAATTGTGTCTAACTATGGATGGCTAATTCAAGGAATTTAATGCTATAGTAAGAGTTGAAATTGGGCAGCACCTCATAGTTTCAAAAAACAACTTAATTTTTTTTTTAAAAATAGAATATGGATTAAAGGAATTGGGAAATTCTGATTGTGGTACAGTCAACATTGGATTTGGAGGCAGAAGATATGGATGGGCTCAAAGATTAGCTTGCTATGAGTGATATCTGACCTCTCTGGATTCCAATTTCCTCTTCTGTGTAATGAAGGGGATAGTTTCTAAGGTCTATGTAAGCTTTAACTCCTCTGAACCCAAACTGGGATTTGTGCCTTGGCCTTGTCAATTACCAGGTGGGTGGTAGTGGACAAGTAATTTAATCTCAGTTTTCTTAGCTGGAAAATAGGGATAATATTTGCATTACCTACCTCATAGGATTACTGTGGGGCAAAGTACTTTATAACTGTCAAGTGTTACATGAAGGTAAGGAGGTAAGTAACACTACTAACAAAAAAATAACAATTAGAACAGAGATAAATAAGTTATCTTGTTTACTTCAACATACAATTTATTATTCACTAAAATCATTAAGAACTGATTTTATTCCAATTTTTCCAGGGTAGTTACTGAACAACACCATTTATGTCATTCCAACCACTACTGAGCATACCGAGGGAGGGAATGCATTTGGTAGGAATAATTGTTTCTCTTTTATGCTCTGTCCCTCAATCCTGTTCATCCAAAATAAGTTAGGGAAGGAATCGGCTATAACTGCTGTAATTAAATGACTGGAAATTCTTACTTCAACATAGTCTGTGGGAACAAGCCCCCGTTCTCCTTTGTTATTTTTTCCTTCTAGCCATCCTCCACCTACATCCTAAAAAAAAAAAAAAGAACACAAAAAGAAATTTCCTTTATTTAGAAAACCTGTATGAAGAATCAAAACAAAAACAACTTAAATACTAAGTATATCATGTCAACCCATTATTCATAAATGAAGTTACATTTTCCTCCCTCCTGGCATCACCCAGACATCCAAAAACTCTTGAGACCTTAGCTACCAGAAAAAAAAGTTAAACCCAGACTACAATTAATCAAATATTGATAAATAACTGGTAATAATTCTAAATAGTACCCAAATTAGTCATTAGAACATGCTTTGCATGATAAATTATTTTCTTCATTTATTACTTAAACTGCAACTCAATACTAGAAAATTACTGACTTCATGAGATGGACTGGGTACAACAGCAAAAGAAATGAGCCCCAATTCCAGAAAAACTGGGTTTGAGTCTGAGTTATGCCACTTATTTGCTACATAATCTTGGTACCTCTTTTTCCTTTTCTGGTAAATGGGGTGCCCTCATGTGCAACCTACTTCATAGGGTTGTTTTGAGGATCAAATAATGGAACTATGTACTTGTAAGTTAATCAGTGGTCAGGTCATCTGGGCTAAGGAAATTCATTTCTCTTCCTTTCTCTCTACTGCTCCATAGTGTCTCTTTTGGTTAAATAGGGCTATCCAAAATAAAACTAAAATAAACTGACATTCTCCATTCTGATTTTCACCTAAAAAATATTTTAAAAATAATTTTCTTGAATGCTATCTACCTCCAGAGAGAGAACGGATAAACTCGAGTGAAGACTAAAGCTTACTTTTTTTAGTTTATTTTCCTTGTGGTTTGTGTGTGTGCGCACATTCTTTGCAATATGACTAATATGGAAATATGTTTTGCATGACTTTACGTGTGTAATTGCTATCATACTGCTTGCCTTCTCAAGGGTTAAGGGAGTGGTGGGAGGGAGGGAGAGATTTTGGAACTCAAAATTTTAAAAAATGTTAAAAATTGTCTTAAATGTAATCAGGAAATATTAACAAAATATTTTTGTTTAAAGAGCTTTATTGAGCTCCTAATTAAATATCCACATTAGTCTATGCAAAGCTAGCTGAATTTGGATAACCACAGTTTCTTTACAAGTCATTTAAAACCCCAACTGTCAATTCTAGACTACAAATGAGTAACCCCATGGCATCAGGGAGATGGTGACATGACTTGAAACTGAACTGGATTTAAGTGAGGCAGGGCTGGGCAGTCACTAGCCTCACTTTCTCCTCTAGAGTCATCTGGGTCCAGTGGCCAGATATCATCAGGATGACTAGAGATTTCCCAGGATGCAGTGGGAGACCTTGGCCTTTTTTAAGCTAAGGTCTTTTCAAGTTCTCACTTTCAGTGAGGCAGAGTCCATTCAGTAAATAGACCTCTTTAAGAAGGACCTGAGTTCAAATCTGACTTCAGACATTTAATACTTATTAGCCATGTGGCCTTAGGCAAGTCACTTAACCCCAACTGACCTGCCTTCTCCCTCCAAAAAGCAAAAAACAAAAACAAAGAAAAAAAGAAGTGAGTCAAGGGATGGCCCCCTTAATTAAAAAAAAAAATAAAATAAAAACAAAAACAAAAAACAGAAAACTGGGAAGGGAAGACCCTCAGGGTTGTGGGCTGAAACAGAAACAACAGCTATTTACATTCATTCGGAGACTGGAGGGCCCCTAAAATACCATTAAGTGGTACTTGGGTAGAGACCTATTGTAGACCAATCAAAGAGATCAAGAGTGAATTGGGTTTAAGACACGATCTTAGAGAAAGAAATCTAGACAGTAAACCCCAAGTTAACTAGGTAGGTTTCAGTCATCAAAATTTACCTTCTTTTGCACAAAACACCCTCTGGTAAGGGCATGATACTCCAAGAGAGGAGAAGAGAGGAGGACGAACTGAATTGCCCAACTGGAACTAGGTGGCTGGGACTCCACTGGGGCAGCTCAGACTACTCACAGGCTGTGGTTTGTCCTTTGTTCTTGAAGAATAGCATGACTGTGCTTGTGTACAGAAAACCTCTACTTCACAAATGTGTGTCTGTTGGTTTGATGGCTCCTTTTACAGAGAATCTCAGATTTGGAAGTAATATGAGAAACCAACTAGTCCCACTTATATGTCATTCTTTGTTTTTGTAGGTAAAGCCTTCTCAACCCCTCTCCCTTTTGGGGGAGAGGAAGACAGGATAAGTAATGAGTAGAAAGAAATTCTTTAAGCTCCTTTACTTTCTCTTCTTGGAGGGAGATTTGTAAATTGTTAACCAGAAAATAATTCCTTGGCTTAGCAGGAAACAATTAGTCTCTCCAGAAGGCCACAGAGCACCTTCATCCCTGACCTTCCTTGCTAGGAGCTGTTATGGCTAACTCTACTGGAGCACTCATTTAGAGAAGGGCTATGTCTTCAACTCTGAAGGGTCACTCTCCCCACCTTGCCGTCACCTTGACAAGCTCCTTGGCCTCCCTTTCCCAAATCCTCCCAAAATTTCCCTTCCAGTAATGTCACTGTCTGGTCTTCTTCATATTCAGCAGCTGGGTGGCACAGTGGATAGAGCACTGGGCTTGGAATCAGGAAGCCTCACCTTCATGGGTTCAAATCTTGTCTTAGACACTAGCTATGTGACCACTGGCAGGTAACTTCACCCTATTTGTCTCAGTCCCTCATCTGTCAAATGAGGTGGAGAAAGAAATGGCAAATCAAGTCTAATATCTTTGTCAAGAAACCCCCTCCCCCAAAAGGGGTCATGAAGAATTAGACATGACTTAAATACTCTGTTCACTATAAAAGAGGTAGCCTTTCAAGGTCTCTATTGGCTCTTAATCTATGATCCTTTGCTGAAAATGTGATTAAGTTGGCAATTCATTCTGAAAAGTTATGAGCAATACATTCCATGTGATAGGTATTTAAGTAATCTCTGCATATAATCAACATGAGCAAGGACTACATCTAATACTTCTGTTTTACCCAAAGCACTTAGTGGTACTGGGAACATAGTGGTCACCTAATGAATATATGATTGATGTAAGAAGACAAAACCATAAGCAGGATATACATTCATTTTGCCACTTCTGATCATGATGTGGTGCTATGACTCAGGGAAGAATAGGAGGTATGGACTGAGGAGTACAACTACCCAGAAAGAGCATATTTTTTGATAAGAGAGCCAAAAATAGTTGGCATATGGCAGGCCTATGAAGAGTGAGGTTTTACGTCAGAGTTCAACTAGTTTTTCCACAGGGGCAAAACCAAGATCTCTCCTATTCCATTTTGCCTATCTACAAAATGCAGTTAACTGATTCTCTGTCACCGATACAGATCTAAAGAAAAAAAATGAGTGAAATGCAGTCATTAGTAAAATATATCTTCTTTTACCTGTTACTTCCATTTCTAAGTGAGGTCCATTTTATAATGGCCTTGAGTAATTCCCTTAGGAAAATAAGCCAAGAAATTTACAAGCATCATCTTTTATCATAAAGACACAACACTGTGTTGTGGCGGCAGGGGAGAACACCACTCTGAAAGTCATGAATTCAATGGTAGTCTTGGCTGTCTTTAGCAGAGTTACAATCCTGCCTTAAGCTTTAGAGAAATAACAGTTTACTTTTGTCCATTTACCATTACTTCAGAGCAGAGAGCAAAAAACTCTTTTGTGGTCTTGAATAATCAATTCTGTTCTACAATGAATCCTATGGAAAGAGCTACTGCTCTGTGACCTCAACTTGATATATTTCTTACCGGATTTGTAATTGTAATGATTTCCCCTTCAATAACGGTCAATTCATTATTTCCAGGTTCAGCATCAAAATTATACATAACCCGAGCCTGTCAAAATGAGGGTGGGGGAGAGGGGAGAGAAAAGAAAGAAGAAAGGACACATTAGTTTAACTTTGAAATATGACACAGTGTATTCTATAAGTTGATCAGTATGACCAATCATCACTAAGATGACTGGATTGATTAGCTTGATTCCGAGATGCAGGGGTAAAAATGGAAACTGTGGTACTGACTTATAGCACTTCATTCATGATGTTTCCCATACCTAGAACACCACAATCCTTCACCACTTGAATTCCTACCTATTCTTTAAAGACCAATATTCTTCTAAGAAGCCTTCTTTGGTCTTTCCCCAGGGACTTCATGTAGCATCTCCCTTGTACAATTCTGGTAAACTTTTAAAAATTTATATAATTTCAAATTATATAAATTTTTAAAGTTAAAGTAAAAAAAAACCCAATCCCTTTTTAATGTGCCACCTGTCTGCATTAGAATGTAAGCTCCTTGAGGGATGTCTTACTTGACTATACTGGTATGCAACTCAGTGTCTGACATACAGAAAAGGGCTTAATAAACACTTTAACTGTATTTCTTTCTTTCTCCATAATTTTCCTGGTTTTGCATCAGTCCAAATTAGTCTTCCAATGTTTCACTTGAATTTTACTCACCTGATACACATTTAAAAATTATTTTGCTAATCATTTGCTGCTAATCATTATTGCCTAGCTGGACTGTAAGAGGCCAAACGTCTTATTTTTTCCTACCACAATACTTAAGAGATGTTTGTTGAGCTGAAATTAGAAGTAAAGTCTTTTTGCATGAAACATTTAATTTCCACAGTAAGTAAAGCCATTCAAAAAGTTCCAAAAGCCTCACTGGCTTATAGTTTAAAGAAGAAACCCTTTGCCTCAGAAAATGTATTTTTTAAAAAACAACCTATAACTGTAATCTCCCACTTACACTGACTTATGAATGACCTTCTTTTTCACTTCTCTGTGTTTTAAGAGAAAAAGAATTAGGGTGAGGTGCTTTTTAAAAAAATATAATAAAAGTATGCATCTCTAAAATTAAAAATTAGAACTGTTTGCAATACAGACTGTTAGGTGCTTTCCTGGTAAGTACAAGTTTAGATAAGCAAGGATGCCCTCTCTCTGGACTATTATTTTACATAGTTCTAGAAATGCCAGTGATAGCAGTGAGACAAGAACAAAAAATCAAATGGCTAAGCATTAACCAAGAGAAAACAAACACATCCCAATTTGCAGATGGCATGATGGCTCACTAAGAAAGTCAAAGAATAAATAAGCTAAGAAGCTGATTAATGGCTTCAGCAAAAGAGCAGGATACAAAGTGCACAAAAACTCTGCATTTCTATATAACAGCAGCAAAAACCAGGATGAAATGATATTAAGAGAAATCCCATTCAAAAACAATAGCAAAATGTATAAAATACTTGAGAATCAAACTATTTAAATATATTCAAAACTTATTTAAATAAAATTGTTAAACACTTTCTAGAAATAAAGGAAGATATAAAAGGAGGCACATTCAACAATCCTTTCTGGTCTGTAGACTAATAAAATAATACTGGCTAAATTAATTGATAAATTTTGTGCTATACAACCCACCATATAGTTATTTTCTACAGCTTGACAAAAAAACCCCACAAAACACAATAAAATTTACTTGCACATACCAAGAGGTGTAAAATCTTAAGTAAAATAATGGAGAAAAGTTGAAAGGGGGCACAGTACTTCCAGACCTCAACAAGTAATAATAATCACAATAATCATTAAACTTTTTTGCTATTTATTTTTTAAAAACAGAAAAAAAACCTGTGGAACAGAGTATACAAGCAATGATCAAAAACTGAGATTACTAGTCCAGTTTTTGATAAAATCAAAAATAAGAATGCCCAAGAAAACAAAATAGCAGTTTGGCAGAAAAATATTTAGACCAACATCTAAATTAAATTAATCAACAAGCACAATTAATTAATCAACAAGAACTTAGTAAGCACTACTTTGTGCTGGGGCATTTTTGAGATATATAAAGATAAAATTAACCTATTTGCTCCTTCACGGAGCTTGCACTATATCAGGGGAGACAACATACACATAAACGAGGATGTGTGAAATAAATACAAGGTAAATTTGGCAGGAGTGGGCACAGAACATCTGGATGATCAAGAAAGGCTTCCCGTAGAAAATGCTGCTTGAGCAAATTTTTAAAGGAAAGATAGGGATTCTAAAAGGTAGAGGTAAGCTTGGGAGTCCATTCCCATTCCACAGGCAGCCAGAACAAAGAAAGGCAAGGAGATGGGAGCTGGAGTACCAAGAAAGCTACTTTGGCTGGGTCAAAAGGATATGGGACGGCAGATGAAGTTAGAAAGGCAAGTTGGGACCAAATTCTGGACAGTCTTAAAAACTAAACAGAGGGGCTTATATTGGATCCTAGAGGTAACAGACAATCTGTTGAGTAAAGAAAAGTCACTTTGGTAGATATATGAAAGATGATTTGTAAAAAGGATAGGCCTGAGCCACAGAGATGAATTAGGAAATTACTCACCTGCCCAGGCAAGAGATGCTAGGTAAGAAAGGGATAAATAACCTAAATACAAAAGATTACACCAAGAAAAATTCTCTTTATAATTACGGACAGAAGAAAATTAATTTTTTTAAGATTTTATTTTTTAATTATTATTTTTCCTCCATCTCATCTCACCCTAAACAAATGCCTCTGACATTATATGCAACATTCCACACTCTCAGTCCCCCTTATCTGTGCAACAAAGGAAGGAAAATACATTTCCCCCCAGTCTATAGTTTGCCATGTTCTAGCACCAACTAATGTGTCCACAGAATTAGTCTCTTAAGACTCAATCCTTTTATCCTGCAAGTCCCAGATAGATATTTTTTGTTTCCTTGAATAGCTGGCACTTTAGCTAGCATGCAATCATTTTTCTTGGTATAATGGATAGAATGCTTGGGCTTGTAGTCAATTTGACTGAGGTTCAAATTATACCTTTTAGACAGAGTTGTGATCACTGCTACCACCTGCCACTGCAGACTGCAAGTTAATCCTTTTCTATTATTTCTCTGTGCACTTCAGAAGTTTCTGACAAGGGAGTATGCCCCTGGAAAACAGCCCCTCAGTTAACAGAAGAATTAGTAATTGTCCAACTAAGTTGGATACTCTGGACCTAACCCATTAATGTGGGGCTTTAATTAAATACATGTGTGTTTATTGGGGAGTTTTAAATTTTTTCCATTTCTTTTTACAGACATTTAATACATCTCTTTCTCATTGTCCCCTGCCCACAGAACAATGAAAAACAAAACCCAAACTTGAATCCCCACCTTGGCCACGGCCAATTACACATATTGCTTTCTTGGATTATCTCTGGCAAGAAGTGGGTGACGTGATTTATCTTCCGTCTTCCGGACTTCTGGTTTATCATCACGTTAATCAGACTGCAAATCTTTCAAAGTTATTTTTCTCTATAATGCTGTTGTTATTGTGAAAACTCTTCTCCTAGTTCTGCCCAATTCTCTCTCCGCCATACCACAACATCTTCAGTTTCCTTCAGGACTATCATTATGGCACCATAATACTCCATTACATTCACACACTACAATTTGCTTGGCCATCCTGCAGTAGGTGGATGTCTCCTCTCCCCCTTAGTGTCCAGTCTGGAGTTACCATGCGTAGGCATTTAATATATAGGTCCTTTTTCTCTTTCTTTGATTTCTTTGAAGGACTGCCTGTCTGGCTTACAGGTTTAGAGTCATCCTAGGTCCCAGGCAACTTACAGCAAATTTCTCAAGGAAGCAGAGAACGCTTTTTTTCATGCTCGCCCACCCTCAAATTTTCCTAAAAGGTGTAATTCAGAGAGTCCCCTGCCAGTCAAATAACACTGATTAATATTTCAGGAGCTTTTTTCTACCAGTATTCCCTAAACTCTACTTGTTTGTTGATAATCTAAAATTTGTAAAAACAAGCAATAGTCTGTATTTATTAAAGGCATACATACTTTGTGCCAAGGACAGTGCTAAGGCTGCCTGGACAAACAAAAAAAGATAGCCCTTGCCCTCAAGCAACTTATAGTCAAATGTTCATGTGTGTCTGAGTCTTCCTGACCCCCCCAAATTTGGGGTTTTCTTGGCAAAGATAATGGAGTGGTTTGCTATTTCCTTTTCCAGCTCATTTTACAGATGAGGAAATTGAAAACAGGGTTAAGTGACTTGCCCAGGGTCACACAGCTAGTAAGTGTCTACAGCTGGGTTTAAACTCAGGTCTTCCTGATTCCAGGCCCAGCACTTGACTGATAGCACTGTGTTACCTAGCTGCCCATCACAGTCAAATGGGGGAAGACAACACACAAATGAAAACGGAAAAGAAGGTGGCACAAGCCCCAAAGCCATTTACCTAGTTTGGAACAGTTTATTTCTCTGCCCTGCAATCAGAGGAGAAAGAGGCAACCTAAGGGTGCTGAGTATCAAAACTGAATCAATCACATGATAACATTTCAGGTGATGATTTTACAAGAACAAAAAATATAAAACCTTTTGCATTCCACAATCTGAGACTGTCTTCTGTTAACTGAAACCTTCCTTTTTCAGGAGGCAGTTCTCATCCTCAAGGCTGGCCCTCTCACATCCTCTAAGTCCAGGGAGCATGGGAGAAGGGCTCAGGCATGGTCCTCTCTAGTCACTAAGTCTCTGGGGCTTAGTTTCTAAGGGGCTGTACTAGGCAAATCACTTCTGAGGTCACTGCCAGCTCAAAATCTCTGATCCAAGAATTCAAAGGAGTGGCAGCCTCACTAGGGTGGACATTCACTCCCTCCACTGGCAGAGATTGCAACCCTCCTACACCTAGGCTTGAGGAACTGTTCTGTCTTAGAAGGAGAAGCTGCTGGAGCTTAGGTGCGACTGGCGGAGATCGAAAGAAGCCATGGTCACTTTCATGGTACAATCAAACATCAGAGGTCAACTTTGGTAGAGGTCACAACATTAAAAATGTTTAAGATTCTACTCAAGGGGTGGCTAGATGGTGCAGTGTATAGAGCACTGGCCCTGGAGTCAGGCGGACCTGAATTCAAATCCAGCCTCAGACACTTGACACACTTACTAGCTGTGTGACCCTGGGTAAGTCACTCAACCCCAACTGCCCTTCCTCCCCCTGCAAAAAAAAAAAAAAGATTCTACTCAAAAGGCAGGAGGGGTCCATTACAGACAAAGACATATCCATTATTTTTTTTCCTTTTCTCCATCTAATAATTGAGCAATGTTCTATAATCACATTTTTAGGCACCAATTAATATTGTTCCATGGAATAAATGTTACCTGTTATCACAGGGCACACAGTCACAAAAGGGGTACTTTAAGTCAGGAGTGAGACATGGCTGCCAAAATAGTTTATGTGATTGTTGGCTTCACTGAGAGACAGAGGTTCCCAGAATAAAGGAGGTCACAGGCACTGTACTTTGCCCTGGTCATATCATACCCAAGCATTCAATGCTGAGTAGCACGGTTTGGGAGTGACAGTGCAAAGCTTGAGCCCACAGAGGATTGCAGAACAGCAGTGAAGGCCCTCTGTTTCATGCCACATCTTTCCAGACTGATTTCATATCACTCCCCTTCACCCCTTCTATTTTCCTACCAAAGTCCTCTCTTACATGACACACACCTCCGGTCTTTGCACAGGCTTCCCCCATTCTTGGAATACTCTGTTTCTGGAACTTCCTGCCTTTTGCCTACCCTCCACCACCCTGCCTTCTGCACCCCAGGGTATTGGTGTTCTCTACCTGGAAACTACTATGTTTTTCCTTCTTAGTACATTTATATTTATTCATCTGTGTATGTTTTCACAATCCCCTCTCCCTAGAACGTAAGTTTAACGAATCTTTTAAGCTCTGATGCCTGGCACTGTATTTGATATAAGCTGGGCACTTTATAAATGCTTGAACTGAACTGGAATACAGAGAAAAATGTTACATTAGAATTAGTTCTTTACCACCATTGTTATATGGCTAATGATTAAAAAGAATGGAAATCTGTCAGATTTCTAAACAAAATTAATTCAGCTAACTACAATGTGTTAGCAAAAAAGATACTGTTTAAGCACTGGTCAGTCAATAAATATTTATCAAGTGCTTACTATTGTGCTAAGTGCTAAGGATACAAAGAAAGGCAGTCCTTGCCATCATGGAGTTCCCGTCTAAAAGGGGAGACAACAGGCATACAACTAGGAACAAAACTATATTCAGGATAAATTGTAGATAACGGATACAAGGCATTCCATCGGGAAAGGTTTCCTATAGAAAGTAGGATTGTACCTGGGACTTGAAGGAAGTCAGGGAAAGCTGGAGGCAAAAATGAGGAGAGAGAACATTCTAGACAGGGCAGATAGTGAAAATGCCCCAACTTGTCACAAGCAAGACATAGTGAGGAGGCTGGTGAGACTGGACTGCAGGGTTCAAAGGGGCAAGTAAAGTGTAAGAAGAATGGAAAGGGGAGGAGGTAAGGTACAGGTTATAAAGGGCTTTCAATGTCAGAGAATTTTATATTTGATTCTGGAGGACCATAAGCAAATGGAATTACTTGCCAAGTGAAGTGGTGAATTGACAAAGCGAACTGAATGCTGGGCTTGGGGTCAGAAAGACTCATCATCCTGAGCTCAAATCTGGCCTCAGACACTTACTAGGTGTGTGACCCTGGGTAAGTCACTTAAGCCTGTTTGCCTCAGTTCCTCATCTGTAAAATGAGCTGGAGAAGGATATGGCAAACTACTCCAGTATCTCTGCCAAGAAAACATGGGATCAGTCATGAAGAGTCTGACACAAATAAAATGACTGAACAACAACAAATCGCCTCTGGGGTCTTTTTCCAATTTCAATTCTAGGATCATGTGAGATGTTATAGAAATTCAAAGTACCAGAGTACCTGCCTCTCACTCCATACCTTCCTCTAGGAATGAGCTATTCTGTACAAACAAACATTCCACAAGTTAAAACTTACCACTTTAAGCACCAAGACTTCTTTCTTACTGAGCCATTTAGGACAGAAATCTGTCTATAATGTATCACACCCTTCCATGCCTTCTTAAAGAGACACTACAGAGTATACATGGTTTAACCTTTCCTTGATGACTCAAGGTCATCATTATGAACTCAGAATCATAAAAGGTTAGAATTTTATGGGACCTTAGAAACCATCTCTTTCATTTTACAGATGAAGGGCCTGAGGTCTATGCAATTACTATGAAAATTCACTTGTTTAGAACTGTGGAGGCCCAGAAGGTATTGAATAAATAAAATGTCATTGAAAGGAATGTCTCACATTTCTGTAACTTCCAAGGAATTAACAATGGCATTCCTCTGGACCGAGATATGTTGGGCTGATTGCTCCTAAAGGGCATCAAAGTACCAAGCTTCTTGGGCCCTTCTGTGTGTATTTAAATCAATACACTGTTTCGACACAACAGATATATCCCAAACAATCCCCTTTCCAAAGTACATTCCCTGAAAAAGTTTATCAGCAGTTAAAGGAAAAAAGGATGTGTCCTTTGACAGACCATATGATACTAATATTGTGACCTTTGTCACGGAATAGAATTGCTTATATGTACTTTTCTTAATCTTATCTCCTCCCTTTTGTGACAAATGGTATTCCTATTGGAAGTAAGGGCAACCAGGAAGATATCAAAAGTCACCAACCCATATGCCTAATTTCTCTCCATAAAATCTTCAAGAGAATGGCTCTCTCTCTCTCTCAAGCACTTTACAGAGAATGTGTTGTAAGGAATACAGTATACCAGACCAAACTACTATAATGCTTCCCTCTGGTTTCCTTTTCAGAGTCAAACACAATTAAATATGCAGTGCTATGGGTCAGACCACAACTGAAGCACTCCTGGTATCAGGTCTGGAGCACCACATTTTCTTTTATTATGTTTTAAATTTTAATTTCTTACTCCTTCGCTCTGTCCCTGCCCCATCCACTGAGAAGATAAGAAATATGACAGCCATTATTCATATGAAGTCATGCATAACATTTCTATACTAGCCATGCTGAGGGGGATAAAAAGCACTAAAAATAAATAAGGAAAAAAAAATCTGCTTCAATCTGCACTCAGAGCCCCCAGTTCTCTTGGAGGTGGCTAGCACTCTTCATCATGAGTCCTCTGGAACTGCCGTGGATAACTGTATTGATAAGGAAATAACCCAAACCACAGTATAATAATGTAAGCATGAGTCACAACAAATATCCTCTTAACATGTCACTATTATAACCCTAAGGTCAAAGGATCATTGACTTGGAACCGGAAGGAACCGTAGAGTCAACTGAATTCAACCTCCCCATTGGAGGGAACTGAGGCCAAGAGAGAGGTTAACTGACTTGCCCAGAGATGTATTTTAAGTGTCTAAGGCAGGATATGAGCCCATCTAACTTCAAATGTAGTCCTCTATCCACTATTCTATGCTGATCAATTTTATTTTAGTTCTTTTATTGCAAATTATTTCATCACGTTGTGGGCCAGGGCACTAGGAGACCTGGGGCAGCCTGCCCACCATGACACCACCAATCAGAACTTCTGGGAGCCAGGAAATTCTGAAACAGATCCTAGGACATCCCTGTCCCTACTGACCTTTACTCAACTTTTCCTTTGGGAAAAAATAATTGGGTCAAGCTATATGATTTGAGCAGGGAGCTTCAGAGATCTTTACAGAACCTCCTATCTTCTTGGGACCTACTTCTATCAAGTAAATTAATTATTTTTTTTCTGAACTCCTAGGCTCTGAATGGTCTATGGTATCAGATGCAGAAACCCTTCCAAGGAAAAGTTATCAAGGAAAATTGCCCTGAAGTTCTAGAGGAAGAAGGAAAAGAAGAAGCCAAAAAATTCACTGATCACCACCTAAAAGAGATCCCAAGGGGTGTGGCTAGGTGGTGTAGTGAGTAGAGCGCCAGCCCTGGAGTCAGAAGGACCTGAGTTCAGATCCGGCCTCAGACACTTAACACACACAAACAAACAAAAAAAAAACCTAGCTGTGTGACCTTGGGCAAGTTACTTAACCCCAACTGCCCTCCAAAAAGGAAAAAAAAAAGATCCCAGGAAGAAAATGTACAGAAATGTCATAGCCAAGTTTCAAAGCTCCCTGACTAAAGATAAAATATTGGAAGCAACAAGGAAAAAAAAAGTTAAATATCATGGAGCTACAATAAGGATTACACTAGACTTAGCAGCCACTATGTTGAAGAACCATAGGTCTTGGAATACTACTTCTGTAGAACAAAAGAGCTGGGGTTATGAGCAGGGGTGACTTACCCAGCAAAGTGTAATCCTAAATGAGGGGAGGAAAGGGACATTTAACAAACTCAAAGACTTTCAGGTTTTGTGACAAAAACCCCAGAACTTAAGGGAAATTTTGACATATAACATCCAGGAGAAATAGAAGGTGAATATTAAAGATGAATTAGTTTACTTCACAGATGTAAAAATATCATCAGCACACTTATGATGGCCATCATTATTTGAATAGTTTGAAAGGAAGGTATGGGCTGAGCTGATAGGACGGGGTGATTCTAAAAAAAAAAACTTGTGTAGGGAGAGATAAAAAGGAAAAATTATCTCATACAAATAAGGCATAAAAGGAAAAATTGATACAGAAGAAGCTAGTGGGGGAGGGTGGGTAGTGCTGGAGCCTGACTCTCATCGGGCATGGGTTAAAGAGGGAATAGCATATATTATATATATCATATATCTAGAAGGGTATAAAAGTCATCTAAATTCAGAAAGAAGGGGGTGAAGGGATAGGGTGAAGTGAGAGGGGTGGGCAGGGGAAGGAACAGGAGGGCAAGGTAGTCGGCAGAAGTAAAGCAAAGGAGTGAGAAGGGATAGGGTAAATATGGTGAGGATAGTGAGGAAAAATAGCAAGGAAGAAAATTTATACTTTTCAAATGAAGTTTCAAGGAAGTTCCTGGGATACAACACAGCAGTGATAACCAACTACCCATTTTCTGCCCGTTTTCTTCTTACAGTTAGGGACTAAGGTTAAGCTGCAACCAAACCAGCCAGTACTATACTTATTTGATCTAAAAGTGGATTCTTACTAGACTAAGTTTCCTTAGGACTGGCCTATAAATCATCTTAAGGGAAGCTGGATGGCACAGTACAGAGAGTGCTGGGGCTGCAGTCAGGAAGTCTCATCTTCCTGAGTTCATATTTGGCCTTAGACACTTACTAGCTGTGTGACTCTGAGCAAGTCACTTAACCCTGTTTGCCCCAGTTTCCTCCTCTGTAAAAAATGAGTTACGATATCCTTGCTAAGAAAATCCTAACTGGGATCAGAAAGAGTGGGACACAACTGAAAACTGACTGAACAACAAAATAAATCCTTCTCCAGCTCATTTGACAGATGAAGAAACTGAGGCAAACAGGGTGAACTGACTTGCCCAGGGTCATACAGCTACTGAATGTCTAAGGCTGAATTTGAACTAGGGTTTTCCTGACTCCAGTACCAGCTCTCTATCTACTGCACCACCTAGCTGCCTCGTACTTAATCAATAAAATATTTGTTGATTGGTAACATAATCCCTTTTTGTTTAGTAACAGAGGAAGAAAATGCAAAAAATATAAATATAGTTTGTAACAAAAAAAATCTGACTTCAGAACTGAAGAGCCATAAAAAACAACACTACACATTTAACAATTTAATGTCCAAAAGGCCCTCTGCCTACAAAATTCTTGTGAGGAAGTAGATAGTACAAATAACTCCATTGGATTCATAAAACTAATAAAATGTCAAGAGGTAGATCTCAACACTAATACGCTTGTTAGTGGAGGAGTGAACTGATCCAATCAATCTAGAGAACAATTTGAAACTACGCCCAAAAGGTTATAAAACCGTGCATACCCTTTGATCCAGCAAACTAGGTCTGTATCCCAAAGAGAGCATAAAAACAGGGACAGGACCCACATACACAAAAATATTTATAACAGCTCTGTTTGTGGTAGCCAAGAAACTAAGTAGATGCCCATTAATTGGGGAATGGCTGAACAAGTTGTGAAATATTCTTGTGCTATAAGAAATGATGAACAGTAAGATTTCAGAAAAACCTGGGAAGACTTAGATGAACTGAGTGAAGTGAGCAGAACCAGAACTGTACACAGTAACAATAATATTGTACTGTGAATAGCTTTTCTCAGCAACACAATGATCCAAGACAATCCCAAAGGACTCATGATGAAAAATGCTATCTGCCTCCAGAGAAAGAACTAATAAGATTCTGAACACAGACCAAAGCATACATACTATTTCTCACTTTATCTGATTCAAGTTTTCTTCCACAAAATGACTAACATGGAAATGTTTTACATGATTACACATGTATAACCTATATCAGATTATTTACTATCTCAGGGAAAGGGGAAGAAAGGGTTGGGAGAGAGAATCTGGAACTCAAAAATTTTAAAGCAATGTTGAAAATTGTTTTTACACATAATTGGGGGGAATATTATTAAAAATAAAGAGTTGGGTCTCAAACCAAAGTCTTCCAATTAAGTCCTTTTATACACATCTCCAATACTCACGACATTGACAACAGTAACATACCTCCTGAGCCAACTCTATCAACAGCTCTCAAATTTATTTTGTGGATATGGATATGAGAGTAGGGTGGGAAAGAGGGAAGGAGGAAGACGTCAGGCAACAAACAGTATCTCATTTGATCCCACAACAACCCTAAGAGGTAAGTGCTATTATCCCTATTTTGGAGTTGAGGTAGACACAAATTAAATGACTTGCTAGTAAGTAACTGAAGTCTGATTTGAACTAAGGTCTTCCCGATTCCAGGCCCAGCACTCTATCCACTGTGCCACTTAAATTGATGACGAGTTAGGGGAGGTGATTTTAAAATTAGATAAATCAAGAGTTCACTTTAGGTTTTATGACCATAATTGTATAGTCTGTTTTTAATAGCACAGAACCTCTTCCACATAAAAGCAGTTTAAAAATCCACACAAAATCTTCTGATACACTGTATTCTGTATGTTATTACAAAATTTAAAGCATCATTTGGCTCACACTGAAAACCTTACACTTTCCACATGCACTCCTTTCTTACATACAGCTCATCTGAATAAAAGGTAATATAGCAGTGAGTTTGCAGAAAACTGATATTTAACAACTATGTGACCTTGGGCAAGCCAGTTAATTCTGAATTTCAGTTTTCTCATCTGAAAAATGGGGATAATGTTTGTACAATTTACTAACCAAGACAGCTATGGGAATAGTGCTCTGTAAATCATAGTGCACTCTCTGAAATGTGAGCTAATATTACTGAGCAGACTTCTTAGATGATCTATCTGTTGAAGGAGGAGATGCTTGGAAAATGACTGCTATCTGAAAACATTCACAAAACAGAAGGTAACAGAAGTCTCACCGAAGGTACCACTTAATTTTATGACTATCCTAAGGAAGGGAAACTGCTGAAGAGATAACGTTCAACTGTTCAACCAACATGGCCCTAATAAGTATCAAGGATAGGTAAGAGGAAGTCACCCTGTAACTTTTTAAAAACTATTATAATTGTGTTATATGTGTAGGCAGGAAAAAACCCCCACCAATGTCACTTTGACGGGTCTAGGAATTATTAAGCTGATTAAATTTAGCATTCCATGAATCATGCCTCGAAAATGACTCATTTTTTTGGTCTGTACTCTATGGATACAGAAAAAAATTTTTTTAAAAAGAGTCCTATGTACAAAACATAGTCTAATTGCTTTTTCTACGCATGACACACAGATACAGTATGAAAATACACGAGGAAGGAAATCCGAATAGTGAGCTGGAAAACATGCAACTGTGGTTGCTATGGGTAACCTCTTCCTGAACAGAAGGAGAACATCACAGGAGAAATACATATAGAAGTCTGAATCACAAGGTCAAAGAGCACAGAAAGATTTTCCTGCTCTGACCACCAAGAAAGCAGATGGGGAGAGTTAAAGCTATGCTCTAGAATCTCCTTGCTCTGACAAAGGTTAGTAAAAGGGCCTAACACAAAACCACATGAAAGCCACAATCAAGTCAAATCAACACAGGTTAGCACACTTCCTACAGGAGGGAGCCAGGGTTAACTCTGCAAGGGAGGCCTAAGTGAAAACCAAAGTTTGGATAAGTTTACTCAATAGTCATTTCTTTAACTTCTGTTCTATGGCACAACCTCAAACTCACAAACCTCTTTAGTAACAGCACCCAGTGTTACCTTAACCTTTGGATAACTGTTTACTGCTCTAAATTTGGTTACAAAGTCAAGGCAGGGAGATTTGAATGGAAAAAAAAAAGAAAAAAGTTACAGTAGATATCTGGCAAGCTGTGGAATCCAGGAGTTCTCCTAATTCAGAAAGTGTGCAAATGATGTAAAGGCAGAGGCTGTTATGGCTTTTTATCTTGGAAGCTGATCAAATAACTTACACCTGTGCTAGACTTGGGGGTCAGGAGGCCAGGACTCTAATTCTATTTTCTACCACTAACTTCCTAAGCTTCTGACATTTGACCTCTCTAGGCCTCTACTTCCTTGTCTCAATAGGGGTAGCAGAACTGCAAACTCCTTCAGCTCAAATATGCTGATTCAATGTTTATCCGTCCTTTAGTTGTTTTTTTAATAATCTTCGCAACCTGGTAGAAGGTGAGCCTTTAGCTGGACCTACTATCCTGGAAAGTAAATACCAAGGGTGACCAAAAATAGTTAGCAGAGAGTATGTCAGGAAAGTAGAGACAGCTATTTTATCAGAGGCATTTCCGGATGTAGCCTGCTTGTGACTATTCGGTCCCCTCCCCCACCCCAAAAGACATGGCCTAATAAAAACAGGGACCACCTAATGTGTGTGAAAGTGACTGCTGCAACATCCAAGCTAATAGATATATTACTTAAGTATTTAAAACGGGAACATTTTAGACAGAGCAACAAAAGAATCACAACAGGATCATCAATTCTGTACTGAAAGGGACACTGGAAGACATCTAGCCCTATCCCTTCCTTTTATAGTTGAGGAAAATAAGGCCCAGAGAAGCTGGGACCCACATGCTGAAAAGAGCAGACAAGGATCTGGATTCAGTTTGTCTCACTCTCAAACTGGCATGTTTTCTACTATCCCACCCTTAAGATACAATTAAGAAAGAAAAGTTCATATTTGATGGGCACTTTTTTAAAAAAGGCATTTTAAAAACGCCTGTTTTTCTAAGAAGCTTCTGAATAAGGTATTAGTCTTAGTTTCCTCGCAGAGAAAAGTCTTTCTACCTACAAGGGTGAAGGCACATTTCCAGCTCTGAGTTCCTGGATCATTTCTGAAATGTTCCTGGCTTTCCTGCCTTTACCTTGTGCCAAGACACAGGTGACCAACTGCTTCTCATTTTCCATTGATTACCGCTGATCTCAGTTATTAATCTCAGATTTAACATTTCATAAAAACATATGGGTGTAGTTATCCAGCTTATTATTAAGGGTAACTCATGGGTAGAGATTCTTTAGCTGAAATGAAAAGAAAAACTGGAGACTTTAACAAACAAAACCTTTATTAGGGATAGTGACCAGCTGAGCCAAATCACTGTGAGAGTTCCTGTCCCCCCTAGGATCCTGTGAAACTCCCTCCACTGAAGCAGACCATCTACCTTAGGTTTGAAAAGATCTCAATAGTCAATCTTGACACCCAGAGGTTCACAGATCTTAGAGATGGAAGGAAGCGTTGAGATCAGAGTCCAGCTGCCTTATTTTACAAATGATGAGTTGAGTGACAAATGATGAGTCTAAGGTCTCTCAGGGAGTACATAGCAGAGGCAACTCCAAGCCCAAGGCTCTTTCCAGGGCCTCATGCACTCCAGCATGGTCATGATGAAGGGAGCAGAACCAGAAGAAACATTTATACAAGAACAACAAGACTGTACTTAGGTCTTAGGAACTTTGATCAGCACAATGACGAGCCACAGCTCCAGGGTAATTCATGATAAAAACATGCTATCTCTAATTCAGATAGAGAAATAAACTCTATCTGGACTCAGAGTGAAGACTAAGACGTGTGTGTGTGCACATGGATGCATGTGTGTGTCTATTTTTTGGATATGGCCAATAGAATTTGTTTTACTTAACTATACATGTTTGTAACAGGGGTTTGTTTGTTTTTTCCTCAGTTTTTCAGTGCTGATAGGGAAGAGGGGTGTGAAGGTTCAAAGGAGAGAATGCAGCCTAAAAACAAAATAAAAGCAAATTTTAAAAAATATATATGCTCATCAAGGGGAAAAGGGATATTTATTTAACGTTTATTAGGGGATAAAATCAGTTGTCTAAATTAGTTGAATTATACCCTTGAAAAAGTATTGTTGTTTTTTTTAAAGTTCTCTAAGTAAACATTTTAGTGGAAATAAAGCAAGACTCAATGGCACCTAAACATTCTGCTTGGAGCACGAAACCATCTGGTACTTTTCCCTGCCCCTCCCTTCCTGCATTCCCCACCACTACCGCTGCCTTTTATACCCTGTGTATCTTTTTCACAGGCAGGGCCTCAAGGGATTATATATCAAATGCACTTACAAAGATGGTACCCAAGTTGGGAAATAACCACTGTGTTGTACCGACCCACAAATCATACAGAGATAAAATGAACAGGAAAAGCTTGAGAAGAGAACCTGAAGTGGAAGAGGCCCAGACCATGAAAGATGTTTTTCTAAAATAAAGCTCGTTATGGCTCCCTTCATTCTCTTTAGCCAAACTGATAGAACACTTTTGAATCTATTTGAATCTTGCACATCAGTAAACTATCTGATGTCCTGGTTGGACCACCTTCATTTTGACTCATTTTGGAATATTAGGAACGGTTTCTTCTTGTGCATTATCGATTCATATGCTAAACAATAGCCAAAATAAGGCCCCTAAAACTTTCTTTTTTTAAATATTGCCTTGGGGGCAGCTAGGTGGCAGCAGTGAATAGAGCACCTGCCCTGGAGCAAGAGGACATGAGCTCAAATTTTACCTCAGACACTTACTAGCTGTGTGACCTTGGGCAAGTCACTTAACCCCAACTGCCTTGTCTTCCACCCTCCAAAAAAAAAAATAAAAACATAAAAAAATAAAATAAAACTAGTACCTTGTAAAAAAAAAAGCCAGTATTATAATGTGTCTTTTACTTTTTTGAATCGATAATTTAGTGAGAATTGTAGAAAAAACAGGTTTCTTAAAAGAGTAAAATCCAAGTTGTCCATTTTAAGGAAGAAATTAAGTATGAAATTGCATGTTAGCCTGAATCACTATTTCCTCAAAACAGAACCAAATGACCTCTGCATGCTGGGAAATATCTCCCATAACAGGACATGCTATAAACCAGAAAAGGCCCTTAAAAGAAAAATCTATTTCTTACTGTTTAGAAGACTTTGCTATCCTCAAAAGACTGGAGACAGTCTAAACTGTTCTTCAAAAAGGAAAGTACTGCGAAACTTCAGAGTGAGATAAACACAGAAATGTTTTTTCAATCATCATCTGCGGCATGCTTTTCCATCAGTTACAGCTGTTCAAATGTTATGAAATAAGAGACTATGGTCTAATTCATTAAAACAAATACATGCAAAGTGACCGACAAAATGGAGGACTGGACATTTTCTCTGATCCTCACAACCTCTCCAAAACAGAAATTAGGAACCAAAGGTAGAAAACTTCAGTGGTTTCCATGGCCTACGACACCAGGAACCTAAAAGGAGGTCAAAAGTCCATGCATGAGGTTGGCCCACCACGCTCCAGGCAGCAAGGTGGCAGCAGCTACCCAACTCACTGGCTTGTAGAAAGCTGCCTTTCCCGCACTCTCTCCCCTCCAGTGCCAGGGGGATAATAATAACTCTATTACCTACTTCACAGGATTTATGTGAGAATCAAATGTGATTAAGTATTAAAGTTCCTTTAAACTGTTAAAAAAAATAATAAAAATTGGCTACTATTTGCTATGAGTAAAAATTGTGTTTAGGGGCTACTCATAAAAAATGTAATCTTATTAACTGACCACCAGCTGCAGTGATTGCGGTCCTTTCTAAGGCTTTTCTCAGGGTCTCCTATATTGGTACTACACTGCTCAGTGGGCAGTTTTATTAAAGTTTGTGACCAAAACCAGTCATCACCCAGTGGCTAATCCTCTAGGGAAGAGATTTTCAATTTAACTAAGTAGATTCTCCGAGGGACAGCAGGTTTGCTGTCAGGAATAAACAAACACATATAGAAGATCAGGATGAAGAATAATAAATCAAAGATCTTCTAAGTATATTGAGAAAATCTGTCATCTAGGAGATGTGGTTTCTTCATAACATGCAGATGTGACCATATTATCCCACCTATTCATTAGACTCCAGCTGCTTCCTAACACCTTCAGGATGAACAGAACATTTTTGTTTAGGGTTTAAAAGCCCATCATAACCCACCTCCCTTACTCCCCCTGCCAGTCTCCTTCTGCCTTACTTCCCTCCCACCCCCCATCCTGATTTCCTCCTTGCTGTTCCTTGAACAAGACACTTATCTCTCAAATGCCATATTCTCAGGATGTTTCCCATTCCTGGAACTCTTTCCCTTCTCATCTCTGCTTCCTGGCTTCCTTCAAGTCTAGGCTAAAACCCCGCCTTCTAAAGGAAACCTTTCCTGATTGACCCCGAAAGCTAGTGCCCTCCCTATGTTATTTCCAATTTTTCCTTCACATAGCCAGTTTGTACAGACTTTTCTGTATGTTGTTGCCTCCATTAGACTGTGAGGTCCTTGAAAGCTGAGACTGTCTTTTTGCCTTTCTTTGTCTTTCCAGCGCTTAGCACAGGGCCCAGCATATAATAAATAATCATCAATATCAATAAACAATAAAGTAATACTTAATAAATACTTGTTGGCTGACTGGTTTGACTAGTTTGAACTGGATTTTGAAGACCAGGAAGGAATATCTACTGTATAAGAAAGAATAAAACTGTTCCAAGTACAGTGGATGATTTGAGTGAAAGTTCAAGGAATAAAAAGAATGTCAGGTTGACCACAACACCAAGTATTGTCTCCTCTGACTCACCTTAAGTACGGTTGCCCAAATAAAGTACCTAAATGCATCCACAGCTCTGATCACTCCACCCTCACATGCTTTCAATGACTCTCTACTACCTGTGGAATCAAACTGAAACTTTAAGTATGGCACTCAAGTCTCTTTACAGAGGTAATCCCAATCTACCTCTCTAGCCTTATCCCATACTATTCTCTTACCACATATCCTACACTCCAGCCAAACTGAATTACCTTTCGTTTCTCATCTGTCTAGAATTCCCATCCTGACACTGTTCAAATCCAGTCCATATTCCCTTTTCCAGTCACTCCTGTCACAAGTCATTTTCCCCCTTTCATCATTCCTATATAGCATTACTTTGTACCCTGTATGGCACTTCTTTCCACCTTACACTATACAGGCCTAAGTTCTTCGGGCCACTCACCCTATATTTACAAATACAGTTATCTGTGTTTTAGTCCTCTATCTCCTGTTGTACAGTTCTTTCAGGGTTAGGATTTTATTTATTTTGTGTCTTTCACAGCACCTGGCACAGTGACTCCCCACTGTACAGACTGGTTCTTCAATAAACATTATCTGTGCAGAACCAACTTGACTTGAACCAGGACAGCCAAAAACTTAGGAGGAATATGGCAGAATCAGACACTAATGAATATGGTTTGAATTTAGACTAAATATAAAGGAAAAAAGTCCTCCTCAGAATCCCCCCTATCTTGGCCACAATTGCACACAATTCAAATGCACAACTAATTTTTAATACACTGTGACAGAGATTTAGGGTAAACAAAATTAATATAATACATCCAAAGCATAGGTGATCTCACACTATCCAGCCCGGCACAGAAGTGGGCACCCTTCGCTGATCACTGCCCTCATTAATTCTGGAATTTCAGGAAGGAGGAAGGAGCCTCACCAGGTCAATTTGTACTTGAATAGAAATCCTCTCCACAACATTTACAACAGGTGATCCAGGTAGTCCTTCCTCTTCATCCTGCCTTCTGGGTATGGGGGAAGAGGGAGTGAAAAGGCACATAGGAAATGGAATGAGGAACATCAAGAAGGCCAAAGTACATATGCTTAAAGATTTCTAATGAAAGAGAACCTTCTAAAGCAGACTCCTTCACTTTTGTGATGGCATTCAATTGTTTTCAGTCCTGTCCAAAGATAACTAAGGCAAAAAGGGCTAAGTGACTTGCTTAGGGTCACACAGCTAGTGCGGGTCTGAGGCTGCATTTGAACTCAGGGCCTTCTTCCTCCATTAGGAAATTTTTCTTTCCACTGAGATGAAATCTGTCCCTCTCACTCATTCACTCATAATTCTGTCCTCAGATGAAGGATAAATCTAATCTGCTTTCTATGTCCAAGCCCTTCTTATACTTGAAGATGGCTATTGGGTCCTCATAAGCATGCCCTCCCTCTAGGCTAAAGTGTCCTGAGTTCCTTCACGCCATCTTTGCTTCCTATTCCTTCACCATCCTGAGCCAACATTCTCCAGACCTGCTCTAGCTTGCTGATATGCTTAAAATATGGTAGAACTGTGCAGATAAGTCTGCCCAGGCCAGAGTATACAGTATACAGAAGCACATACTAGGGTTCTATTAATGTCGTTTAGGAAAGGTAGCCCAAGGAAGGCCTGTGGCTTAATGACTACAAATGGCTGGACCTGGAGTAACCAAAGGGCATTCTGGGGGTTTTGGTCAGAAGTTAAGCCATAGCCATTCACATCTTAAGTTCTTAAAAATAGTCTTGCAATTTCCAAAAAGGAAGTCATTTTTGTTTAAAAAAAAAAAAAGACATTTTTAAAAAGTAACCACCCACACAAACAAATCTAATATAGTAAGGCAACTAACTTTACTCTACGTGGGCTAAGTTTCAACTCAACAGAAAACAAGCTAGTTCTAAAACCACTGAAAAGTTTGGTAAAAAAAATGCAGCTCGCTCATTCTTGTAGCATTTTCTCTATCATTCAGGTCACGAGAGTAGAGACTACATGGGAAAAAAATGATCAAAATCATCTCCACAAAGCCTACCTTTATGTAGCACCACCTAAATAATACACCTGAACCAACAGCTTTAAGATTTGTCCAGGGAGGTCAAAACTAGAAATAGTACCAAAATAGAAAGATGGTGTTCTTTTCTTAATACTGGGATCCAAGAAAATAAAGGATCTGGATAAACACAAGCTAGATCACCAACTACAGAAAACAAGTTTTCTAAGGCAAGAAAATGGTTCTTTTGAGAGACAAAGAAGAAAAAAATAACATTACTAGAAGTTACTGAAGGGTATTATTAATTCAACTAGTGGCAGTCTCTAGGTAATTGTAATATTAGTAAATTTAATGACTCATCAAATGCTATGTATTTACTTTTTTTTATATGTAACTTTATACATGAAATCTATCCCTATATTTAAGTCTTAGAAAGGACCTAAAGGGGCGGCTAGGTGGCGCAGTGAGTACAGCGTTGGCCCTGGAGTCAGAAGGACCTGAGTTTGGATCCAACCTCAGACACTTAACCCACACACAAACAAAAATCTAGCTGTGTGACCTTGGGCAGGTTACTTAATCCCAATTGCCCTCCAAAAAGAAAAAAAAAAAAGAAAGGACCTAAAACATACATCAATTTGGGACCTATTGTTTGTTGTCCAGTCATTTCAATCATGTCTGACCTCTTCATCAAGGTTTTCTTAGCCCAGATACTGGAGTGGTTTACCATTTGCTTCTCCAGTGGCAAATAGAGGTTAAGTGACTTGCCCAAGGCCATACAACTAGGAAGTTTCTGAGGCTAAATTTGAACTCAGGTCTTCCTGATTTCAAGCCCAGCACTCTACCTACTGTTGTTACCTACCTGCCTCTTTGACTTGGGACTTGGAGAACAGCAAAGATTATTCCAGTATAACAGCTTTCAGGTTGTAAAAGATAAACAGTTTAACCACGGTCACATCAGAAAGGTTTAAAAGCATTTTCATCCATATTTTTTATCACAAACCCAATAAAATTTCCCTTTGCAGACAAATATGTTTTACCTTAAAATATTTACAGAATTTTAATCAATCTGAGATTTTGCAGACTAACCAGTTCTTAAAAATAGAACATTATGTTAAAACTTTTATCTCAAAGAGGAATGCTAATAATCTCTAAATTCTGCTCAGTATGTTACAACTAGGATAAAGTAAATGCTTTTTAAGAGAAATACATACACACATATGTACATGTATATTAAATCAAAGAAGAAAATTGGGCTTCTAGTTTAAAACTAGAATCAATGAAAATAAAACTCTCAGAAGCTATCAAAGGAAACGTGCCCCATTTGCTACCTATAAGATGATGCTCTTGCAAAGGTCTCATTAAATGCTTTCTAACACACTGTGAATCTTACATTGCAGACCCATCTGGGTTGGGGTTTTTTTGGTGTGGTTTTTTTTGGTTTTTTGTTTTGTTTTTGGCAAAGACACTGGAATGGTTTGCCATTCATTCTCCAGCTCATTTGACAGATGAGAAATGGAGGCAAACAGGGTTAAGGGACTCGCTCAGGGTCATACAGCTAAGGGAGGCCACATTTGAACTCACAAAGATGAGTCTTTCTGACTCCAGGCTGAGAAATCTATACACTCTACCAACTGGCTGCTCTTGGATGTCACTGAATTCAACCCCTATCATTTCACAGATAAGGAAACTGAGGCCCAGAGATGTGAGGCAATTTGTCCAGGTAGTAAATACTGAGGGGTTTTAGTTTCTTCTGCTAGGACTCTATATTCTGAAAGGTTTTTATTACTCGTAGTTTGAAGACAGAGTATTTGCTGGTACAGTGACAGGTCTTAAAAACTCCCAATTATCATCATCCTGGTCCTGTCACTTATTATGTCTAAGACTTTGAAGAAGTCACTTAAATCTCTAGGATCTCAGTTTTCTCATCTGTAAATAGGAAGAAGGGAGAATGAAGGAGCTAGATGAAATGACTTATAAAGTCCCTTTCCATTCAACTGTGTTTCTAAATTTCTGAATCTATGATCAATACTGTGGTACCACATACCTACTCAAATGATAAATTATGAACCGTGTTACTTAATACAACAGACACACACTCTATCACCAGCTCCATGTTCGTAGCTTTTGTAGTGTGATAGGATAACACACAAATAATTACAGCACCCAGAAGTCAGAAGGAACTTCCAAGCCCTCATCGTAGAACCCTATCTGATCGATCCTCTCTCCACAACATACCTAACACAACGTCCAGTCTTTCCCTCAAGACCTAGAGTGAGGAGGAATCCATAACCCCCCAAGGTTCCGCTCTACTTTGGGAAAGTTGTTAATAAGTTTTTCCTTAGATGAAACCTCTAAGCTACTTCCACACTCTGCTCCTCTTTCTGGTCAAACAGAACAAACCTAATTAATCCCTCTTCTGTATTCCAATGGGTAGACAGCTATCTAAGGCTTGCTAATAAGGCTTTTCTTTTGCTGGCTAAACATGAAGCGATGACCACACAGCAGATGTGGTCTTCAGGCCCTTTCCCACACTACTTATCCTTTTCTAGATGCTCATTTCTCAATTTCTTCCTAAAATTGGGCTCCAAGTATGTTCTGACCAGGGCAGAGTACAATGGGGTTATCTACTACCTACCTCATCCTCAACACCAATCTTTTCTTAACATAGTCTAACACTAGAGGAGCTTTTGTTGACTTGTGTTGAGTTTGTGGTTTGTGAATACTCTCAGATGTTTTTCAGAATAAGTGCTATCCACTCATGCCACTCTCAGCTTATCATTGTAAACTTCTGAAATTCAAGTATGAGACTTCCCACCTGTTCCTAATGTCAACTGATTAGATTCAGTCCAACCTTCTCTCTTGTGAAGATCTTTTGGGATCCTAATTCAGTTATTCAACCTATTAGCTATTATTCCTAGCTCTGTTTAATCTGCAGATCTGTTAAGCATGTAACCCGTGTTTTTATCAAGTCAATGATTATTACTCAGTTGCAAATGGGCTTTTCAGAGCTGCCACTGATCTCGCTTACAAAAATCCACTGGCTTTCCTTTTTCAGTTCGCATCCTTGAAGTCTTTGCCGCACTGAATGCTGTTGACCACCCTTCTCCTCCTGAACATTCTCCTTTCTTCTGAGTTTTTGTGACCCTGTTCTCACTTGGCTCCCCCCTTACCTATATAACCACTCCTTCTCAATCTCCTTTGCTGGCTGGCTCATCGTCTCTTTCATGCTCCCTCCTTCCCCATTTCCCCAAGGTTCTGTTCTAGGTGCTTTTCTCTATATTCTCCCTCTTGGTAACTTCATCAGCTTTAAATTCCAGGGGCCAGAAAGTTGGATGTCTCTCTGGTGAGCTTCCCAGGCCTTTAAGAAGCAGCTGTTCTCTAAGGTAATCAAGTTATCTTCCAAAAGTTCTGAAGCCCGTGGCCATGAGGCTAGAAGAAAATGTGAATAAAATGCACTGACTATAACATCTAGAAGGATTTTATGCCCACACCATCCATTTGGCGTACTTGTTCTGAACACAAGATGCTCCATTTCCTGTCTTGACGCCTTTGCCCTGGCTCTTTCTCCATTCATGGAATGCCCTCCCTCTCCATCTCCACCTCCTAGGATCCTTAGTTATCTTTAAGACTTCCTCTCAGCGCCATATTTTCACATGATCTTTCCTGATCTCCCCCAGTTCTAGAGTACTTCCCAAACTATCTTATGTTTATTTTGTTTGTATTACGTACACACTAATAGACGCATATGTTGTCTCCCATGTGGTGGTACCCTAAATTTCCAAATTACCTTATGTCCATTTTGTATTTATTACATATACACTGACAACAGAGAGTGTTTTATTTTTTGTCTTTGTGTACCCAGAGTTCACAGTGCCCAGCACAAAGTAAGCAATTAAGAAATGTTTATTTAACTGAATTGCTGAATTTCCAAAACTGAAATAATTTGTCTCAAGCCAAATTTTCCTCCTGTTCATTTGACAGATCAAAAAATTGAGAATGATGCGCTAGAAGGTGATGTGATTTGCCCCTGAATACAAGTTAGTAAACGGAGTCAGAATGTGAGTCAGAATGTGAACTTGCTTCCTCTGACTTTAAAACCAGTTCAGTTTATTCATGGAGAAAATAGTAAGCATACCTATTACTTTAAGGTCCTAATTAGAATAGTGACTGGTGAACAATAAAGGCTTGACAACTGCTTATAGAATGAACTGCATTTCGAACCTTCTGATACACTTCTGAGATTTAGAATTTATGTGGAAAGAGGCAATTCCCAGCATTTAACTTATGAAAAGCACTTCTTTAAAGCTGCTCTCATGTTGATACGGATCCTCACTAAAGAAAAGGCTGATTGACACAAAGGTGTTTAACAAGACACCCAGGATTAACTTTACCAAAAGATAAAGAAAATTTGGTCACATCAGAAATTAAGTTCTTGGTGTTAGTTTTGAATTGGACAAGGGCCAGAATTGTAAACTATAACGTATATTTAAAATGTTATATCAAAAAAATGTTTTTATCTTAAATACATAAATTTAAAATATAAAATTTACATGTTATATATAAAATAAAGTTAAAAATATAGCATATTTTTAAAACTATAACACAATAATAATATATATTTATTTATATCAGCAGACTCCTCCCCAAGATAATTTCCCCAGTAGATTCATGCTGCTAAAGTGATTCCACAAAATTAGGTTTGCAGCTGGGTAGCCCAAATAACAGCTGTAAAGTTATGTGTACCACAAAATGAGACAAATATAAACTGAAGGAGAACCAGAAAACAGAAATAAAACTTGAGTGGTTAATTTATGAAGTTATCCTACCAAAGACAGATATAATCAATCTGGGCAAAAGGTGAAACTGTGAGGGAAAATGATACTAAAAACAGAGATTCATTGGATGTAAAGTTGGAGAAGCCCACTGGACAAGGAGACATTAACCCAAACAACACCCTCCCTTTGTGCAGATTCCAGGTTTGGAAGGGATATGTGGGGCTTTTTATATATAGAACAGAAAACTGGCTTTTCAGTTACTTTCTCAGTCTATCACATCCCTTCTCCACCTCCTGGTTTCTCTGTCTCTAGTCCCCTCTAACTTAAACTACCCTGCATAATGCTGCCAGATACTTTTTGTGGCAGGGGGAGAGTCTGGTGAGCACGCACAGCATTCCTGCTTTCAGAAAGGCAGGACGAAGCATATACAATGAAAAGGGCCCTTCTTGCCAATTTGGAGAATGCACAAACATAACTCATTCTAGTCTGCCAATCTTGCAGTAAAGGCTGGAAGACAGCCAAAAGTTTGGTCAGATGGACTGTCTGGAAATGCAGTATACTTCAAAGGCATTAACCTGCAAAAGCGAGGTGGTAGGTAGTCCTTCTTACCTGAGAGAAGCCTTGGGCCCTGCTAATGCTTCTGTCGTTGTGTCTGTGTTGTGGTTTTAGGTGATTAAGACTGGAGGCGGCTTTCACCTGGTGAGTTGTGTTAAGTCTGAGTCCACTCTTCCTAAGACACCAAAAGAGTGTGTGCCTCTCCCCTACAGGTGTTGAGGGAAAAACATCTATACCTCTATTCTTGTCATATCTTTACCAGTAAATATTTATTTGTAAAAGTTAGTTGATATTAATTAAATGGAACTAGGGTGCTTGCTAACCACAATGCTGCAGAATATATCAGAATGGGGGAATGAACTGTCATTAAAGACTTTTCCAGCCCCTGGAGAGAACTTTGATTGACTGGGTTGATGAAGCAGGCCTTCCTCTGGGACAGTGAGTCCATACTTCCTTACATTTGTAGAAAGCTGCTTTGATCTACAGGTCAAATACTTTCAGTGGCTTCCTGCACAACCCAGAGTCAAGTTCAAGCTTCTTATCCAGGGCCTAGCAATGCCTTACCATACAACACAACTCTGTCTCCCCTTACTCTCCATTGAACACTCACTCTTACCAAGGCCAGACTTCTCTTTTCCCTTCAAAACATGCCATCATCATTCTCACTACCGAGCTTTAGTCATATTCACCACCCTGGACAGAAATGCCTTCTTCACGCATTCTATTAAATTTTATCCACTCTTCAAAGCCTGAATTCAAGTCTCACTTTTCCCATGAAACCTTCCCCAACTTCTCCTGTACTGAACCTTTTCTGAACTCTGAATACTGTACAATAAATATCACCAACCTGGAGCATTTAGTCCTACAGGGCTTTATAATGATGATTGAGCAGTTTCTGGGTAGATTTTGTCTCCTTAGGAAGACAGGTAAGTGTTTAGAGGGCAGGGACTGTGCTTTTTTTGTAACTCCCACAGAACCCAGCATAATCCCAACAACTAAGTAAATTCCAAAGCAGTAGCAGTTAAATTTAAATTCCATGGGAAGATTATATTTTGCTTGGCCAAAGAAACATATTTCAAGATAGGTTTTTAAACAATATGAAGCGTGACTAATTTTTATTCTCGGGGAGACAAAAGGATAGAAAGAAAACCAGACTGAAGGTGAGCAGAGAACTCTAGTCCCATCTTAGCTGCTTCATTTACTAGATGGGTGACACTGGACACCCTGAGTTTCAGTTTCCTCCTCTATAAAATGGAGATACTACCTTAAAATTGAGACAGCATTTTAAATCTTGAAGCACTATGTAAACAAGCTTTTCTTAAAACTATAATTTCCTTTTTGTTTTTTTTTTAAATAAACAAGAGAAAACCTTGTGAAAAAGTTGTGACAGAATTATTCCTTGTCCCCAAAGGGGTCTTCAAATTCAAAACCTAGTAAACTAGGATCATTTCAGATCTAGTACACTGTCTGATACATACGAAGCGCTGAATAAAATGGTTGTTGATTTACTGGATGTCCACGGGCAAGTCAGGGGCAGCCAGGTAGCACAGTGGATAGAGTGATGGGTCTGGTGTCAGGAATACTCATCTTCCTGAGCTCAAATCTGGCCCCAGACACCTACTAGCTGTATGACCTTGGGCAAGTTGCTTAACCCTTTCTGCCTCAGTTTCCTCATTTTGTAAAATGAGCTGGAGAAAGTAATGGCTAACCACTTCAGTATCTTTGTCAAGAAAACCTTGACACTTAACTAGCTGTGTGACCTTGGGCAAGTCACGTAACCCCAATTGCTTTCCCTTCCCCCTCCAAAAAAAAACAAAAACAAAAAACCTCAACACTATTAGAAATTACTGAACCACAACATGGGCAAGTCAGTCAACTTCTCTGGGACCCAGTTTGGTCATCTGTTGAAAGTTCTGTATTTGGAGTCAGAGGACCTAAGATTGATACCTGGTCCTGTCATTTACCACCAGTGTGACCTTCTCACTTAATCTATGTGGACCTCAAACGTTCCAGTCTCCAAAACAAGGAAGTCTGACTAGTCAAACGGTCCCTTCCAACTCTAAAAACACGATCTTTTCATAGAAGACAATCAAAAACAACACCCCTGATTTCGTGAATAAATTAATCTGATTTTCTTGAATCTGTTTAGTAGAATTCACAAGAATTCACTTTTCAGTGAAACAATCAGAATCGAGCTTTTTTGGTATATTATATTATTAGACAAAGCAACAATGAACACAGATACCTGTTCTGAGGTGTATTCAAAGCTAGATTTCCACAGAGCTATGGGGCTCAAGTAGCACAGCCTAAATCTGGAATCAATAAACACTCGGGTTTAAACAGCAAAAACTAGTGAGAGATTTTGTACTGCACAGATTTATAAAGTGAGAGAACTACTTCGAGGACAGGAAGGCTTTGTTCTCAATCGATCTGACTCAAAACAAAATTTAAGAGACAAAGATTACACAAAAGTCAAGTGTAAACTCACAGTCAAAAACTTCAAGACCTGAGGCTAGGACTGCTGGAAGGACTGCTTAACCTTCTATCACATTTGATTTCACTGATATTTTAAAAAATCAATTTGTATATTTTTACTGATAAACTATCTTTTAAAATGAAAAAACAAAAATAAATAAAAATAAATTTACTCTGAGAAAATTTAAACAAACCACAAATTAGATTTCAACAGCTAATGTTTACAAACACCTTTACAACAGAACTTCCATTAAAAGGAAGCCCGTCAATTTAAACATGAAAGAGCACTAATACCACCCATTGTGTAGGGCCTAAATTTTGCTGTCTTCAGATTTACATGGCTGCAGTCAGTGTGCACCCTGTTCACTCGGATCCTCTTTCTTACAATGTACTTTCATAAATCTTTCTAAATTCCTTTAACTTCTTCATATCTATTGTTCCTAGCAAGGCAATAACATTCTAAAACATTCATATCCATAATTCATTCAGCCATTCCCTAATTACTGGTAACAAAAATTGCTTACAACTTCTTGCTTTTAGCTATAGTGCCGTCATGAAAATATATATACATATATATATATGTATTTTTTTTTAAAGCAATTGGGGTTAAGTAACTTGCTCAAGGTTACACGGCTAGTCATTATTTACTTGTGGGTGCTCATCTTCTGAGGCCGGATTTGATCTCGGGTCATCCCAACTCCGAGGCCTGCGCTCTTACTCACTGCGCCACCTAGCCGTCCCTTGAAAATATATTTTAAACAAATAGGGTTTTTATTCCTATTAATTATCCTCTTTGGCTTAGAGACATCTGGACCAAACTACATACACAAATATACACAATTCTTTTTTTCCCCCCTTTTTGGAGGGCAACTGGAGTTAAGTGACTTGCCCAAGGTCACACGGCTAATTTTTCTGTTAAGTGTCTGAGGCCGGATCTGAACTCAGGTCCTCCTGATTCCAGGATCGGCACTCTACTACTCACTGCGCCACCTACCCGCCCCAATTTTACACTATTTTTTGCCAATTTAGTGGGTATAATTTGTTTTAATTCATATTTCACTGTTTTATTTTTGTGTTTCACACTTGTTTTAATTTGCATATCTCTGTGGGTAATTTTGAATACTTTTTAACAGTTATTGATAGTTTGTATTTCTTCTTTTAACTTGTGTAAATTTCCTATAGATTTTGAAGCTCAGATTTTTATGAGTTATGTTTAAAGAAGATTTCTCCCTGAATTTTTTCATCTTGTTCTTGCTGCTTTGTTTACATGTGCAAAACCATTTCATTTTTATATTATCAAAGGTCTATTTTGCCTTCTATAATCATTTTCCTCTATATTATATTTGGTTAAAAATTTCCCTCTACCCAGAACTGTGGAAGATATAACCTCCTATTCTCAAAAAGGATTTTTTTTTAATCTAAAGAATTTAAATGCGTACCGTCTAACTGTATTTAACTTTATTACTGGGTAAACATGCTGAAGAAAGGGTGGAAGTGTTTCCATGACAAAGAATTTACCGGTAGCATGACAAAAAGTACATATAATTCTGGACTTGAGAGTTGGTGAGGCCTTAGTTCAAATCCTGCTTCAGACTCCTAGTTGTTATGGGAGGATGTCACCCCCCCCATTCATTAAATTTCAATGGCTCCCTATTACCTCTAGGATCAAATATAAACCCTCTGTTACATGTTCCAAGCTCTTCACAACCTGGGGCCTTCCTAGTGACACTGGCCTTCTCGTTCCTTGCCTATGACACTCCATCTCTTGGCTTCAGGAATTTTCTCTGACTGTCCTCCAAGCCTGGCATGCTCTCCCTCCTCACCGCTGCCTTCTAGCTTCCCTTAAGTCCCAGCTATAAACCTCCCTTCTACCAGAAGCCCTTCTCTCATTCCAGGCTAGTGCCCTCCCTCTGCTGATTATCTCCAACTTATCCTGTCTCTATCTTGTACAAAGCTGTCTGCACGTGGTCTCCCCCACCAGACTTGCCCCTTCAGAGCAAGGGTTATTTTTTGCCTTTCTCTACATTTATATCCATAGCACTCAGTACAGTGTTTGGCACAGCAAGGGCACACAGTGGGTACTTAAATAAATGTTTACTGACTGATTCACTCTGGGCCAGCTGCTTACACCCTCTTCTCAGCCTCAACTGCTCATCTGTAAAATAAGGGAGTTGAACTAAGTGACCCCTAAGGCCCCATATTACTCTGCTGTAAGTCCAGGACCCTAAAGGCCTCTTTCTCTTGGGGCACAGTCTGCACAGATGACAGAGACCTCTGCTATAATCACACGCACACCAAGAGAGCTCTATGGGGAAGCTGCGCATAGTTCCAACATACAGCACTTTGGGGAGAGTCCATGCTATGGAACAACCTCTTAGCTGTGAGACAGGCAATAATAGCAGAAGTTGTTCATAAAACTTTTTTAAGGTTTACAAAGCAGTTGCCATACATCATCTCACTCAAAGAGCCTGACAAGCCTAGGAGATAGGAATACATCCTCATAACGAATCCTCTAAAACGAACGATGCTGTGCCCACCTCCCAGTGTAGCTGCTTTAGGGTGTAACAAAAACATTCTCCTGTAGTTTCCCAGAAAGGGAATATGCCATCCAAGCATCTCAGAGGGAGCACAGGGTGAACCCAGAGCTAGGAAACCCAGAGTTTGATTTCCATCTTAGGTACTTACAATGGGTAAGGTGTGATAAGGGCAAGACACTTCATTTTGCAGAAATTTTCCTCATAAGTAAAATAGGGCTAAATAAAACTTGTCCCTCTCTACCTTCTAGGGTTTGCAAACTTTAAAGAACTTTATAACTATGAGAGATTATTATTGATGTGAATAATCCAAAATAGACAATTCTACTAAGCCAGGTTTATGCAGAATTTATTTTGGAAAACATGATGGAATTTGGAGATAACACCCTTAATTCTTTCAGGCCATTAACATGAAGCTACTAAGTCAGTTAACAGAACTCTGGTGACCACAAAGTTACAACTTCTAAAAACTTCTACCAGTAACCTGTTCCAAGAAAATACATCATGTTCTCAGATAAATCTGATATGACACCAGCATCACAGAATTTCAGATGTTAAAAGGAAGTCTATGGCCAATGGTTCTTGGACCTCTGGAGCCAAGTAAAATGACTGATCCCTCTTCCACATGACAGGTCTTCAAAGCTTCTCTTTCCTTCATGAGTTACCTGAGCTCTTCAAGACTTCTATTCTCCAAGCTAAATGTTCACACTTCCTTCCAATAATCCTCATGAAGAGATGACTATATAAAATGACCTCAAGGCCATCTGTGTATTTGACTGTCTGAACTTTACATGTATCTACATTAAATTTTCTGTAATTAGATCAGGTCTATCAGTCCATCCTGGTAAGATCTTTTTGAGGCCTGCCTCTCTCTGATGTGTTATCTGTATCACGGCTAAATGTCACCTGTTGAGGCCTGCCTCTCTCTGATGTGTTATCTGTATCACGGCTGAATGTCACCTGCAAATCTATAAGCACATTTTTTATGGATGGGGGCAGGTGCTGGACCTGGGGTGTCACTCCTAGAGAGAATTACCAAAATGAGGAAACTTGTCTCTACCAAAGCAAGACTGGCATCTTCTCTGTAACCCCAGAGCCTTAGAGAGTTACCCCAAAACACAGAGATGTTAAGTACGTGGCCCAGGGTCACACAACCAGTACGTGTCAGAAGCAGACCTTGAACACAGGCCTTCCTACTTCTGGGGTGGGTTCTCTGTTCCCTGTGCAGGACTGTCATTACAGCTCCATCCAAATCACTGAGAAGTGCTGACCAGCACAGAAGCAGGGCAGAGGATGTCAGTAAGAAACATATCTGCCTATTACCTGTGATGCCTCCACAAAGAACAGCTCATTACTAGAATATTTATATGAATGTGCCTATCACCATTAAACTTCACTGTTCCTTTCCCAGCACAAATAAAGCAACAGAAATACCACAGCATACCTGTGAACAGCACCTATTTACAGCACCAAGATGCATTATCCAAATGTTTGGTTTTTTAAAAAAACGTAAAGGCCTATTCACTTAGTTGAATGCATATGGATGAGTGGCAATCAACATCAACAGAGTGAATATCCATATCACTGAAGTCAAGAACCAATTTTCCAGGGTGATAGAATAGATCAAAGTTGATGAAAAACACTGAAAGATCAGTCTAGATCTTACTTGGGAAACTGTACAATGGCTTCAATAATCTCAAACTCTCATGTAAAAGACCATGTCTAATTAAATGTTCACTAAGCAATCCTATAAAGCTTCAACTGTTAAAGATATGTGAGGAATTGCAAATAAGGCAAAGAGCAAAAGACTGGGCTCTCCAGTATCCCACCCTAAGCCCCTGCACTTAGATTGGGGAGAGGATTCTCCCTAACTAGCCGGCCCCAGACCTACCTTGCTGCTGCTCTCAAACCGTCTTCATGCAATGTCTCCCGCCCCTGCCCTGGTTCTCCAGCTCCCATCCTAGAACCTTGCATTCTGATTGGTAGGTACCTTTTCTCAGTGTCCCTTCCCCTGTATCCCTTTTCACCTCTAGCTTTAGGAACAGTAATTTAGTTGGAAATACAGAGGAATCAATTGCCCTATGGATTTATTCCATATATTCTCAGTCCAAAACACCCTTCCCTGGACACCATTCCCATACAAACACATATAAGAAAGTATGTTCTCTTATTATGACATATGTATGAGAACATTCTCTTATTAGGATCTAAACTCCTTGAGGGCAGGGACTTTGTCTTTTCCTATTTGTGTCTCCAGTACTTTTAGAACTGCCTGGAAAAGACTTAGCCCTAAATAAATGTTTTTACTTTCTTTCATCTAGTTATTCAATAGAACAACACATGGTAGGCAGTAGAAAATTGCAATGTTACTGATGACTATTTGCTTCCAAGAAATGGTCTAAAAGACATTACTGAGGAGACATATGACAAGACTAAAAGGTGGGAGTGAAGCCACATAAAATGAGACAAATGACGGATCCTAAAGATGATGAACTTTTTGGATTTAAAGAATAAGAAGCCCTCCAATGTATTGAGTGAACCTTCAATGGAGGATTCATAAGAAGATGTGGACAAAAATTCACAAGGAGAAAAGTCACAAAGGGGTTGCAATCTGCACTGGTAAAGATGAAATGACTCCGTTAAAGCCAAGTACTAAAGAATATAAAGCTGTCTGACAGCTATAGAAATTCTGGGTAATTGCTTTTATTTTCTATATTAAAGTCCTCAGTGGTACAGGAAAAAGGAATAAAAAGGATTCATTGATTCCCACAATTCAAAGTCATGGTGATGCCATCTCTTATAAGTCTTAGAGAACATTCTGACACGGCTCTCATTGTTTCGGCATGCTATTCTGAGAATTATCGAGGATTTAGGAAGTTTAATCACACACGGCTGCTTTCACAATCACCATTCCATTCAGAAAAGCAGAATGGTTATTTGTAATCTCTTTAAGGTTTTCTGGTATCTCAATGATCCAACAGTCTACAAACATTTTACGTACTGAGGCTGTGTATCTATGTACCAAGAGCAGTAATTACAATAAAAGCAGTCAAAACATTTGTTCTCAACATCCTGTTGATAGTCAAAGGGGGCTGTTTCTAGAGAAGGCCACATTTTCTTTCACAGCACCCCCTGAAATCATGTGTTAAATGTTTAAGTGAGTTAGGCCCTCAAATTTAATTTTTGTCAGTAAAGGAACAGAAATTTCCTAACTAGACGACAGAGAAAGAAATTGGTGTGATTCAAAGAAAAAAAAGTACCAGATCAGAATCGGAGGGCCTGAATCTCAGAACTGTAAGGGCCATCTAGCCTAACACATACCTGAAAAAGAATTCCCTCTGGTTCTTAACCCAAGGTCTGGGAAACTGTATGAAAAATAATTCGATGACCATTTTAATATAACTGGTTTCCTTGGTAACCCACTTCATTTTGTGGTAGTGTTTTTCTTTAAACACACAAATAATAAACCAATAATGAACATACAAATAACAAACATACCTTATTCTGAGAAGGCGTCTGTGACACACCCGAAAGATTAAGAGTCCCTAAGATACAACCCTCCTGACAAGTGGTCGACCCAGCCTAGGGGAAACCCACTACTTCATCCCTCTTACATGGAAATCTGTTATATTAGTTACAAGACAGGGCAGTATATTCCAGCTACTATAAAGATATTACTGTGTGCTCCTTTAGTCAATCCAAGAATTTTGTACTAAGTGGACTCCTTACATTCCTCCATGTAAGAGGAATTAAGTAGTGGGTTTCCCCCCTTGGCTGGGTTGACCACTTGTCAGGAGGGTTGTATCTTAGGGCGTGTGTCACAGACCCCTTCTCAGAATAAGGTAAGTTTGTTATTTGTATGTTCATTATTTATTATTTGTGTGTTTAAAAAAAAAAAACACCACCACAAAATGAAGTGGGTTACCAAGGAAACCAGTTATATTAAAATGGTCATCCAATTATTTTTCATACAGTTTCCCAGACTTTGGGTTAAGAACCAGAGGGAATTCTTTTTCAGGTATGGGATTCATAAAATGTAACTAGGGCCCAAGCATTCCCAAATAAGGCAGTTTCTTCCCCTCCCCCAAGTGGTTACTGGTGGTTACTGTCCCACTGGAAAATTACGGTTTCTATCTCCACACACAGCTCACTGATTTCCAAAAGCTGCCTAATTACATCCTGCTGGCAGCCAGGTAACAGAGTAGATAGAGGACTGGTCCTGAAGTCAGTAAGATCTGAGTTCAAATTCGGCCTCAGATACTCAATAGCTGTGTGAGTCTGAACAAACTAAGGAACCTCTGTGTGTTCGTGGGGAAAATAATAACACCCACCTCCCAGGGTTGATAGAATGAGATAATAATTGTGAAGTGCCCAGAATACAATAACTATTATATACATACTAGCTGCCATCATTATTACTATTTCTACTTCTAGTAAATCTAAGTAACTGGCTTGCAAGTATGTTTTGGGCCCGAACAGACCAGGGAGATTGGAATTCAGGTCCTACTTTGCCACCTACTTTCTGTCCTGCACAATCAGCCACCTTGAAATGAATTTGCATTTAATTTTTAAAGAGTTCAAGAACCCTTTTACCCGGCTGTCATTCAACAATCTATTCCTGTAGCTGCACATCACAAACAATGGTTTCCACATCAACACTTTAACTGCATTTTAAAGAGAGTTTTGAAAGTCTTTTCCTTAACATCCTGAAACAGTGACTGCTTCATTTATCAGAATCACTTTTATTCTAAAACTTCTGAGTAAATCAAATGAGAATATAGACAAATCTCCAAGGAATAAAAAAAGCTACTTTATATGTTATATAATGCATTATATTACATATCACATAGCATATATATATATATATATATAATTATGCTGTATCTGTTATATACCATATGTAAAATAGAGGTTTAAGATTTGCAAAGCGGGGGCAGGGAGGTGGTGCAGTGAATAGAGCACCAGCCCTGGAGTCAGGAGGACCTGAGTTCAAATCCAGCCTCAGACACTTAACACAAAACTAGCCGTGTGACCTTGGGCAAGTCACTTACCCCAATTGCCCTCCAAAAAAGAAAAAAAAAAGATTTGCAAAGCACCAGTGCACACCCATTATCTCATGTGCCCTCACAATGACCTTGCAAGGTAGGTACTATTTTTTTTAATCATCCCCATTTTACAGATGAATAAACCAGGGCAAAGAGAGCATAAGTGATTTGCCCAGGGTTCCATACCTATTACCTGAGGTGGGATCTGAACCCAGGTTTATCTTCCCAAATTTAAATCCAGGGTTTTCTCCAAACATTTTCCCTAGCCCCTCACCTCATTTCTGACTCTATTCTGCTTTTCTGTAGCCGTACCACACGGCTACACATGGCTACTCACTGGAAACTCCCCTGGTGTTACAAAATTCAATAACCTAATGATTCAAACCCACACAATACAAAATAAAAACTAAATACAGTCCTAAAGGCTACCAAAAGTGTCTGTCTCGGGTCTAAAGACATAGAAAGGTGGAGGGTTAAAATAAATACTCAAAACAGACCAATCAGGAAGTTTTTACTAATCTTTTCCCTATTTTCTCTTATCCATATACAAATAATTCTGACACTAGCTATCTATGTTAACTGAACACTGAACCTCATGTCATGAAGATTTCTAGGTCAGGTCTTTATGTGACAATGGATATAGTCAAATTCAATTATGGAGATCCACGAATTATGTGTCCTTTACATTGCTTAACTTTGTCAAACATCGGTTATTTCATTTCTCAGTAGCATTAATGCCCTGAACCAACAAGGGCAGGAAGAGAGGAAATGCAAATTAATCAATTTATTCTGATCAATGCAACAACTACATTTCTAGAGAATCAATGATGCATGCTCCCCACCTCCTTCCAGAGATGCGATGGACTATATCTGGAATAGCAGACACATTTTCAAACATGGCCAATATGGGAATTTGTTTTGCTTGATTATGCATACTTATTAAAAGGGCTTCATTTGTCTCCTCTTTTTTGTTCAACGGGAGGAATGCAAGGAGAAGGAAGGAGAGGGAGAAGGCAGCTTCCAAAAGAGAAAAAAGAAAAAGGGGCACTGCAACATTTTTTTTTTAATTACACAGAAGAAAACATAAGCCTAGAAAAACAAAATCACAGACAAGCAGGATGGCTTTGAAAGTTACATACTAAATGCATATATTTTAAAAGAAAAGTTAGCTGTACATAATATTTATAGTTTTGTGCTATGGAAATGCTCATTTTACTTAGCATTTATTAAGCTAAATAAAAAATAAAATTCCAAAATTAAAATGAATTTTAGGCATAGTTTATAGTATACTTCCAAGCAAATGAGGTATAAAGAGCTAGATTTTGTACAAAACCCAAACCATTCAACAAGCTTGGTGATAATTTGCTAATCTGTAACTAAAAATAAAATTCCTTTAAATAGCAATGTCCCCCTAGTGAATGTATTATTATTTTATTTTTATACAACTTTTTCAGGAACATAGATCTATTGCTCAAAATAAGACAGACCTGTATTGATACTCACTGGGAACACCCGTACGTATTGACTTCTGCAGAAATTCTATCCTACTAGCATACATTTGAAAATTTTTCTGGACTGCTTAGATCAAAAGAAGAAAAAGGAAAACAAATCTAAAATGACTTGAGATACTCTTATTTTGTATCATGGTTGTTGCAGTTAGGTGGTGCAGTAGATACTGAGACTTTGGAGTCAGGAAGCCCGGAGTTTAAATCCAGTTTAGGACAAGTCGTGTGATCCTGGGCATGTCACTTAACTCCTGCCTTCCTCAGTTTCCTCATCTGTACAATGAGGATTCTACCCCATAGGTGGCTGCATAGAACAAATGAGATAACAAAGTAAAGAGATTCCCAACATTTAAAGCCTTAGCACTGACACATAGTAGGTGCTTAGTTAAAAGCCTGTTGTAACATGGCTAATATGGAAATGTTTCACAAGACTGCGTGTGTATAGCCTATTATCAAACTGCTTGCCTTGTCAATGACAGGGGAGGGAGGGGAGAGAGACAATTTTGGGAAGTGAAATAGAAGAAAACTGGATGTCTAGAGGCCTGGGTTCTGCCGGTCACTGGTGCATTGTGGCTATAGAATGGCTTGAATTCAGTGGGGTACATTGCTATGCATCTAGAAAGGTGTGCATCAAAAGGATAATATGAGCCCCAAAATTTGGGGCTCAAAATTTTTAAAAATGAAAGCTAAATTTTTTTTACATGTAAACTGGAAAAAATTTAAATATTTAAAAATAATAGAGATTTGTTGCTGTAAAGCACTATATAAATGTTAACTATTATTATTACTATTATCTAGATGAAAAGGTTCTTAGAGATCAGCCTAGATGCTTTCAAAATGGTTGTCTGAATAATCTTTTTTTATATGCAGAAAAGATATCAGTAGAAAATTTCTAGATTACTGAAAATACTATCGTATGAAGAAGAATTAAACATCTTTCATTTGAGTATTATCCTTTTGATGCACACCTTTCTAGGTGCATAGCAATGTACCCCACTGAATTCAAGCCATTCTATAGCCACAATGCACCAGTGACAGGCAGAACCCAGGCCTCTAGACATCCAGTTTTCTTCTATTTCACTTCCCAAAAATTACAAGGGGTGGGGAGTAATATTGTCATGAAGCACTAAAACTGTTTTTTTGTTGTTTTTTTTAAAGGCAGGGTTTTCTTGGAGGAGGTCCTTGAATTTAACGATTTCAGATGACTCAGACTCATATGACCCTGTCTGAATTCTGCAGGATCCCTTACTCCATTTACTATAAAATATTTATTCTCTGGTTTTAAAGTCTCGGAAGACACGACTACCACTAAGTGTCCAGAAAGCCTGTTCAATGACAAACAAAGGATAAAGTGGATCTCAAACATCAGCAAAATGGTCTTTAAAATGCTTAATTCAGTATTGCATGAAAGGACCTAGCATGTGCAGGGAGGGTCTAAAAGCACAAGGGAAGACCCATTTCCAGCGCTGATCCGAGTAAGCCCAGAAGAGGATGGACAGAAGGAGGCCATTTCCCCAAGCTTGGGAAGGGGTAATCACTGCACCACCCCTCCCAGCCCCTTTTCTATGTTTCCAATCCTCTTAAACCTCGCCCCCATTCTGGGAGGGGAAAAGGGAAGGAAACAAGCATTCACATAGTTTGTACCCTGTGCTGGGCACTGTGCTAAGTGCTTTACTAATATGGCATTTGATTCTCACAACAGCCCTTGCAAGGCAGGTGCTGATATTATCACCATCTTACAGTTAAAGAAACTGAGGCACCAGGGGTTAAGTGACTAGCCCAGGGTCATACAGCTATTATGTGTCTGGGGCTAGTTTAAATTCAGGTCTTCCTGCCTTCAGGGCACTGTGCCATCAAGCATCCATGTCCTCCTTGTTGTTCCTCACACGTGACACTGCATCTCTTAACTGAGAGCGTTTTCACGGGCTGTCCCCCATGTCTAGAACTCTCTCCCCATCCTCTCCAATTCCGAGCTTCTTCAGGTTTCAGTTAAAGTCTCACCTCTGGCAAGAAGGCTCTCCCAGTCCCCTTAGTCTCAATGCCTTCCCACTGACTTTACCTCCAATTTATCCTGTAGTCTGCTCATAATTATGTGCACGTTATCTCACCCACAGGACTGGAGAACACTTGAGGGCAAAGACTGGTTTTTTGTCTTTCTCTTTGCTTGGCACATAGTAGGCACTTAACAGATCACAGACTGACTCTTCCAGATAAGGAGGAAGTGGACTAGTCTGGGAAAAAGCTAAACATAAAAAAAGTGAAAGGAGACTTTAAATAAGGAGACTACAGAAGGAAAAAATGTGTGACGTACTGCATTAAGAGTACCTGGCATCAAAAGACCTGTGTTCAAGGTTTGTCTCTCAAACACAGTGTTCACAGACTTTGGGCAAACTATGTGCGTAACCTCCCACTGCCCCAGCCATTCTTCAAGACTATGAATTACAGATGATCCGACTATCTACATGGATGGAGGAAGTTTCCAACACTAATGAAATCACAGGACTCAACTCCTCACCCTAAAAAACAAAACAAAGCCAAAAAAAAAAAACAAACCACAAAAAATCCCCTAACAAATCCATAGCCATCTGCATTAGTTTATTTCCTGGAATTTCCAGCTACTCTATTAAGTGGAAAATTACAAACCCAAACTGATGCTGTAAAGTATTTTCCCTACAACCAATGTAAAGTAGAAAAATGTTAAGACACAACAGAGCAATCAACAACCTCTTACTAATCAGTTCCTATTAGCCTGGCAAGGCTGATCACTGGGGATACAAAGAATAACAAAAATAGTCCCTGTTCTCATGGAGCTTCTGTTCTCACAGGGGAGACAAATGTATAACAGGTATATGTAAGATACACACAGAGCTGAGGAAAAGTAACCTTAGAGGGGAAGGCACTCGCAGCTCTGGGATGTCTGAGCTGAGTCCTGAAGGAAGCTGGAGATTATGATGGGGAAGCTAGAAAGGTGAGCATTCCCCGCATCAGAGAAGGCTGGTGCAAAGGGATGCACAAGGCAGATGAGGGCAGTGTGTCAGTGAGTATCCCTATATGGCCATCAGCAAACTGTGGCTAGAGGGCTAGAGCTGGCCCACCACCTACTCGTGAGCTCAGAATGGGATTTATATTCTTAAATACAACAAAATTTTATTTAAAAATGTAAAAAACCCAAACCATTCTTAGCTCATGGGCAGATTTGGTCCACTGGTAATGGCCTTCATTCGCCATCCAATCCCTGGAGTAGACCACAGAGTCCTTGGAGAGGAGTAATACAAGACTGGAAAGAAGGGAAGGAGGCATGTTGTAGAAAGCTTTAAATCCCAGGAGTTTATACTTGATCCTAGAGGCAACAGGGAGTGGAATTAACCGAGGAAGGGGGTCACACAGTCACATCTGCACTTTTACAAAAACCACTTGGACAGCAGTGTGGAAGAACAGGAGTGAAGAGGTTCTGGAGGAAAGGAAACAAAAGAAGAGGTAATTTCAGTCATCCAAGTGCGGTGTGGAGGGCCTGAACCAGGTAGCAGCTCAGGAGAGGGAAGGGGAAATGTGAGAAATACTGTAGGGATGGCAACAAGATTTGGCAACTGATTGGATGTGTATAGTGAGAGTGAGGAGCCTTGGCTGTGAACCTGGGTAACTGGAAAGATGGGGGGGCCCTCTTTGGCAGGTGGCGGGAGGAGAAGGAGCCATGTCTATGATAGGCTGGATTTGAGATGCTCACCTGGGCACTCAGCTTGCAAAGTCTGTATTTAGCTGATATGGTGGGAGAGGATGGAGGACAGACAAGACCTGGGTGAGATACACTGACATGGAAATTATGTGCCTACAAATGACCACTGAACTGACAGGAGCCAATGAGAACAGTAAGTGAAAGTAAAGTCAGAAAAAAAGAGGGCCCAACATGGACCCTCAACTCTTTGTGACCCCATTTGGGGGTTTCTTAGCAAAGATACTGAAGTAGTTTGCCTTCTCCAGGTCATTTTACAGATGAGGAAACTGAGGCAAACAGGGTTGAAAGACTTGCCCAGGGTCACACAGCTAGTGTCTGAGGCTGGATTTGAACTCAAGATGAGTCTTCTTAACTCCAGCGTGGGCACTCTATTCACTCTGCCACCTAGCCACCCAGACAGAAAGAATAGGTGGAATAGGTGATTAGCAGCATCAAATGCTGAAAAGAAGTCAAGAATGAAGACTGAAAAAATATCATTAGTCAGCAAATTGGCAACTCTGGAGAAAAAAACATAGTTGAATGACGTCAGATTTAAGAGTTTAGAAGAGGGTGGTTAGGAGGCACAGTGAATAGAGCAACGACCCTGGAGTCAGGAGGACCTGGGTTTGGATCCGGCCTCAGACACTTAACACACACACACACACACACACACACACACACACACACACACACACAGCCGTGTGACCTCGGCCAAGTCACTTAACCCCAATTGCCCTCCCAAAAGCAAAAAAGAAAACAAGTTTAGAGGAGAGTAAGATTGATCAATCAACACATTTTTATTAAGCACCTACAATGTGCCAGGAAGTGTGCCATAGGCACTTGAGATACAAATAAAAAAGAATGGAAGAATCCCTACATACAAGCAGTTTACCTGCTAATGTGGTACGCAAAGTGCCAGTGTGTATACGTACATATATGTACAGCATAAATGCAAAATTATTAAATACAAAGTAGTTAAATAGGTGGTAATTTGGGGAGTTGTTTGGGCAGATGCTAAGGGGAAGGTCACGAACGACTGCATGCAGAAGACGGTGAGTAAATATATCTTAAAGGTACAGAGGTAAGGAGAGAGCACAAAAGCAAGGGAAACAAAGGTCCAAGTACCCTTTGTGAGGAACAGAGAGAGAAGGCTGGTTTGGCTAGATTGCAGAGTAAAAGAAGGTACTGATATCTATCAACTAGGGAATGGCTGCACAAGGTGTGGTATATGAATGTGATGGAATACTATTGTGCTATAAGAAATAAGGAGCAGAGGGACTTCATAATAACCTGGAGAGACTTATATGAACTGATGCAAATGAAATGAGCAGAACCAGAAGAACATTGTACACAGCAACAGCAACACTGTGTGACGATCAACTGTGAACATCTCGGCTCTTCTCAGCAACACAATGATCTAAGACAGTTACAAAGGACTCACGATGGAAAATACTATTCACATCCAAAGAAAAACTGTTGGACTCTGAATGCAGACTGAAACATACCATTTTCACATTCTTTATTTTTTTTCCTAGTTTTTTCCTTTTGGTCTCTTTCATCTTTCACAGTGTGACTAACATGGAAATGTTTTACGTGACTGCACATATGTAAACTACATCAAATTGCTTACCATTTGAGGAAGAAAAGAGGGGAGGGAGGGAAAAAAACTTGAAACTCAAAATTTTGTATAAATGTTAAAACTGTTTTTACATATAACTGTAAACAATATTATTAGTTTTTGGTTTTTTTTTTAAAGGAAGGGTAGTAATATCCAAGGGGGGGTTGAGGCCTGGCTGTGAGAAGCTTTAGTAGATAAATGGATGAGATTCTTTTATCCTGGAGACTTTAAGAGGCCACTGGAGCTGAATGAGTCAGGAAACCCCAGTCATATCTGCACTTAAGGAAAATTACTTCTAGGATTACTTAGGATGCATTGGTGGTGGTAAGAAACTGGAGAAAAGAGGCAACATGTATGGATAGATGGCTTTTTAAAGGAGTTTAGCTGAAAAGGGAAGTTTTGTGTTTTTAGATTTCAGGGTAGAAAACTATATGGGGAGAGACTAAACATAGTGAGAGGGGATACTAATGGAAGCAGGAGAAAGCTGGAAGAAATGGGTTTAAAGTAGAAGGACTGACCTAGGGCAGGAGGGCCACTCCTGGGGCTTGACTGAAGGGGCAGAAAGTAAGTAGGGATGATATTGGGAGGGTATAAGATAAGGGGGGGGGGAGGGGAAGGAAGTTCTCATCAAATAGACTCAATGTTTTCCGAAAACTCTAAGTATATATATTGGCAGGCACAGTGGACAGAGTGCTAGACCTGGAGTCAGGAAGATTCATCCTGGCCTTAGACATTTACTAGCTGTGTGATCCTGGGCAAGTCACATAACCCGGTTTGCCTCAGTTTCCTCACCTGCAAAATGAGCTGGAGAAGGAAATGGCAAACCACTCCAGTATCTTTGCCAAGAAAATCCGAAATGGGCTCATGAAGAGTCAGACTGAAGAAAGACTGAACAGTAATAAGTACAGATTCCTTAAGGTAGGTGAAGGGGGAGCTGTAAGAGGTCAGAGGAAAGAAGAGAAAGTTTAGGACAGTTGCTCTGATGAGTAGGAGAGAGAATCAATTAGGAAGTGCAAATTTGGAATGGACCCTTGTCAGAATGGTTTTGTGACTTCAAACTCTATTCAGCAGAACAGACGTTAAGGGTTAAGAAGGATAAGGGAGTAATGCAGGCTGTGGGTTTGGTCTATTATATAAGGAAGTAAAGGGTGTGAAAGTAGAGGGCTCTGTATGGAAGGGGACAGAGAGTGTAGACAAAGCAGAGGGAATGGAAATGGCCTGGAACAGTTCTCAGGGTTATAAGAGACTGGAAGTTGTAATGAGAACAAACAGCTTTAAGAGTTTTACTATCCTTTACATTTACTACTCTGATTTACAACAGGGGCAGAAATGGAATGACATAGGCAAATAAATAAGTTTTAGAATTCCTGAACACGGGAAGTGGTACACATGTTACAGGTGATGGTAAGAACAAAGGTTTGGCCATCCCTCTACATCCCTAAGAAAATTGGAGAAGTGGATCATGGGAATCAACCAGATTGAGGAACTGGGAGTTCAAGCTGATATTTTGTAACCGTGTGTCAGCCTTTTCACTGAGGTAGCTCACTGGACTTGTATGAAAAGTCATGAAAAAAAAAAAACGAGTTTCAAATCCTTACTCTGAAACTCACTAGTTACATAACTAGGAAAGCATTTATCCTTCCTGAATTCATTTCCTTATCTGAATATGAGAGTCATAATATTTGCAATACCTATACATCGCGAGGTTGTTTTAAGGAAAGGACTTTGTAAAGCTTACAGTAACATATAAATGTGAATAGTTATCATTACTGATCCTTTGGAGGGCAGCTAAGTGGCATAATGGATAGAATACCAAGCCACTTACTAACTGTGTGACCCTGGGCAATTCCCGTAACCTTAAGTTTCCTCATCTATAAAAGAAGCTAGAGAAAGAAATGGTGAACCACTCCAGTATCTTCGCCAAGAAAGTCCCAAATAGGGTCACAAAGAGTTGGACAGGATCGAAACAGCAAAAATGGTTATGCTTCTGCTCATGCTAAAAGTATTTTCCATACAGTCTAGCCCAGAAGTAAGCCCTGGATTCTCCAGACTTTTCCACTTCTACCTCGGTGAAGGGAATGAACACTTTGGAGACTCCCTGTTGTCTCCTAACCCAGTGGTGAGCAAGTTCCTCTTTGGAACCTCCACATGAGGAAGTAAGTACCTAAACCAGCCATTTAACCAGGCCAAGGTCCAGAACTGTGTGGAAGGCCTTTCCCAGCTCCTGTGTTCAGCTTCCTTTTATGGATAATATTCCAGGGTTAAAAATGTAAACTCCTTGAGGGCAGGGACTATCTTTTCTTTTGGTTTCTATTTGCATTCTCAATGTTTAGCACTTAGTGCCTGGCACATTAAAAAACATTTAATCAATTATTTAATCTAATCTAATTGGAAATGGAAAAGTGCAGAAATATGCTTATAACAAACTATAAGATCACAGAACTCAATCTGGAAAGAACCTCAGGCCATTTTAATCTAACCCCTCATTTGACAGATAAAGAAATTGAGGCCTAAAGAATCTGAGTGACTTGCCCAAGGTTACCTCAGGTAAATCTCAGAGGGAAGACTGACCAAAGTCTCTTGAATTCAGTTCAAGAGTTCTTGAGTCAATTGTGCTTTTCAATGTACCACAATGAAAAGAAAAAAGGATCTAGTTTTCAGAATGTATATTTTTTATGACACATTTTTGGGGATCTCACTAGATAAGTTTTTTAAATAGTTACAGATTTTCTAAAAGTTCTCAATTTTCTAAAAGATAGTGATTATGGTGGCTAGGTGGCTCAGTGAATAAAGCACCAGCCCAGGAGTCAGGAGGACTGAGTTCGAATTCGGCCTCAGACACTTAACACAAAAACTAGCTGTGTGACCCTGGGCGAGTCACTTAACCCCAATTGCCCTGCCCTTCCCCCTCCAAAAAGCAAAATATGAAAATAAAAAAGATAAAAGATAGTGATTAATGATGAAGAATTACATGAGTTAAATCTAACTTTCAGTGAACAGCCTGACCTAAATACATCTAAAAAAAAAAAAAAACTACACCTGACTAGAGTCTTGGGAGATTATTTTGAAATGAGACATAAGGTAAGTCAAATTTATAAGGTGATTGTGTATACCTCCTTATCATGAAGACCTGAGATCCTATCATGGTTCAGAACTAAAGGGACTCTGGAGGTCATCTTGGTGATCTGTTATTCTTCACGAGAGGCAGCTAAAGGCCAGAATTAAAGTAATTTGCCCAAAGTTACACAGGTTAAAAAATGAGTAACAAAGCTGGAATTCAAACCCAGATCCTCTAACTCCAAATGGAGAAGAGCTTTTTACCACTAAACCTGGCTTCTTTCAAACTGCAGAAATCTTAAGAGTGACGATGTCTTCACCCTGCCCGGATAACTCACCCCAAAAAAACATCAAAGGTTTCTCTGACTGACTCAACAACCACAAAAGTTATGACTTATTTAAAAAGCTACCTCTGCAGGTAATGATGCACTGTATGACTCAATTTTCAGATACTTAAAATAGCTTAGGAAAATTGAGTCATATTGAATACCATCCTGTAACAAACATTACATCGACAATTTCTAAAGACTAAGCGTATCATGTGACTTCAAGTAATAGACAAAAGAAAATCTGACAGAGAACAATAGTCATGCTGAACTGGTCTTGCTGTTCCTGCTCCAAAGTTCAACCAGAAACTTAAAAAAAAAACTGGCTTTTTTTGGTGTTTAATGGGGATTTAAAATGGCTGACAAATATATGTGTGTGTGTATGTATATGTATATATGTAAATGGCCTATTTTATATGACGGCAGGAGCTGTGTCTCTGTTTTTGCCTTTCTTTGTATCCCTAAGCTTAGCAAGATACCTGGTCTATGATAGTACATGTTTAATAAATGCCTGTTGATTAATTATGTGTTTAGTTTGATGCTTTGTTTTTGTTTACCATTCTGCTTCCCCCTTCTCCCTTTGTAAAGAATCCTAGAAACTTTGCCAAAAAGGCACCATTTGTTGGATAAATAGTTGGATTTATAAGCATTCCTCAAATGAATGGAATTCAGTCTTAGGAGACTCCATTAATATCTCAAATTAATATGACACTTTGTAGCCTATGAACAAAACAATCCACAATTGATGACTCAATAGATAGATAAAGGGTTGTACTTGGAAGATCTCAATTCAAACCTAGCCATCAAATACTTTAGTCTATGAGACTTTGGGCAAGTCATTTGACCTCTGTCTACCTCAATTCTCTCCTGTGTAAAATGGGGTTAATAAATCCCTACCTTGAAAGGTTGTGTGAAGATAAAACGAAATATTTGTAAAGGGCTCTGCAAACCTTAAAGCACTATATAAATGCTAGCACTAATATTACTGAAGATTTTGATAAAAAATAAGCTTTAAGTGTGGGAGAGTTTTTAATAAGTGGTTACTGAAGTCCTGAATTGTCTATGTGGAAAAAAGAAAATGGTTTATAATGAGATTTTCTGGAGTTTGCTTCAGCAATGTCCTCTTGTCACTAAAATAACTTTAGATCTCTTTAAATTAAGTGAGGAAAAAAAGGCAGGTAAACTGTTTCAGTAATAAAGACAATGAAAATAAAGCCAAAAGGTGTGTTACTGTTCAGGTGAAGGCACAAAAATGAGGTCATGAAAACACACTGCATGCAAAAAAATTTCCATGCTGATTTAAAAAAACAACAAAAGATTTTCCTAATGAAGTCCACATAATAACTTGGTTCCTCTCATCTTTATGGCACAAAGTACTACAAGTAAATTGCATTTCTTCTTAAGGTATTTAAGAAACATGATCCTCTCTAAATGTATAATCAGGGCTCAGTCAAAGGCACTGAAGAAGTATGAAACAAAATTTCATCCTTAAGACCATTTGGCAAAATTATATATTTTTGGTCACAAGGTAGCTTTGACTTGGGAGAAGCACAAAAATATTACTTCCAGTGTTTATTTCCATGGGCTGTTATGAATGGTCCAATCACTGTCTATTAGCTATTTTCAACATTCCACACCCACTTAGTTCAGTGAGACAAGCTGCTTAGTACAAACAACATCATGAGACTAATGCTGTACTTTGGAAGCCAGGGCTGAAAAGGAGGGAATAAAAATATTAATGTTAGGAATGCCTTCAAAGATGTTTTTAAAAGAAAAGAAAAAGAAGTAGGTCATGATGATTATGTCAACCCAAAAGTAATCTACATTTGATACCAAAGGCTAACTCTGGCATGAAAATTAAAGTTAAGGGTCATGAGTGTGCATGAGAGTGTATGTATGTATGTATGTATGTATGTGTGTGTGTGTGTGTGTGTGCTGTGTTCAATTACATAGTATAAACTTTCAGCAACTTTAAAAAATGTCTTTTTGAGGATACTGCAATATTTGCAAAAAACTCCCGATAGTTCTTAAAATGATGTCTTTTTCAGACAATCAACATTTCATTTACTTATAAGTTCCTCATATGAATTAGTCATTCAATTACAGTAAAACTTCTTGCTGATGTCAGAAGTTTAAAAACCTACCACTGCAAAGAGCCCTAGACTGGAGATCTCGGTTTATACTGACTGATATTCATTCATTCATTAGCTATGTGATCACCTCACTTCCACCTCACTTCATTTCTCTGCAAAATGGGCCACACAAGATCATTCAATCAAGATGGTCTCTGTTAAGAACCTACTATGTGCCAGGAAGTGTACTAGCCCCCAGGCCTGGGGATCCAAACACAAAGAAAGAGAAAAGCCTGGTAAATCTTACAATGCCACCTAACATGTACATGACAGGGGATATTTGATCAGGCTTCTCACCAGCCTTAGTTATCAATATTTTCACCTTTCACCACCTCTTGTCAGTTGTCTTGCCCAAAGCCCATACCCTGGAGATTTTAACCCTTTCATCTCTGGAACATCCTCTCTTCCCTCCAGATCTGAAATCAGGATAAAATCAACTCTGCTGATTCTTCTGAAAAGGGAGTGGGGGTGGGGTTATGTGAATGCACTTCCCTAAAGGCCACCTTCACCATGCCCGGAAATTTCCAACAATGTCCATCCCTGGGCACCATTCCCCTACTTCATCACCCAACTGTATGTACACTCCTTGAGGGCTGGCATCTACAAAAGGCTTAATAAATGCTTTTTCATTCATTCATGGTACAGCCTATTCTAGCTATTATACTGGCTTTCCATTTGGGAGTGGAGGTAGGAGCAAAGAAATAATAGAGACAATAATACTTCAAAATTAGGCAAATTATTAACCTTACTGAGGGAAGGGAAAAAGGTGAACATTTTATTCCTAAATTTTGCTATTTTAGTCTTTTTCTTGGTATGCTCACTTCAGAAACAACTCCAACAAGCTTAAAAACCACCTTTATTGCCATTAAGCTGAATGACAATATACCTTGAATTAAAGGATCCTAAAAATGCAGAAAGGCAAGGAAAAGTACAAGACAACAAAAGTACATAGAAATTATCGTTGTGTCAATAACGATGACAGAGTGCGATGGGAGACTAAGATAATGACATAGAAAGTTTTTTCAGTTGTGTTCAACTCTTCGTGACCCCATTTTAGGTTGTCTTAGGGGAATGGTTTGCCGCTTTTCCAGCTCATCTGACAAATGCAGAAAACGGAGGGAAACAGGGTTAAGTGACTTACCCAGGGTCACACAGTTAGTAAATGTGTGAGAATGGAAGAGGAGTCTTTCGGACTCCTATGCCACCCAAACCATACTATCTGAAATAACTGGATAACTCGAACAAGAGTATTTGTTTTTCTGTTGATTCATTGCTAGCTAGCATTTGCATAGCACTTTAAAGTTGGCCCTTTACAGGGGCAGCTAAGTGGCAAAGTGGATAAAGCACTGGGCCTGGAGTTAGGAAATCCAAACTTACACACCTACTAGCTTGTGTGACCTTGGGCAAGTCACTCAGAAGGCTGAGGAAAACATGACTCTAGAAAGAAAAGGCAAACCACTCTAGTATCTTTGCCAAGAAAACCTCAAATAGGCTCAAAAAGAGCCATGACTAAAATGAATGAACAACAATTACATGTGCTATCTCATTCAATCTTCAAACAACCCTTCAAGGTAGGTATTATTATTATCCCCATCTCACAGATGAGGAAACCAAGGCTGAGAGAGGTTAGGTAACTTGCTCAGGGTCACACAGCTAGTAAGCATCTGCAGCAAGACTAGAACTCAGGTCTTCCTGACTCCAGGTCTGGCAAATGCCACAAACTACACACACACACACACACACACACACACACACACACACACACACACACACACCCCTACCCCATCCCCATGTTTATATATACACAAACACCCAACATGTATGTGCACATATACCTATAACTATAAGCATATACTGATTGAATATAGTGGTTAAAGGGTTTTGCTTTAGTACCGCCTACTTTGGATGCTGAGACCAGTACCAGTAGTGACATCAATATTTGGTTTTATAACAATTTTGGTCTTTGAGCCTTTCTCAAAATTAAGAGTTGGATAAAGAAAACAAAATAACTTCTCCAATAGAACCCACCATTATTCACAGGGAAAGTAAGAGGGGAAAAAAATGCAAAGTCAAGTAAAAGTTTTCTCAAAATAAGCGATATTTTATATAAAGTTGACCATTAATATTTTTCTTTTGAACAGAAATATGTGTTCCAATGCAAACTTGGACAAAGTACCAAGTGGATTAATGACTGGGGGTAGAGGAAAAAAAAACTTTACCACATAAACACAGAAATGTGCCTTCTGAATGCTGTAGATAACCAAATTATAACAAGTATTTAACTATTTTAGCTCTGTCTAATCAGTATACAACCACATGAAGAGGTTGCATGAAATGTGTGCACTCAAATACAAATATCCAAACCAAACTTTCTGAAATTCTGAAAAAAATTAAGTTCAAGTTTTTGGTATAAAGTGTGGTATGTTTCTGATTAGCTAAATCTGAACTTATTAATTTCAATGCAAAAGGATATTCAGGATAAAGCACACTAGTATTTCATTACTAAATCTAGTTCTCTGTTCCATCTTTTAAGGTATTGGGATCAATGGACAGAACATGTCAGTGATAATTTCTGGAATGTCTGGCATCATAACTATTTCAGATTTCCTTAGAAACCTTCATGCTGAATATTGTTTTATTTTGAGAGGTCATCACAAATTAATACTTATATTAAAAAGACAGCAAGATGAATGATTATATCTAATAAAACTAGGGAATCGTGTGTTTTATAGTAACAGTAAAAAATGATTTCAATTACAATGTATAACAAGTTCCTTGGGCCATAATCTGCATCTTTTATATAAACACATCTAAGAGACGGACAGCAAGGTAGCACACTGGTTTGGAGGCAGGAAAAGCTGAGTTGAATGCATCCTGAAACACTAACTGTGTGACCCTGTTTGCCTCAGTTTCCCCATCTGTAAAATGTAGATAATAATAGCACCCACCTTTCAAAGTAGTAGTGAGAAACTAATGAAATAGTAATTGTGAAGCCCTTAGTATAGTGCTAGGTACATAGTAGACTCCTCATGAAATTATAATTATCATTAAACAAATAAGCAATTCAATCCCAACATTTACCTTGGTCTGCAGAACTAGGGGAGGAGACAAAGTTTAAATCAGTCCCCACTGGGAGTTTATGGTTTGGTAAACAAAAAAAGTAATTAAAAAATTTCTGAAAATTACTAAAATTCTCATTTTTCTTTTTATTACTAATGCAAAAAAAAAAGGTACAATAGGCCAAAAGCTACAAAAGTATATAGTGACCACTACAAAACTTCCAAAAGAAAAAAAACAACAACCCAGCACATTCACGCTGCAAGCTTTATCAAACACGTTATCTCTGGCTCAGTGACAAATGGCTTACCTGTGCCTATTTTAAATAAGATAAACACCCAGGTAGGGGAAGGACCGAACTGAGTGGATTACATAACCCCGATTGCAAAAGCCGTCTCCTAATATCACCAACCTGACGTTACGGGGACACGCAGCCCTCGGGAGAAGGACCATTGGCGAGTCAAAGTCCCACCACCAAGTCACCAGGTCCTGCCTTCCTCCAGTGTAACAGACAAGGCGCACACACGCCGGACAAGGCAGCCCTTCCCCGTACATTTTACCCGTGGCAGGAACAAGACGCGAAGGAAGCGTGGCGTTTAATTTTAGTTTTTCCTCTCTATGCAGGCAGCAAACTTTTTAAGCCTCACCCCCAAGGGCCAGCATTTCTAGGACACTCGTCTGGGGGTGCCTGTTTGGGAGTCTGGGGAACCCCTACTGTATTCTCGGTCAGGCGGGGGCTGCGGGAAGGGTGGGGAAGGTGGGAGTGGTCCCGTGCGCCCCAGGAGATCAAACCCCGGGGATGTGGGGGGAGGGACGCTTCTTCCCGACTCCAGGGGACTTTAACCTTCCTCCCTCCCCCCTTCCCCTTCCTCTTCCTATGGAGGGTGGAGTGGAAACTAACACTCAGGTGAAAAGTTTTCAGAGCAGGAGTGGGGACACGCCAGGCCTCCTTCCCCACCTTGGGGAGGGGGCGCAGCTCTGCCAGTGCCCCCTCTAGGAAGGGGCGGCCTTGAACTCCACCTTCGCCCAGACCCCAACCCCAGGGGGACGGCCCCCTGGGGAGGTGGGGTGTCAGCGTGGCTCCTGGCTGGGGGAAGCCTCCCCAGCCCCTTCCTCCCTTCTCTTCTCTCCCCTCCCCCTCCTCCGGGCCACCCCTCGCGGGGTCTGGCCAGAGTTCGGTCCGTCCGCCCGGCCCGGCTCGAGCGGCCCCGCCTCACCTTGGTCGCCATGGCTGGAGGGCGGATCCTCCGGCCCGGGACTGGCCCGGCCGCTCTCCCCGCTCCCGGGCTGGACTTGGCCGAGGCCGGCTCCCGGAGGGGGCCGCTGGGGCCGCTGGGGCTGGGCCGCGGCGCTCCGGGGGCGGCCGCGGCTGCTGCTCAGTCCGTGCCTGCGGCGGCCGCCGCCGCTGCTGCTGCTGCTCCCGCTGCCTCCTCCTCCGTGGCCGGAGCGCTCCGGCGGCGCTAACTCAGCCCGCAGGAGCCCGGCGGCCGCTTCATTTAATGCATGGCACCGAGCGAGCGAGCCCGGCTCCGGCCCGCGCGCCCCCAGCGAGCTCCCCGCGAGCCTTGGCTCTGCCGCCGTGCGCGCCCGCTGCTGCCGAGCCGCCCTCGCCCCGCCGCGGCTGCTGCTGCTGCTGCTTTAAAACTTCTTCCTCTCTTTCCCTTCCCTGCCCTCGGTCCTCGGCCCGCCCCCTCCTCTTCCTCCTTCTCCTCCTCCTCCCTCTCCCTCCTGCCCGCTGCCCGGCCGCGGCGATCCTGCCTCCTTCCTCCTCCTCCTCCTCCTCCTCTCCCTCCCCCGGACGCTCGGCGCGCTTTGTTCCTGCTCTGCCTTCGGGAGCTCGCTGGGTGCGCAGTTTAACCCGCTCGGGAGCCGCTCGGGGCTCGGCCCGGCCCACGGGTGTCCTGCGGCCCTAGCCCTGGCCACGCGAGGCCGCAGGCGTCCGGCCACGAGCGTTTGCGGAGCACCTACTGTGTGCTGGGCACCGTGTCCTGCCCCCAGGGAGCTCCCCTTCTAATAGGGAAATTAATCAACATTTATTAAACACCTAAGTGTATTTAATGTGTGCTGAGCACCAAGGGACGCAAAAGCTCCGTCCCTGCCCTCAAGAAGCTTACCTTCTAATAGGGAAATGAATTATTAAATTATAATAAAAAAATAATAAACATTTATTAAGTGCTTTCTATGTGTCTGGCTCAGTGCTGGACACAAAAAGAGGACCTCCCCCCAGGAACTCCCACTCTAAATAGGTAAATTCCACAACAAGGGGGCTCAGGGAAAGCTTCCAGTAAAGGGTGTAACTGACCAGTGTATCGCCCCGCCCCATACTTGTGATCTGCAGCCTCTGCCCGGTCAGTAGTCCAGTAAATAAACATGTATGGTGCCCTCCCCCTTTTCCTGCAATCCATCCAAAAGCACTAATTAAACACTTTCCCGGTGCCAAGCTCGTATGCGCTGGAGATAAAAAGAAAGATAAAAACACCATCTCTGCTCTCAAGGAGATGCACTCTTGACCAGGAAGAGAACAGGCAAACTATGTACCCCTTGAGTACAGAGAGATAAGAGCTTGTTTGGATATGGGTTTACATATTTATTTTTCCAACCCATAAGGATCCTCAATGAGGAACATGCCTTACATAAGGATAGACAGCTAGGTGGGATATCGGATAGAATGTCAAATTTAAGAGTTAAGAAAACCCAAGTTCCAATTCTGCTTCAGACACTTATTAGTAATGTGACCTATTAGACATTTAACCTCTGTCTACCTCAGCTTCCTTACTTGCAATATAGGGATAATATTAGCACCTACTTCAAACTACCTGAAAGGGTTGTTGTGAGGCTCAGGTGAGAGAACATGTCAACACTGCAAATCTTAAAACAAATCCTAGTGCTTATTATTGATATATCTACTTAGGCTGGGCTTTTAATCAATCAAACAGGGTCTTTTGCTCCATGTAGGTAGTTTCTTCTTGGTAAGGGTTCCATGTGCAGTGTAGGGTTCATACAATGGATAAATTAGGATTGGACCTGGGACCAAATCTAATAGCAAGCAATAATAAATACTCAGTTTGGTCGTTTGGTTGTTTTTCAGTCGTGTCTGACTCTTTGTGATCCTATTTAGGGTTTTCTTGGCAAAGGTACTGGAGTGATTTGCCATTTCCTTCTCCAGCTCATTTTACAAATAAGGAAACTGAGGCAAGCAAGGTTAAGTGACTTGCCCAAGGTCAGACAGCTAGTGTGAGGCCAGATTTGAACTCAAGAGGATGAGTGTTCCTGACTCAGGGAAAACTGGGTTTAAATGTATTGGTAAGTAATGGGATTCTAATGGGTCCAGCTCTCTCAGTACTAAAGGGAGTCCAATTCCTCTTTTACTTTTTATGACCTGCTGTGACCCTAGTTATGGAATATGAGTTGATGGTAAGGCCCAGGGCTTTAGAGGGTTGATGCTTGGGTCACTTTCCTGCCCTGTGAAAAAATCACTGAACTTTTGACTTTACAAACTCTCCCAGATTTGTGAGAGAGTTTAACACATGAAATGTATTAAATAAGAGCCTAAAGTAGAAATAAAATGTTGACTATGTTTCATTGTTTTGAGAAATGAAACTTTTTTTCTCTGTGTAATTTTATTAATAGAAGAATGACTTGGGGGTGGCTAAGTGGCACAGTGAATAGAGCACCATCCCTGGAGTCAGGAGGACCTGAGTTCAAATCCAGTCTCAGACACTTAAAACACACACACACACACACACTCACTAGCTGTGTGACCTTGGGCAAGTCACTTAACCCCAATTGCCCTCCAAAAAGCAAAAAAAAAAATAGAGGAATGACTTAAACTGAACAGGATTGTCAACATACCATTTTCTTGGACAGGAAAGATAAGTTTAAGAAATAGCTCCTTTGGTATTATAGGGTCGGGTCCTTTTGTGTTTATCATGGAAGGATTGTATGTTAATTTTTTAATTGGGTCATAGATTTGGAACTGGCAGAGACTTTAGAGGTCATCCATCTAATCTAATTATTCTGATCATCCCTCAACTGTTAGTGCCTGCCCCCTCAAAATTATGTTGTATTTATTGTATGTATATTTTGTATATAATTCTCTTTGTCTCTGTCTCTCTCTGTCTCCTCCAGTAGAATGTGACTCCTTGAGGGCAGGCACTATTTCACTTCTATCTTTGTACTCTAGAGGGCCTAGAATAGTGCCTGGCATGGAGTAGCTTGTTGATGGATTTTACACTTTTTACACATTTTACACTCCCCAGAGGAGTTTAATGCCTTGCCCAGTCCCCAAGTAACTTGGCAGAGCTTAGTAGAATTAAGGCCTTCTTATACCAAATCTATTATTGGAATTTCACTGATTATTATTATTTTTTTAAAGCAATTGGGCTTAAGTAACTTGCTCAAGGTTACACAGCTAGTCATTATTTATGTGTGGGTGCTCATTTTCTGAGGCTGGATTCGATCTCGGGTCATCCCAACTCCAAGGCCAGCGCTCTTACTCACTGCGCCACCTAGCCGCCCCACTGAATATTATTACTTAAATTATTACACTGCATTTAATTTAAATAACAAAAACAAACCAACATATTTACTACTATTTACTTAAAGTGAATTTCCACCTATAATCAATCAGCAAACTTTTTTTCACTAGTAGCTATGTGCCAAGCAATGTGCTAAGGCCTGGGAATTAAAAAAAAAAGCCATCAACAATCCCCATATTCAAGGAGCTCATAGTTTGACGGGAGAAGGAGACAACATGGAAGCTTTGGTATCCATACAAGATACATTTAAGGTAAATTGATCATCTCAGAAGCAGGGCACTAGTTGTTCAGTGAGGGCCACCTGGAATGGTCTCTTACAGTAATGCACTCCTTCTTCTTCCCTAATCATTACTTCATACAAGTCAAATAGTTATATGTGATCACAGTAGCAATCCTTAGACTTTCCAAGGCTAGAAAATACTTTTTATATATTATGGGCCATTTTCAAATTTGTGTTCTCCAGAATAGATTGTGTTCAGTGGCATTTTCTGAAACAAAAGGATAGAAGACTGTAATGTATTTTGGCTTGTTCAACAGTACATATCGATATGCTGTATTCCGTGCTGCCACAGCCACATGGAATTTTGTACTTCTGGTGACTCTACTGTGGAATTAATTACTTGGTAGATTTCTAGTCACCAGATCTTAGACATTGCCTCTGAGACCCTAGGCTCTGATACTTTGTCTTTCTTGGAATCTGGCCACCATGACTCTTCCTGGTTATTTCCAAACGTTCCTCTGTCAACATCTTCCCCCACTGCCTTCTGGATTCACTTTATGTGTTATCTTTACCATTAGAACATATGCCCCTTGAGGGCAGGGACTGCCTTGTTAGCTTATATTGTATCTTTAGTGCTCAGCATGGTGTCTAGAATATAGTAAGTGCATAATAAATACTTTTCCCATTCACTCATGCATTCATGCCTCTCAGAATCCTTATCTTCCTTCAAGGCTCTCCTCCTCTATGAAATCTTCCCTGATCCCCTCAGTACTCTTTTCCCTACCCCTTCACATTTCCTGGTATCTGTCCATCAGGAAAATGGATAAAAGGAAGAGAAGATGTACTGGTCAAGTGACAAGGATGAGGGGTGGCAAGTGCACAGCCAGAGGGCTCCAGCAGTCACCTGGAGATATCAAGTGGAAGCAAGAAAGACCTGGGAGTAACATGTTGGGAGGACCCCACTCCTTCTGGGAGATTCTGGCCAAGAGCAGTACAGGACAAGTAAGCATGTATGACTTGGGAATTACATCCTTAGAAGGAACAATTCAAATGAGATCCCAGTTCCATTGGAATACACATTGCATTCTTTCCCAGTAATATTGGTATCTGCCATTTATATAGTCCTTTAAGGTTTGTAAAATGCTTTACATGTACCATCATTTCTTTTTATTCTTGCAATAACAATACAGATGAGGAACCTAAGGCTCATGGAGGTTAATTGACTTGTCCAGGGTCATATAATTAGTAAATGTTAAAGCAGGATTTAATATAGGAGGCAAAGACATCAGAACTGAGCTAATAGCAAAGGATCTGGAGTCAGAAAGATTTAAATTCCAGTCTGGCCTCTGACACTCACTGGCTGTGTGATTGGCTGTGGACAAGTCACTTCAATCTCCGTTTGTCTGTTTCCCCAAGTGTAAAATCGGGATAATAATAAGCACTTAGCTTGGTTGTGAGAATCAGATGAGATGATATTTATAAGAAGTCTGTGGTGCCTATTAGGTGTTATAGAAATGTTTATTCCCCTCTCTCCTTGAAAAACAGAAAAATCCTGAAAGTGGAGATGAGGAAGACAACATTCCTGAATGGAGTGATGATTCGGGAAATAGTAGAAAATTTGGCAGTAATAAAGTATGGGAAAGAAAGGAGTAACATGAAATAGAAGTTGCCTTGCCTTCTTCCCTTAAAAAAAAAAAGAAATAGAGTCATCAAGCGGGGTAAAGGTATGAGGCCATGATGGACCTTAAATGCCAGGATTAAGAGGAAGTTTTAGAGTATGGAGTGACTTGGTCTGATCCATTCATATTATTTGTGCAGCTCAGTAAAGGATGGAAAAGAATGGAAGAGGGAAATACTGAAAGCTGGAAAACCAATTAAGAGGCTATTGAAATATGAGGGTTCGTAAGGCTAGGTGGCTCAGTGAATACAGTACTGGCTCTGGAGTCAGGAGGATCTGAGTTCAAATCTGGACTCAGGCTCTTAACACTTACTAGCCATGTGACCTTGGGCAAGTCACTTAATCCCAATTGCCCTCTGAAAAGCAAGAAAAAAAAGAAAAGAAAAAGAAATATGAGGGTCTTAACCAGGATAGTGGCTTTGTACGTATACTGAGGAGGCATGTACTTATATTTCTACATGTAGTGATTACATATAAGTGAGGAGGCACTTGTTTTTTGTTTTGTTTTTGGAGGCAAGGCAATTGGGGTTAAGTGACTTGCCCAAGGTCACACAGCTAGTAAGTGTCAAGTGTCTGAGGATTTAACTAAAGTCTTCCTGACTCCAAGGCCAGTATTCTATTCACTTCACCACCTAGCTGCCCATAAGGAGGCAGTTGGGACAGATGGTTCGGAGTTAGAATCAGTAGGAATTGGTAATTTATTGGATGTGGGGGTGAGAAAAAAAATCAAAGATGATTCATTTCTCTAGCTACTGAACCAGGGGCCAGCAAAACAAAGCTTGGAGTCCAAGGAAGTCCCTCTAATTCTCTATACCCTAAATATAGGCTTCCATGTAAAACATTTGCATTTTAACAAAACCCTTAATATTTGAACTTAAGGGGATGAGTTGGGGGCAGCAATTTCCAGTTTTGTGGTAGGCTGATGAAGATATTAACTCTGGGTACTCCTTCAAACAGGAAAGTCTGACTCCTTCACCCAATACATCAACTTGCTCACATTGCATATGTGTCATTTTGCCTGAAAGATGGCAGATTGTGATGCAAGGGACGGAACAAGCATTTATTAAACACCCACTGTGTGCCAGAGACTGGACTAAGCTCCTAACACATATTATCCCATTTGATGACTTAGCACCAAGTAGGCAGAGATAAAAAGTCCTGTGTGTGATCAGTGGTGTTTTTTTCTATATTCATAAAGAAAGCCTTTCTTTAGTATATAGCAGGAGCCTGGCAGGTCAAAAGTGCCAATGTTGTCCTTTTTAAAAATATGAGGTAAACCATGTATCTTTTTGTCTGTTTTGAAAGAGTCAAGTTAGAACTGATTGATTTAAGTCACTTGGACTCATTTTTCTTCTATTTAAAATTGGATTGGCAAGGTAATGACACACTTTGGATAAATCTAAAAAATTGGGGCAAAACAGCTTTCTAATTTCTAGCAAGAGAATTTTCCCATATACAAACCTAGCCAAAATATCTGAATTCTGACTAATGCAGAAACAGTGACTTGTCTGAAAAATAACTGATTATCTCCAGGGCAAGTAATGTCCAAACTCCTTATCCTAGTATTCAACATTCTTCACATAAGGATCCCAACATTATCTCATCATCTAGGTGGCAGAGTACATAGAGTGCTGGACGTGGAGTCAGGAAGATCTCAGTTCAAACCCAGCCTTAGATACTTCCTAGCAATATGACCCTGGGTAAATCACTTTAACCTCAGTTTCCTCAACTGTACCTATCTTATAAGGTTATTGTGAGAATAAAACACAATAATATTTGTAAAGTGCCTGGCATGTTCCATAGAAATATTCATTTCTTTCCCCAACTCCACTATCTTTATATGGACCCTTGGTTCCTGTCAAGTTGGTCTACCATGTTTTTCCCTAAATATACCATAAAGAGCTGTTCCTTCTCCCAACATGTTTGCCAAGTCTTCTAGAAAATGTTTTTTTTTTCTCTGCATATAGGATAGCTCAAAAGGATAGCTCAAAAAACTGATTCTTCATGAGATCATTGCTTTTTTTACATTTTAAATTATTTTAAAATGAGATTTTATATTTTTCAGTGAAACAAAAAATCATCCCCCCCAATCCCCACCATTAAAAAAAGAAAAAAACTCTCATAACAAATATGTATAAGCAAGAAAATAATTCCTGAATGGATCATTTCCAAAGTATATATATTTCATTCTGTACTCTGAGTCTGTCACCTCTCTTGTCAGGAAGTGAGTAGCATCTTTCATCTTTGGTCCTGTGGAATTATGGTTAATCACTGCATTTATCAAAATTCTTAAAGGTTTCAAAGTTGTTTGTTTTCACAGCGGTATTATTGTATACATTGTTTTCATGTTTCTTCATACTTCCCTCTGTATCAGTTCATACAAGTCTTCCCAAGATTCTCAGAAACTGTCCCCTTTATCATTTCTTATGGCACAATTATATTTCATTACATTAATATATTCTAATTTGTTCAGCCATCAGGAGCTCTGTTTTAAGCCCATTAATACCTAACATTCTCTTCATTCTCTGAACTCATAGCACTTAGTGTCTGTAGCATACTGTCAGCATTGTGACTAAAGTAAATATTATAGTCAGGGTGGGGGTGGTAATGGAGAGATTTAAGGAGGAGGAAGAGCCTTGGCTGCTGCAGTGGATAATTAGGCTGGATGAAACTATGGTACCTTTTGGTAGAACTGATTATATTGCAGAGCCAGATTCAGACTCACATATGCCTCTGGGACTTGGGAAGAGTAATGACTGCTATGTTTGGGTTGCCTGTAAGTCATCCCTGATGTGGGGGTGTCTCTCCTGCTATGCTCATGGGAAGGAAGGCAACCTGTGAATCAGTCCTATGTCTGTGTTTTCCCTCCCCCTGTGCAGATATCCTGTGCAGATACATTTGGTGCCTTTCCTGTTGTCTCAGTCTGTTATTGTTGTCCAGGCCAGGTGAGTCTGTGATGAGCAGGCCATTCGGACACAGCCTAGGCTGCATTTCTTCTTTTTTTTGTTCCCTAGGCTGCTTTTCTGAGAAGGTAATACCCATAGCTCTGCCTCAGCATCCTGGGGATATAGTTGAAAGCTCCAGAGGTAGCTCATTTAATTGGTACTTTAAACAAATTGGCTCAGAACATTTTTTATGTTATTGTCATATATTGTTGTTTAAGGTCTGAATTGATGTTTAACTTTTATTTTTCTTAAAATATTAATTATTTTTTTTAGTTTTCAACGTTCACTTCCCTAAGATTTTGAGTTCCAAATTTTCTCCCCTTCTCTCTTCCCCCTACCCCAAGACAGTGCAATCTTGTATAGGCCCTACATATACATTCATATTAAACATATTTTCACATTGTTATGTTGTAAAGAAGAATTAGAGCCAATGGGAGGAATCACAAGAAACAAGAAACAAAAAACAAAAAAAAGAGAGGGAACAAATAGTACGATCTGCATTCAGACTCCATTGTTCTTTTTCTGGTTGTGGATAGCATTTTCCATCATGAGTCTTTTGGAGTTGTCTTAGGTCTGGTATATAACTTAAAAAAACTTATTTTTTAAAAAAAGCTATCTCATGAATTCATAAACAAGGAATAAAAAGGAAAGGTATGGTGATGATGGTAGATAATACAGCATTGGTACTATTAAAATTTTTAAAAATTTATATATTTAGGACAGCTAGGTGGCACAGTGAGTAGAACACTGGCCCTGGAGTCAGGAGAACCTGAGTTCAAATCCAACCTCAGACACTTAACACAAAAACTGTGACCCTGGGCAAGTCAACTTAATCCCAATTGCCCTCCAAAAAGCAAAAAAAAAAAATTATATATTTAGTTTTTATGTTGGTTAGATTTGTCCTTTTATCCTTCCCTTTCTTACCTCCCAGAAGCAATCTATTATGATATTTTTAAAGGAAAAAGAAGAAAAAATTCAGCAAAATATATATTAATGTATGTGTACTTATATATGCATATACATATCTGCATATACTTATATATTACATATATACATACACAATGTTTTATACTCATGGACCCCTCCCCCCAGCTTTGCAAAGTAGAAAGATGTCTTCTTATGTGTCTTTTTGGGGGGGGATTCAGTCTTGTTCTTTATAATTTTGCCATATTCATTTGTGATTATTTTATAGTAGTCATACATTTACATTGTTGTAGTTATCATGCATATTGTGTTCTTGACTTTGCTTATTTTCAATCTGTTCGTGTAAGTCTTTCAGTCTTCTCTGCATTCATCACATTTGTTGTTTATGTAGCTAGGTGGTACAGTGGATAGAACGCCAAACCCCAAGTAGGGAAAACCTGACTTCAAATCCAGCCTTAGACACTTACTAGCTGTGTGACCCTGGGAAAGTCACTTAACTCTGTTTGCCTCAGTTTCCTCATTTGTAAAATGAACTGGAGAAGGAAATGGCAAAGTACTCTAGTAACTCTGCCAAGAAAACCCCAAATGGGGTCATGAAGAGTCAGATACTATTGAAATAACTAAACAACAATAATATTCCATTCATTCATATGACACGGTTTTGTTGAGCCATTCTCCAATTAATGAGCATCCATTTTGTTTCTAATTCTTTGCTATCACAAAAAAAAAAAAGCACTGGCAGTCTTTAGCACTGACTTCTTTTACAAGAATCACCTGTTTATTCAAAGAACTCAATTCAATAAACATTGGTCAGTAACCTACTATATGTAAGGCAGGTAAAGAAGATACAAAAATAGAAAATGATTCATTCCCTCCCTGCCTTAAGGAGTTTGCAGTCTATTCAGGTGATGGGATGCATATACAAATAAATAGAACACATTAGAATAAGATCATTGGAGGAGTCAATCAGAGAGGCAGGAGATTCCAAGAAGGAGTAATTACCTCTCTCTAGGAAGGATCTGGGAAAGACTGTCTGAGGAATGTCCCCTGAGTTTAGTCTAGAAAGAAGGGAAGACTTTCAACAGGTGGAGATGTGAAGACAGACCCTTCTGGACATGGAGGATGTTGATTAGAGTCCAGTTTGGCTGAAATATAACTTCTGAATGTTTAGGAGTTTGAGTTTATGGGGAATAAGCTCATAGAAGCTATGTATTAGGAAGATTATTTTGATAGCAATGGGAAGAATGGATTTGAAAGGGAGATTGGGGGCACAGAGACCAGTTAGATAATTACGGATCCATGATGGTAAGAGCTGAGAGAAGACAATTGGATTTAGAATCATAAATATGAAATTAGAGTGGACTTTAAAGGCCATTTAGTCTAATGCCCTCATTTTATAGATGAGGCACAGAGTTAAATGACTTGTCCAAGGTCACATAATCAATAAATATCTGAGGTAGGATTTGAACACATCACTTTCTGATTGCAAGTCCAATACCAATCCACTATACCATGCTGCCTTTTGGAAACAGAAAGTCATTAATGACCCTGGAATGAGCCATTTCAGTAACAATATAAGCTGACATTTACATAGGATATTTCAAGGTTTAGAAGGGGCTTATAAACAATTTCATCAGTATATGATCACTCTTTTATAGATAAGGAAGCCAAAGCTCACAGAACTAATGTGACTTGCCCATGGCCACAGGCTAGTAAAGATCAGAGATGAAATTCAAACCCAGGTCTAACATGCTCTTTATTATACCACACTTGGTAGAAAATACTCTGCCCAAGGGAAGAATCACTTCCTTGTGTGCTGGATAGACTGCACTGGATAAGGAGGCTTATCTGGGAAGTCTCTTTTAATAGGGGTGTAGATGACATGGAAGTATGGTTGCTGCAATCTTAGTCCCCCTTCGTAGAGTTCAGGGACACTTTCTCCCTAAGAAGGAGAACCCCTTATGGCCAGGGGTATGTTGGAGGCAACTCATAGCAGTTCTGGGAGCCAACTGTTAAATTTTCAGTGTGAGCATTTATACCTCAGAAATCACAAATGCTAAGAACCAAGACTTAATTTATTGTTTTGTTGATTGTTTAGACTTGAGAAAGTGATGGAGAAAATGTCAGTGATGCATATTAATCTTAAAAGTGCAATTTTTAAAAGAACCATTTCTTAAACATTTATCAGCACACCCCTGTTTTTATGGCTGGCTCTCTTTATGCCAAGGATCATTTTTAATCCTAGCCTGATCCCCCTGCTTCTAAGAGACTGCCCTTTGCTTCTTCAGATATAACCTTATTCCTTATTTGCCAAAGAGGCTCTCTGAAGAAAAGAGCTAAAGGGATTTATGGGACACTAATACTTTTCTCTAACCAGACCACCAACAGGTATCCATGGCTTTCCTTGCAGGAGTGATTAGCCAGGCTGATTAATCGTGAAAATGGATTTAATGATGACATATTTGCAGTTGGATAATCTCCAGAGATTATTATCCAGTGATCCTGAAGAGCTTTACAGACTCAGACTTTGTTCAGTCAGCCCCTTATGAAAGTAGTAACTGTGAATTTGGGCACACAGCACTATCCAGAAAATTTAGTTGCATTTTAAAAAAAAAAGAAAGCTAAAAAGAAATGTATATGGAAACTCTATTAAATATTTAAAAGGAATAGCAAGTTGTACTTAATAGATTTGCAGTTTCACATGTAATCATCTTTAAAACAGTTATACTATATTATGAAAATGCTTGTTTTATTCCATTAAATTACTTAAATTATTTAAATTAATTAATAACTTAATTTAATAAATTAAATTAATTAAAAATAAATAAAATTTTAAAAAGAATATAAAATAGGGTGCTATTGCTAAGAATTACGAAGTAGAAGAGAAAGAATATATCAAGAGGTATATGATCACATTCATGTATGTATTTCTTCCAGTAGGGCAGATCAGTCAGTCAGCAACATTAAGTGCCCACTATGTGCCAGTCACTTTGCTAGCACTAGGGATTCAAATAAAGAAAAGAAAATTTGGTCCCTAAGTAGTGAGAGCTATCCCTCATGTATTGATCTCCCACCAATGAGGAGCAAGTTCCATACCTATTGACTTTGGGACTGGAGTTACACCTGCCCTCAAGGAGCTTACAATTTAATGACTGAAGACAATACACAAAAGGTAACTGACGGGTAAGGGGTGTAAAAAGTAGCCTGGGCACTGGGGGATGGCAGAGTTTTATAGATTATCTAGACATGAAAATGTTAATGAAGTAGAATAATCTTAAAACGTTAAAAATTAAATTAAAATTTGCTTAAATTTAAAAATTTGCTTAAAAGTAAATTAATCTTAAAATCTTAAAAAACACTTTTTTGGAGAGCTAGTTCTTAAACATCTAACTTCAGTCCAAGGAGTGCAGCTAGCAGGAACTGAAAAGTTGGCAGGCCAGGGAACCTTCTTTAAATGGAGGCTTTGGGAGGAGTCCTCTGCCTCGCTCTCCAGCCCTCCAGTCAGAGGGGTCAGAGGATACCGAGGGTACTGATGAGGCATGAGTCCCAAAGCTGATTGCAATCTTGCAGGATGAAGAGTTTCCTGGTGACAAGGTATCCTGGGAGCATGATCTTGTTGCAGTTCACTTTAAGAAGTACAGCTGGTGGGAAATTATTCCTCAGAGTGATCAAATGAATAAATTCAGAGTTAGACACCTGGGGAAAAATATAAAATATTTATTCATGGAATAAATCAGGGAAACCTGATCACTTTTTAGAGAGGTGACTTTCTGCTTATGACTTTGAATGTATCTTCCTATGAATAGTGTTTTTCAGTCAGATTTGTGATTCAGTTTGTGATTCAGTTTGGGGTTTTCTTGGCTAAGATACTGGAGAAGTTTGCCATTTCCTTCTCCAGCTCATTTTTACAGATGAGGAAACTAAGGCAAACAGGGTTAAGTGACTTGCCCAGGGTCACACAGCTAACAGTTGTCTGAGACCAGGTTTGAACTCTGGACGATGAGTCTGCTATCCATTTCACCACATAGCTGCCATCCTGCCATAGACTCCCCCTTCTAGCTTTAGAGTCTAGATCATGGAGGAACTCCCTGCAGATGATGAAGTCATCTTGATGTTCCTCTTTGTAGATGATATTGAATTGATTACATTAATCTCTAACACATTGCTAAGCCTCCTGCAAGAGATGCATAATCACTCAAAGGAGTACATCTGGTCCATCCATACAGAAAGACCAAAGGCATGAAGAATTTCTGTTGCTCTTATTTCAACCTGAATCTGAATGGATACTTCATAGAGTTTGTATATATGCCTGTCAGGGATAGACATTTGGGAAGGACAGCGATCTGGAATCAAATTTGAAAAGGAGAAGGGGGAGGAGAAATGGAACAAGGATTTATTAAGTGCTTACTATGTGCCAGGCACTGAGCTATGTTCTTTACAAATATTCTTATTTGATCCTAACAAAAACTCTGGGAGGTAGGTGCTATTACTATCACTATTTTATGAATGAAAAAACTGAGGTAGATGCAAGTTAAGTGATTTGCCCAGGGTCACAGGATCCAAGGTTGAATTTGAATTCAGGTATTCTGGACTCCAGATGTTCCACAGTGCCCTGTGTTGGGTTCTCTTTTCTTTCTTCCTTTCTTTCTTCTTCTTCTTTTTGTTTTTTGGAGGGGGGAAGGTAGGGCAGTTGGGGTTAAGTGACTTGCCCAAGGTCACACAGCTAGTTTTTGTGTTAAGTGTCTGAGGTCAGATTTGAACTCAGGTCCTTCTGAGTCCAGGGCCAGTGCTCTATTCACTGCACCACCTAACTGCCCCTCATTCTTTCTCCTCCTCCTCCTCCTCCTCCTTCTACTCCTTTTTCTCTCATCCTTTCACACAGATTTTACATCTCTTACATCAGTTATCTGATTCAGACATCCTCCTTCTTATGGACTCCAGTTCCAAATCTCCAACTGCTTTCAGGGAATCTCCATTTACATGTCCTGTAGGTTTCCAAAACTCATCAAGACCAAAATAGACCTCTTTATCTTTCCTCTTAAACCCATGCCTCCTCCTGACTTCCCTTTGTCGAGTGTGTCACCATTTTTCCAGTTTCCCAGCTCACAACCTGATAGCTATCTCCTCCTCTTCAGGTTTAATTAATTGCCAAATCACGTTGGTTCTACCTCATTAACTTCTCTTTCATCTTTCCTCTTCTCTCCATGATTACCACCTTAATTCAAGACCTTAATACCTATTTCTGCAGATGTCTCTGTAACCATCCCTTTCCTCTCTCCAATTCATCCTATGCACAGCTGCCAAAGGGATACTTACAGGTCTGACTGCCATTCTGCTAAAGGAGCTTCAGCTCTGTTGCCTCCAGGATAAATACAAATTCCTGATAGGTACTTAAAGCTTTTTACCATATGCCTCTAGTCTGTCTTTCTAGGCTTTCCACGATTCCCTACAAACTTTACGTTCTAGCCAAACTGGCCTAAAAGCTATTCTCTTTATAGCATACTAGGGCAGCTAGGTGGCACAGTGGATAAAAGTGTCAGGTCTGGAGACAGGAAGACTGATTTTACCAAGTTCAAATCTGGCCTCAGACACTGTGATGCTGGGCAATTCATTTAACCCTATCTCCTCAGTTTCTTCATCTGTAAAATGATCTGGAAAGGGAAATGGCAAACCTCTCCAGTATCTTTGCCAAGAAAACCTCAAATAGGGTTACAAAGAGTAGGACACAACTGAAACAATTTAACAACAAAATCCTATGCAACTCTCAAAGACAGTAAATTACAAAGAAGGTGGTAGTCTTCATTAACAAAGATAGTTTCCTCACTTGGAGTTCCCTCTACCAATCAATTAGTAGGTTGAACTCTATCCTATATCTTGTAGTTAGTATTGAGGTTGTAAATTGTAGTTACTATATGACTGTCTTATTTTTGTCCTTGTATCCCCAGCACCTAGCTCAGTGCCTAAAACATGGGGGGGTGGGGAGGAGGGACACTTAATCAATGCTTGCTAAATAGAATTTTCAAAATTGAAATAATTTTTTTTTGCTTTTTGGAGGGCAATTGGGGTTAAGTAACTTGCCCAAGGTCACACGGCTAGGTTTTTTGTTTGTGTGTTTAAGTGTCTGAGGCCAGATCCGAACTCAGGTCCTTCTGACTCCAGGGCCGACGCTCTACTCACTGCGCCACCTAGCCACCCCGAAATAATTTTTTAAGCCAAACCATTTCTCCTCCTTGATTGTCCTGTTTTTGAGAATGGAACTACCACTCCCCAAGTCATATAGATTTACATCTCAGTCATTTCTCTCTCTTCTACTCCACCTGCTTAATCTGGCAAGCCTCCTCCCACTCTCACATCCAATCAGGAACCAAATTCAATACTATCTGTGGGGTTTTCTGGGCAAAAACACTGGAGTGGTTTGCCGTTTACTTCTCTAAAGAATTAAGACAGAGGTTAAGTGACTTGCCCAGGGTCACACAGCTATAGTGCCTGAGGCCAGATTTGAACTTCCTGACTCCAGGGCTCAGGACTCCCTGAGCCACCTAGCTGCCTAATTTATATCCTCAATACTTAGTAAAGTCCCTGATGAATAGCAGAAATTTAATACAGTTTATTGATTGACTGACTGTTCTCTACACAATCTCCACTTTAGGCAACCTGAAGTACTCACCATTCCCTGAACACAGTCATTTTGTTACCTTTCTATCTTTGCCTATCCCTCCATCCTTTGATTTCTACCTGCTGTAGTTGTAGCCATCCTTTAAGGCTACCTCCCCTACAAAGCCTCCTTAGAATCCCCTAGCCATAAGTGATCTTTTCTTCCTCAGAAGAATTCCTTGTTGTATATACATTAGGCACTCTCGCCACACTATGCTTCATATCATAGTTAGGTTTGTCTTCTCTATTAGGTGATAAATTCCTTATAGGTAGGAATTGTGTTGTGTTCATCTTTATATCCCCTGAAGTAACTAGCAAACCAATCAATAAATATTTTTTTGAGTAAAGGAATGATTTTTTTTAAATCAGGTATTCTTTAGGTGTGTGTAAAGCCAAGCACAAGCAGCTTTCAAGGTTCTGATTACACAGTATAATGAACTCTTTATTCAGTTAACAAACTAAGACAAAACATTCACAGAAATTAAAATACAGCATTCCCATTCCCATTACAGTATGGTCCTGAATAAAAGTTGTTTTAGCAAAGGAGAAAGGAGGTGCCTTCCTAATGTGTCTTCTGAATATGGAGTGTTCAAGGAAGACTAGTACCTCTAGTGTGAGGGCTAGCTGAGCCCTTTTAAGGGCTACTCATCTCCCTTTGGTTTCTACCTGACATTCAACTCTTACCTGTGGCTCCAAGAAGCTGTAGCATTCTCAATGGCCACAGCCCAGTAAAACTGTTTCAGCAGATGGGCTAACCCAGGTTAAGGATAACCAGTGGGCCTCAGACCTGACAGTGAGTTAGTGGGGTATCTACCCTAAACACCGGTGGAATGGGTAGGTAGGAACAATTTGTTCCCACAGTCATGAAGGTGGTTGAAACAGGTGCTGTGGAGTACTTATAGCTTGGTCAACCATCAAAGACACTAGTTCATCCACTGCTTTCCTGGCAATTGTGAACACCCCACTAACTCACAAGTTCAGTGTTTGACTGTCCAGTGAATAGTTTGAATTAATTTCTTTAAATATTGACTGATTTGATCTTCTTGCTGTTCAAGTGATTCTCAAAAGTCTTCTCCAGCACCATAATTTGAAAGTGTAAATTCTGTGGTGCTCAGCTTTCCTTATAGTCCAACTCTCACAATCATACATTGCTATTAGAAAAACCATAGCTTTGACTATATGGATCTTTGTCAGCAATGTAATATCTCTGCTTTTCAGTATACTGTCCAGATTTGCCATCACTTTCCTTCCAAGAAGCAAATGTCTTAATTTCATCACTGCGCTCATCATCCACAATGATCTCTGAGCCCAAGAATATAAAATCTGACACTGCTTCCATTTTTTTTTCACTTTCTATTTGCCAGGAAGTGATGAGACCAGTTGCCAAGATTTTAGTTTTTTTGATGTTGAGTTTCAAGCCAGCTCATACACTTTCCTCTTTTACCCTCATCAAGAAGCTCCTTAATTCCTTTTTACTTTCTGCCATCAGAATAGTATCATCTGCGTGTCTGAGATTGTTGGTATTTCTCCTGGCAACCTTAATTCCAGTTTTTAATTCAACCAATCTGGCATTTCACAGATTCTACTCTACATATAAGTTAAACAGAGTGAAAATATACAGCCTTGTTGTACTTCTTTTCTAATCTTAAACTAATCAGCTGTTCCACGTTCATTCTAACTGTTGCTTCTTGGCCCATATACAGGTTCCTCGGGAGACAAGTAAAATGATCTGGTACTCCCATCTCTTTGAGGACTTGCCACATTTTGTTGTGATCCACACAAAGACTTTAAACTAAAGAAGTTGTTTTCTGGAACTCCCTTGCTTTCTCCATAATCCATTGAATGCTGGCAATTTGGACTCTAGTTCCTCTGCTTCTTTGAGAAACAACCTACTCTTCTGATTATTCTTGGTTCACATATTGCTGAAGCCTAGCTTGCAAAGTCTTAAGCATAACCTTGTTGGAATGTGAAATGAGCATAGTTGGTTCATAGATCTTACATTCCAGGTTCCTATGCAATATTGATCTTCAAAGCATTGGACTTTGCTTTTATCACCAGATAAATCCTTGACTGAATTTTTTTTTTTTTTTACTTTGGCCTAACTGCTTCATTAGTACTAGAGTTACTTGAGGTTGTTCTTTGCTCCTCTCCATTAGCATATCGGACACCTTCTGACCTGAAGGACTCATCTTCTGGTATTACATCTTTTATCATTTTAATACTGTCCGTGGGGCTTTCTTGACAAAGATACTAGAGTGGTTTGCCATTTCCTTCTCTAGTGCATCACCTCTCCCCTCCAAAAAAATGTATTTATTTATTTTTAGTTTTCAACATTCATTTCCACAAGATTTTGAGTCCTAAATTTTCTCCCCATCTCTCCCCTACCCTGACCTTAAGATGGTATGCATACCAATTACCCCTTTTCCCAGTATTTCTTGTAGGGCAAGATAGATTTCTACACCCCACTGCCTATATATCTTAGTTCCCAGTTACATATAAAAACAATTTTTAACATTTGTTTTTAAAACTTTGAGTTTTAGATTGTCTTCCTTCTTCCTTCCTCACCCACCCCCATTGAGAAGAAAAGCAATTCATTATAGTTTATACATGTGCAGTTATGCAAAACATTTCCATAATAGTCATATTGTGAAAGACTAACTATATTTCCCTCCATCCTATGCCACCCCCCCATTTATTCTATTTTGTCCTTTGACCCTGTCCCTTTTCAAAAAGTGTTTGCTTCTGACTCTCCCCTCCCCCAAACTGCCCTCCCTTCTATCATCCCCCAGCTCTTATCCCCTTCCTGAAAGAGGATATTTTCCTGCAGGGTAAGATACCAGTTGAATATGTATATTATTCCCTCCCTAAGCCAAATCCAATGAGAGTAAGGTTGACTCATTCTCTTTCATCTCCTAGCTCTTCCCCTCTATTGTAATAGCTTTCTCTTGCTTCTTTAATGTGAGATAATTAACCCTATTCTATCTCTCCCTTTCTCCTTCTCCCTATATATTAGTCTCTCACCCCTTACTTTTATTTTTTTATATATCATCACTTCATAGTGAATCACCTTTTGTTAGAGTTTTCCACTATGATCTGTCCATTTTGGGTAAGTCTGCACTGAATATCTCATAGTTTCATTGAACTGCTCAGACTCCTCCACCAAAGCAACGCAACAATCCAGGAGGGTGCAATATTTATTAAGTGCTTATTAAGTGTAAGACACAGCCAAACACTAGGGGAGATACATAGATGAATAAGATGAATAAGACACAGTTTTTGTTCTTGAGATGTTTACAATCTAGTGAGGAAAATATAATAGAATGTATATAAATAAATGAATACAAGATGGAATCACAGATACTCATAGTTTGGAAGGAAATTTAGAAGCTATATAGACAACCCATATCTGAAAAAGAATACCTTTTATATCATACCCTTCAGAGGGTCATTTGTCCTTTCCTTTGAGGAGGAACTTACAACCTCCAGAGCAGACAATTCCATTTTTTGGATGGTTCTAATTGTTAGGATTAAAAAAACAAAGAAACAGATTTAGCCTAAATTTACTTTGCAATTTCCATCCATTGCTTCTAGTGGTCTGTGGCCAAACTGAGTAAATCTAGTCTCTGCAGCTTTTGCTGCTTTTGACCAATTTCTCCTCCCAGATACTCTTTCCTCTCTAGGTTTTGCCAGTATTGCTTGCTTTTGGTTTTTCTCCTGCATTTCTAATCATTTCTTACTCTCCTTTGTTGGATCTTCATCCATGTCATGCTCGTTAACTATGGGTGTCGTCTAAGGCTCTATCCTGTAATCTCCTTTCTTTTCCTTCTATACTATCTAATTTGGGGATTTCATGAATTTCCATGAGTTCAATTATTCCCAAATATATATATTCAATTAAATTTTATGTTTATTTTTTAGTTTATATCATTCATTCCCACAAGATTTTGAGTTACAAATTTCCCCTACCCACTACCCCAACACAGAGATCCCACTGTACATCCCCTACCCCAATCTGCTCTCTCCTATATCCTTCCCCATACCCCCTCTGACTTTCCAGTAGGGCAAGATGGATCTCCATACCCCAGTGCCTGTATATCTTATTTCCCAGTTGCATGAAAATAATAATAATAATAATAAAATAATAACAATGATAATATTTTTAATTATTTGATTTTAAAACTTTGAATTCCAGATTCTTTCCCTTCCTCCCTTTTCACCAACCCTTACTGGGAAGATAAGCAATTCAGTATAGGTTGTACATGTGTAGCTATGCAAAACATTTCCATAGTGGATATATTGTGAAAGACTGACTATATTTCCCTCCCTCCTATCCCACCTCCCACTTGTTCTATTCTCTACTTAGACCCTATCCCTTTTCAAAAGTGGGTGCTTCCAACTTCCTCCCTGCCCTCCTTTCCATCATCCATCATCTCATCTCCTTACCTCCCTACTCTCCTGTAGGGTGAGATATCCTATTTAGTGTGTATGTCATTCCCTCCCTAAGCCAAATTCAATGAGAGTAAGGTTGACTCATTCCCTTTTGCCTTCCTGGTCTTCCCCTCCGTTGTAACAGTTTTACCTTTCCTCTTCTATATAATTTACCCCTTCTGTCTCTCCCTATCTCCTCTCATTATATTCTTCTCTAACCCCTCAATTTCACCTTTTAAATATCATCCCTTCCTATTCATTTGGTCCTGTGCCCTCTGTCTATGTATACCTGTATACATATATACATATACTCACATATGTATTATATGCCCATATACCCTCCTATATAGACATATATATGTATGTATATATATATATATATATATATATTTCTTGTATGTGAATATTAAATTTTCTATTCAACTCTGGTTTTTTCATCAAGAATGCTTGAAAGTCTTCTATTCCACTGAATGACCATATATTTCCCTGAAACATGATACTCAGTTTTGCTGGGTAGGTGATTCTTGGTTTTAATCCCAGCTCCTTTGACCTCTGGTCATATTCCAAGCCCTTTGATCCCTCCGTGTAGAAGCTGCCAGATCCTGTGTTATCCTGATTGTGTTTCTACAATATTCAAATTGTGTCTTCCTGGCTGCTTGTAATATTTTCTCCTTGATCTGGGAATTCTGGAACCTGGCTATAATATTCCTGGAAGTTTTCTTTTTGGGGTCTTTTTCAGGAGGTGATCTGTGGATTCTTTCAACCTCTATTTTGCCCTCTGGATCTAAAACATCAGGGCAATTTTCCTTGAGAATTTCTTGAAGGATGATTTCTAGGTTCTTTTCTTGATCATGGCTTCAGGTAGTCCAATAATTTTAAAATTATTTCTCCTGGATCTATTTTACAGGTCAGTGGTTTTCCCAATGAGATATTTCACATTGCCTTCTATTTTTTCATTTGTTTGGATCTGTTTAATAGTATCTTTGTTTCTCATAGTCACTAGCTTCCATTTGCTCCAATCTAATTCTGAAGGAATGATTCTCTTCAGTGAGCTTTTGAGATTCTTTTTCCATCTGGCAAATTTGGCTTTTTAAGGCATTCTTCTCCTCATTGGCTTTTTGGGCCTCTTTTCCCATTTGAGTTAGTCTATTTTTTAAGGTGTTATTTTCTTCAGTCAGGTTGTTGACTCTCTTTTCATGATTTTCTTGCATCATTCTAATTTCTCTTCCCAATTTTTCCTCCACTTCTCTTATTTGGTTTTCAAAATCCTTCTTAAGCTCCCCTATGGCCTATAACCAGTTCATATTTTTCTTGGAAGCTTTTGGTACTGGAGTTCTGACTTTATTGTCTTCCTCCCATTTCATGCTTTGATCCTTTTTGTCCCCCCAAAAGGAATCTAAAGTTGGATTTCTGTGCTTGTTTTGCTTCCTTTGCTTGCTCATGTTGCCACTCAATTACTTGACTTTTGAGCTTTTTGCCACAGTAGAACTCTGCTTCCAGAGAGGAAATCTTTGCCTCATATTGCTGGGGTTTTTGCAGCTTCCGGAGCTATTAGTTGGGTGCCCTCTCTGAAGCCTCCACTGGCTCTGGCACCTGGTCACACACTCCAGGATCTCCTCCCTAGATAGCAATCCAGATCCAAGCAGGTTAAAGCAAGAGCAATTACCTCTCAGAATGGTTGATTGGTCCCCCTACAATCTGCAGGCCAGGAACTCCGAAGCAGTCACATGGCAGCAGTCATCACACCTCAACTGCTTCTCCTTCCGGGGGGGCAGAGGCCAGAACCCCCTGTTCCCAAAGTCCACACTGACCTCTCACTTTGTCTTTGGCATTTATGGGTTGACAATTCTGGAAACCGCCACAGCTGCTGGTGATCCATTTTCCCAAAGTCCCTCCAGCCACAGCTGGTCGGGGCCACACTGAGACTAAAACCAAGGGCTCACATGGGGTTGGGCTCTGTTCCCAGCATGCTGCAATGGACCCTTTCTGTCCACCTGCTGGGCTGCCTTCAGTGGGAGATTTGTTTCTTTCTGTTACTTTGTGGGTTGTGTAGCCCTAAAGTTTGTTTAAAGTAATTTTTTCTAGGTATTTGAGGTGATTATGGGGGGAATGCATGGAGTTTTCCTGCTTCTACTCCAAATCTCTATATTTAGCCCTAGCCTTTCACAAGCTCCAATACCACATCACTAACTAACTGCCTTTTAGACATTTCAAAATGGATGCCTCATAGGGATCTCACACTTAACATGTCCAAAATAGAATTGGTGTACATCATAATAGCTAGATAATATTTTGAGATTCTTTTTCCATCTGGCAAATTCGACTTTTTAAGGCATTCTTCTCCTCAATGCCCTTTTGGGCCTCCTTTGCCATTTGAGCTAGTCTATTTTTTAAGGTGTTGTTTTCCTCAGTCAGGCTGTTGACCCTCATTTCATACTTTTCCTGCATCCTTCTCATTTCTCTTCCCAATTTTTCCTCCACTTCTTATTTGATTTTTAAAGTCCTTCTTAAGGTCCTCTATGGCCTGCAACCCGCTCATGTTTTCCCCTGGGGCTTTTGGAGCAGGACTTCTGACCTCACAGTCCTTTTCCTGCTCTATGCCCCCAAAATCGGAGTCTAGGGTTGCATTTTTCTGTTTCCTTTGCCTTGGCATGTTGCCACTTAATTGCTTGACTTTTGGCTTGTTGCCACACTATGGCTTTAAGGCCAGATAGAGGAATTTTCGTCCCGAACGTGTGGGGGGCAACTTCCGTTTCTGGCAAGCTGTAAACCCACCCACAACTTCCACCCTAGATCACAATCCAGATCCAGGGAGGTTAAAGCAAGAGCGATTACCCCTCAAGACTGATCACTGGATCTCCCCACGATTTGTAGGCTGGGAGCCAGAAATGCCTCTGAAAACTACAAAATGGCGTGTCTCCTCAGCGGCTTCTAGCCCCCAGGGGAGGGAGCTGACGCATTCCCCAAATACAGGTCCCAAAGTCCATAGGACACTAACCTCTTACTTTGTCCTAGGCATGTCTATGTTGATAATTCTGGAGTCGCCACAGCTCCTGGTGTTCTGGGGTTCCTCCAGCCGGCTGCTGGCCCTGCCGCCCTGGGGCTAAAACCTCGGCTCACGTGAACCTGGGCTCGGCTCGGCTCCTGCGCTCTGTGCGCTGCCGGCTCCCAGACCACTGCGCTGGTCCTTCCTGCAGGGTGCTGGGCTGTCCTCAGCGGGAGGTTAGCTTCTCTGTGTTGTTCTGTGGGTGCTGGGGCTCCAGAAGTTTTTCAGAGTCCTTTTTTACATAGTTTGTGGAGAATCTGGGGGCAGAGAGGCTTGGACGAGCTGTTTCTACTCCGCCATCTTGGCTCTGCCCCCCGCTAGATAATATTTTAAAAAACCAAATAGGGATTTTTATTTTGTTCTGGATGTAAAAGGGAGACATTGGAGTTTTTGGATCAAGGGAATAACATGTCAAACTAGTACTTTAGGAACACCAATTTGGCAGCTGGGTGGAGGATGGAATGGAAATGGGGAGGAACCAGATGTCGGAAGTTCAATTAGGAGGGTATTGTAATAGCATGACTGGAAGGTAATGATGAGTAGCATGGTGGGAGTGGAAAGAAGGGATGATTGAGAAATAAGTGTTTGCTGGATGAACTTTATGCCCTTTACTTTCCTGGTATTTACAGGAAGGTAAATCCATCCATTTACATTGTATATATCTTGTATGTACATAGTTATTTCCATGTTGTTTTGCCCATTAGAATGTGAGCACCTTGAGGGCAGGGACTATGTTTTTTCCTTTCTTTGTATCCCAGTACTTAGTACAATGTCTGACACATAGTAAATACTTAATAAATGATTGCTGATCCATTGACTGACTAAGGGAATGATTTGTTGCCCTCTGGGTACTATACAGCTTTTCAACATCCTCCCTAAAATGTAGTATGCAGGGCAGAGCATAGCCAAATCAGTGTTTTGTTGTTCTTTGAAGATAGGTCTAAGATTGTGAAAGCTTCCTTATCTACCATGTCACATTTCTGACGCATACTGATCTTATAGTCCAATAAAATCCCCAGATCTTTTTCAGACAAACTGCTGTCTGGCCATGCCACCCCCAACTTATAATTGTGAAGGTGATTTTTTTTAACTCAAGTGTAGGACTTTATATCTGTCTCTATTAAATTTTCTCCTGTTCATTCACTGTCTCTGTCTCTCTGTCTCTCTCTCTCTCTGACTCTCTCTCTCTCTCTCTCTATATATATATGTATGTATGTTTACATACACATAAAAATACATTTCCATATATAAAGCTTTGTAAACATTTGTTTTTTCCCTGCATAGAGTTAGATAGCTACATAAAAAGTCTTTAGTTACCTTAGTTATCATCTTCAAAGATCAGCCCAATTTACCATGGAAAGGAACGGCAAGGACCTGTAAGTGTTTTCTGCCAGGTTTTTGTTGAAAATTATAACCTCTTCCTCTCTCTCTCTCTCTCTCTCTCTCTCTCTCTCTCTGTATATGTGTGTATGTATACACATATTTTCCACATATATACATACACATATGTGTATATCTGTGTGTGTTCCCATGGTGTTCCTCTCATAGACATATTCCTTTTACACATTCCTATTCTGTGAACCTTGTAAACTTGAGATCTTCCTTCCTTTCTTCCTTCCTTCCTTCCTTCCTTCCTTCCTTCCTTCCTTCCTTCCTTCCTTCTTTTTTTCCTTCCTTTCTTTTTTCCTTTTTCCTTCTTTGTTTCTTTCCTTCTTTCTTTCACTAAAAGCACTTTTTGGAAAGATTATAGCCAGCAGGGGTGGCTAAGTGGCGCAGTGAGTAGAGTGCTGGCCCTGGAGTCAGAAGGACCTGAGTTTGGATCTGGCCTCAGACACTTAATGCACACACAAACAAAAACCTAGCCATGTGACCTTGGGCAAGTTACTTAACCCCAATTGCCCTCAAAAAAAAAAAAAGATTTTACCCAGCAACTTATACTTACATAGAATTTGCTTTAAAAACATTAGTAAATTTACCAAGTTACAGAGTTAAAATATTAATTGATCATATCAGGGAAATTTTAGCTCTTAGGAAAGTACAAATCATTATACATCAAAAGAAAGATTTGCTCAATCATGTAACTACTCTATACGAATAACTTAGCTTTAATAATATCTAATAGTAAATTACATACACCACAGTCATGGAAGACAAACACACAGGAGGAGGATGAAAAGGGTTATAGTTCATAAGAGGGAGGAGGCATACATTTATACACATTATTAAGAATGGAAGGGGAGGCTGCAATTTGCCTCCAGGAAGACAGGACAGAACAATAAACATACCCTTTCCCAGGTGCAATGGTACTGTTCTTGCTCAGTTGAGTTGGAGTTTTTGGCTAGTGCAGTTTCTGAACCATCTCAGTCTGTGGCTGCTAATGGTCCTCTGAGCTCTTCTCAGAGTCAGAGATAGAAAAGAAAAGAAATTATAACCTTGAAGTGAATATCAAATTACCTTTTTCAAAACAAGAAGCAACAAAATAAGGGCAAGAAGGAAGAGACTAGTTTAAAAAAATAACTTTCTACAGCTATTATGTAGTATATATACACATACACAATACATATGTGTATATATAATGTGGACATATGCATATATGATAAATACATATGTAACACAATTTTCCAATTACAAAATGCCTAAGTAGCATTGTAATGTCTTAGTTTGCTAGGGTAGAAATGTCTGTAAAACATCTTTGTTCTAGCATATCTCTTTCTATTTTAGTCTGGCCTTGAAAACATTTGTTTCTTCTCTACATAGATTTAGATAGCTACACAGAAGCTCTTTTTTGAGCCCTTATCTTCTTCAAAGATCAGCCCAATTTATCATAAAAAGGAATGGCAAGGATATACTGTAGACAGTGTTCTGTCAAGTTTTAGTTTGAGAATTTCTGTAATTCTGATTTTCTGCGGTTTTTTCTAGACTTAGTTTCTTTTAATACCGGGTAAAGTTTGGCTTCCAAAATGTCGATTCATGCTGTATGTATTCATGGTATCCAAGTGTTGCCCTTATAAGCTCTGGGGCTCCTTATCTCAACTCCCATTCTGACTGATGGTTCCCAAAGGGTAATTTTTTTTTTTTTGGAGGGCAATTGGGATTAAGTAACTTGCCCAAGGTCACACGGCTAGGTTTTTGTTTGTGTGTGCGTTAAGTGTCTGAGGCCGCATCTGAACTCAGGTCCTTCTGACTCCAGGGCCGACGCTCTACTCACTGCGCCACCTAGCCGCCCCCCAAAGGGTAATTTCTAATGCCGTTAGCTCAAGCCTCCACTGTTATTCTTCCCCCTCAGGTTATCAGTTAAGAATCATTTAATCAGCCAGACTCTGCAGCTTTTAGAGAAAGGTATTTACTAACGTGGTTATAAATCATTTCCTACAATATCTGTGACCTATTTTCCCTCAAGTGCATATAAAATCCAGGTTTAGGCTTAGAGAAACTTGTGGTAACTCACACTTCCTGGTTGCTGGAAATCACTTTCTTCCATTCATGAGGTGCTCAAGAAATTCCCCTTAGCTATGGTATAGTCTATTTGCTGGGCTTTTTGTAGACCTATCAGTCTAGTCTGTTCTTGACTTGATGCAGACATTGCTGTCAGCTGATCCCCTTACACATTTAGGATAACGATGTGAAGATGAAAGCCTCTGCTGTCCTTGGCGTATGATGTTTGGACATGGATGGCAAGATGGGGATGTCCAACATCTTCCGGACCCTTCAAAGCTGACAAGGTCTATAGCCCTTCAGTATCGAAAGGTCTCAGAGTAAAAATGAAGTTGGGATGGTTTCAAGCCCACTTTTGTTTGTTTATTTAGGATTTTATTCCCCCCCCCCCAGTTATATGTTTAATATTAGTTTTTAAAAATTTGAGCTCCAAATTATCTCCCTTCCTCTCCTCCCGACCCCAAGACCCCCTCATTGAGAAGGCAAGCAATTCAATAAAGGCCATACGTGTGTTCTCATGCAAGACATTTCCATAACAGTCATATTGTGAAAGAAAACAGAGGAAAAAAACTCAAGGTAAAGAAAAAGTGTGCTTCAGTCTGTATTCAGACACCATCAGTTCTCTCTTTGAGCATGGGTAACATTTTTCATTCTAAATCCTTCAGAGTTGTCTTGGATCATTGTATTGCTGAGAATAGCTAAGTCATTCATAGCCGATCACCTTGCAACATTTTTGTTACTTCATACACAGTACATTTCCCTTTGCATTGGTCCATGTAAGTCTTTCCAGGTCAGACTTACCTTTAAATAAATGCTATCCCTCTCAGGGGAGGGAAAACAATGGGATCTTTAGAAAAGTCCACTATCTTATAGCTGTTTTCTACCTTTTCTACCCTCCTCAGACTCCCCTCCCCCCACATCTTTCCACTTACATAATTTTCAATAGCTAATTTAATTTCCTAATTTACTGAGAAGTTTGTGGTTAAGAGTGAATATTCTCATTACCTCTAATTATTTGCATCTTCATTCAACCTTTCTTCCTTCTGGTTAACTTCCTTCCAAGGTTATCTCCTTTACTTCTGTTCCTCATTCCATCCCTTACCTTTTTCTTGGGTATTTTGCTTCCTCCATTATCTCTCTCTCTTTTTTTTTTTTTTTTGCTTTTTGGAGGGCAATTGGGGTTAAGTGACTTGCCCAAAGTCACACGGCTAGGTTTTGTGTGTGTGTGTTAAGTGTCTGAGACCAGATTTGAACTCAGGTCCTCCTGACTCCAGGGCCGGTGCTCTACTCACTGCACCACCTAGCCGCCCCATTTATCTCTTCTTTCTCCAGCATCCTCATCTCTTTAAATTCTTCCTCCCCCATGCTTTCAAAGATACATACCATTGTTGTATTCCTCATTAGACTGTGAACTCCTGAAGAACAGGGACTGTCTTTCGTGCTTTGGGGGGCAGGGTATCTCTAGTGCTCCACACCATATCTAGAAAACAGTGGGCACTTAATTGTGCTCACTTATTGATTGACAGACTAACTGGAATATATTTTTCTTAACTTGAAACCAGCATCATTTGATCTCACGAGTGTTTGTCTATAAATCAGAAAATCTGAATTCAAGTTCTGGCTCTGATATTTACTAGCTCTTTAAATTTGGGCAAGTCACTTCATCTGTAAAATGGGAGTAAATAAAGATATGTGTATACTTTTACATAGTACAATGCAAATGTGAATTATTTACTTCTTTTAGAGACTGACCTTTCCTTGTAGTAAGCTCTGTGCACAGTTTTCCTCAAAAGCCAGAATAGGAGAGTGCTTGTTGGAGTCAAGGGACCTGGATTCAAATACTTCCTCAGAAACTTGATAGTTTTGTGAACAGAGGCAAACCAGTTAGCCTCCCAAAGAAAGAGTATAAATATAAAATAGTGATAATAACACAGGGTAATGGTGAGAACTATATAAATGAATATTGTTGTTTTCAGTTGTCCTCTTTCTCTCCTTCCTTTCTTTTAGCCATATATTGACTTCCTTTCTTTCTTTTAGCCATATTGACTTCCTTTCTTTCTTTTAGCCATATATTGACTTCCTTTCTTTTTTTTAGCCATATATTGACTTCCTTTCTTTTTTTTCTCTCCTTCCTTTCTTTTAGCCATATATTGACTATATTGGCTACCACCGTCTCTGACCTACATGCTCTATTTTTGGAGTCAGAGGGCTTTAGGTTCAGATTCTGGCTCTGCTACTTACTACCTATGTGACCTTGGGCAAGTTACTTAATCTCTCTAAATCTAAATTTACTCCTTTGTAAAATGAGGGATTGGACTCAGAGGTCCTTGCCAGCTGTAAATCTGTAATCTTATGATCCTAACCCTTCCAATATGGCTTCTCACCACTTCCACTCTACTGAAACTTTACTTCTGAAGGCAGCCAAAAAAGCTCATTTGATTTTAGGCTTCATTAAGATTAGAAGAGTGTCCAGCACTAATGAAATAATAATCCTGAATAATCTTACCTAGTCAGACCACACAGAGAGCACTATGTTCATTTCTGGATTCCATGTTTTAGGTTACTGACTTAATTTCTGGATAAAATTCATTTAATAGTTCATGTTAATACTAATTATGATAAAATAATGTCTTGAACTTTATAAAAAGAAACTGAAGTTTTTCTTTTGTTTTTATTGTAATGAGATAATTCATTGTTGTCTTTACAAGAATTATTTTGGATAGAGTAAATCTCCAAGGAGAGGTGGAAGTAGTAAGAGTTAGCCTCAGAGTCAGAATGACCTGGGTTCAGGTCTCATAGACATAGATCAGCTATGGTGACCTTGGCATATCAGTGCCCCAGGCTACTTTCTAAGTTTATCAATCAATAAGCATCTTAAAAGTGCCCAGTATGTGTTATACCTTGAGGATCAAAAGATAAAATGAAATAGTTTCTGCTCTTAAGGAAAAATTGCAAGAAAATTGCATAAATACATTAGGAGAGGGAGTTTTATCACTGGGAGTTCGCTATACCAACGAAATCATAGGTCCAGAGCAGGAAAAAAAATGAATTATAAATATGGAGCACATTTCATCCATAAGTCTGGAAATATTTTTATTTGTTCTTTAGTTTTTGTTTTGTTTTCTTTATTATCATAACACTTTATTGGTATTTTTTTTTTTACATCATAGTCACCTCCCAGTTAACTCTACCCCACTCCTTTGCCAACCTTCAGTAGTACTCTTCTTCACAAGAAGTATTAACCAAAAAAATCAGCTCATTGGCTTGGTCTGACAGTGCCTCATTCTATACCTTCAGAACGGAGAGAAAGTATCACTAACAGTTCACTGAAGTCATGATTAACACATCACATTGAGCAGAGTTTTGAGGTCTTTCTATTTATTCCCCTTTATTTTTTGTCCTATGATTCTCATACCAGATGTGTTGACGAATAAAGGGCAAAATTTACTATCTTTTTACCAGTGTATCCAGATGGGAATACAAAACAATTCATTGACAAGCATTAATTAAATACTCACTAGAGTCCAGGCAGTGTGCCTAAGTTCTGGAGATAAAAAGAATGGCAGAACCATGGTCCCTGGTCTCAAGGACCTCATCCTTGGCAGGGGGGGGGAGGGAAGAGAGACAGCATATAAGTAACTATATACATATAGACATATAAGATAAGACTTATAAGGTAATCTCAGAGGGAAAGAAGAAAGGGACAAAGGAAAGGTAGGATTTGAGCTGGATCTTGAAGGAAGATGTGGAAATTAGGAGTCAGAAATTAAGAGGGAGAGCATTCCAGGCATGGGAGAAAGCTGAGACAAATGTATAGAGTTGGAAGATGGAGTATTGGGTGTGAGGGGAGGGAAATGTAAGAAGATTGGAAAGGTAGGAAGAGGCCATGATGTAAGGGGCTTTAAGTGCCAAATAAAGGACTTTATAGTTGATCTCAGGGGAAACAGCTAGGTGATGCAGTGGCTATAGTGCCAGGCCTGGAACCAAATTCAAATTCAAATCTGGCTTCAGACACCTATTAACTGTATGACCCTGGGCAAGTGACTTAACCTCTCTTTGTCTCAGTTTCTTTCTCTGTAAAATGGGGATAATAGTAATAATAAACCCCTACCTCCCAGGGTTGTTATATGGATCAAATCGGGTAATAAATATAGAGTTCTGTATAGCACCTGGCACATATATCAGTTATTATTATTTTTAAAAGGGAGTCACTAGAGTTTATTGACTAGGATAGTGACATGGTCAGACTTGTACTGTGATCTTCGAATCATCATAGGGTATCATTGAAGATTTAAGGGAATATATATTTTTCTAAATGTGTTTCTATAATGCAGTCAGAAAAGCAAAGGGATCTATCTTATGATCTACAAGTCTATGACAGATATAGAATTCATATTCTAATTTCTAAACTAGCTACCATTTTACTTCCTCAAATCAAACTTCCTCTTAAAAAGTGATGAAAAACCAGAAATAGTTCATAAAGAATTTTTTTAATTCAGATTAAAAAAATTTAAAAGAGGATAAATTAAAATCCCATAACAGCTTATGTTACCTATGACCCAGAAGTGTAACCCTCTTCCCCAAAAGACTCTAGGCACAAGAGAATCCAGGTTCAGTCTGATCTCTAAAAAAGATCAGGCTTTTCTCACCCTTTCTGGCTCATTATGCTCCTGTTCCTTCACCACACACACACACACACACACACACACACACACACACACACACACACACACACACAATGCTTAGACTACAAAAAACTCAAGTGTGGATTGACAAATACTTAAAACATAACATACTAGCCTTCTGCTCCCATGACACTTTACTGGGAAGTAAAAACTGGTAGACCTGCTAAACAGATACTTCACATATGCCTTTGATTTATATTTTCTGGGTAACTCAAAAGTTTCTCACCTCCTGGCAAGCCAGAGAATGGCTTTAGACTGCAGTCTTTTTAGCTGCAGCATTGTCTTGGTAATGGTCATCTTATCTAAGAAGTTCTTGTAGAAATCACCTCCTGCTGGACAATCAGTGACAGATTAGACAGACTCTAGGAACTCAAACTCAAAAGGTAGCTGATGAGATTAGAAACATCCATTTCACGATTATTGTTTGGTCACTTGTGTCCAGGGAAAGAAAAACAAAGCAAAACAGGCGATCAGGAATTTGAGGTCCAGTCTCAGAACTTACCTAGGAAAGTACATGTTCTTGCTGTCTTATGAGTATAATTGAATTTCCATAAGTGAGGAGAGAGAAATCCTTTCCCCACTGCTGGAAGTCCAAGGGGAAACTTTTATTATCTGTTTTCCCACAAAGAGATTACCTTTAAAAAGTTTGGAAGTCATCTCTCCTTGCTTCTTGTAGGTCAGAGTGAATGATTCTTCCTGCCTTGGTTGCCAGTCTTTGACACTCTCCCACTGCAACCTCAGTCAAAGGGGTGAAGAGATCAGCCAGGGACCTTTGACCATACGTGTTCCTTTTTTTTTTAATATGTGTTCTTTATGAAGGGACCATCTCATGAGAAGGGGTCAAACATGTCACAAATGTTTCATAACAACCAAGGAAACAAAGTCTAAGCTATGAGATTTATTTGCAAAGCATGCAATTGCAGAAAAAATTGGGTCCAGGGCCTTTCAGAAGGAACAGGGACCCTAAATACAGAATCTACATAGATTTTCATATATTAAAAGAAAGCAGGATATAGAACAGGATGTAGGTCACTGAATTTCTTATTAGAAGAAAGATTTGGGATTTTCTGAGTTGGGAGGAAGTGAGTGAGCAGGTGGAATTCCTCAGGAATAGATGATTTACAAGAATGTCTCAAAATGGAGGTTGTTCACAAGATGGAGTTAATTTGTTTCTCAGAAACCTCATGCCTAGTCTTTGAGATAGGCTTCATTCCAACTTCTTGCTGTGTTTTTCTTCCAGTGATATTATTTCTCTCGCATTCAAAAGAATAAATACAACATTCAAAGAACTAAATGAGGAAACACCATTCCAACACAGCAATTACAATTATAGACATAGAGAGAGGTAAATAATTTTTAAATCAGTAGACCAGTCCCCTTTGTCCGATTTATTTTCCTTTTTCTAAGGATTGTAGGGCAAATGTATGAGAAGAAAAATGATAGATGACTCTGGGATAATAGAGAGACAGTATTTGTGTTTCATATCTGTCTAGGCAATGTCAGAAGAGATCTAGAGAGAAGAAGACCTGCCTCCCCATTCCCTCACCCCCAGTACATTTGTTGGATTCCCAAGGGCATATTTATGGGAGGGCATGGAGAGTAGTCACACAAGGAAGGCAAAATATGGATTGCAATCTGTTTGGTTGGAGGGATACTTATATTGGGGACATCACAGGTCCAACAAAGTATCATAGAACTTGGAGCAATAAGGGACTTCAGGGATAGTACTATTCAAATCCTTAGAAAGATTGAATGAATGTCCAAGCTAGTAAGTAGTAGAACCAGGATTCTAAGTCAAGTCTTATGATTTGAAGGTAAGTCTTCCTCATTTCTTTTCTTCTCTTCTCCTCATGGATGATTCTCTCCTCAGGATCATCATTTGGGAAGGATTCTGGCCATACTTCATCTCACTATCACCTGAACTCTTTCTGGAATCCTTCCTCTTCTCCTTAAAGGTCAAATTTCCCTTTCATGAGAAACACCCCCCCCCCTTTTCTCCAGTTCCTTATGTGTGCTGTCTTTTCCCCATTAGAATATAAATTCCATGAGAGTAGTTATCTTGCTTAATTGTATTTGTATTTCCATAATAGCAGAGTACCTGGCACCTAGTAAGTGCTTATGAGTGTTTTATTTATCTAAAAGTAGTCTTCCCTTTCCTAAACCTTGTAGGCTTCAAAGGGATCAGCTTATTACCTAAATACTAGGGAAAATGTAAAATCTTTATTTTAAAAAATATATAAACTATTATATTTATATATTTGTCATATAATAAATGTAATCATGTAACATTCTTTCAAAATAACTTATTGCAAATATCTTGATAACTAAGTTGAATTTTGGGGTTCTTATCCTGGGGTTTATTGCCCCCTCTACCCCAGTCCTCCATGGATAGACTTCAGGTGTTTTTGTCAATTTGGATGGGAAAAAGATATCCTTATTTTGACTAAATTTTAACTGAAATTTAGCTTTTCCTTCAATTATTTAAAAACATCATTTGGACAAAATAGGCTCTACCAGGTTACAAAAGGGTTTCATGACACAAAACAGTTAAACAATCCTGATCTACGCAGTAAAAATCAAAATTCTTTTAATTATATGAATTAGATTTTATATCTTCCCTTCTTCCTCCTCTTGTTGCTTCATGTAGCCAGGAAAGCTTATTGCTGGTCACATATAAATAATAACAGCAATAATTTGGATCAGAGGATGGAGGAGAAGAATAATACCTAGCATCTACATCCATCTGTCTTTTAGAGAGTTGTTTTTTCCTTTCTTTCACTATTGAAGATAGTGAACCCAGAAGATCTTAGGCAGAAAAAAATTGTGGTATCTCATGCCTATACAACTCTTATGAGATTTCTTTGATGGGATACTAACCCCATTCCCATCACTGAATGGGATTTAAGGGCACAGGAATACTGTAAACAGTTAGTTTTGAGTTACATGGAATTTCTAACCCTAAGTCATATAGATGCTTTGGACAGACATTGTTCTTGGGGAGCAATAGGGCAAATTACAGAGACATTAAATGCTCATCGGGGTCTGTTTAGCTGGTTTATGTTCCAAAAGATCTTGGTCCTGAAGGCAGTTCTCTTTCTGGAAAGAAAAAAAAAATGTTCAAAAGTAAGGGTCTGGGAACTGACAGATTCCTTTCCTTATGGAGAAAGACTAACTGAGAGTTTTCTCTTAGTCTGTTACTAGGTATGGAAGAGACAGCTTCTCTCCCTAAAGTAGTTGAAGTTTAAGGCTCTAGGCCCTAAGCTAAAAATTACCAAGTCGTTATCTATTTTTATGAGGAAGAAGTAGCCCTTTTGTTAATGATTCTAGGTGAAGCTAGTAAGAGGTCACAGAGAAAAGTTCCACAACCATGTGTCCAGTGGATAAATGCCTAGCAATGACCATGGGCCCAATTTAGAAATAGTGCCTAACAGTGGCAAGGAAACCAGTAAAATACTGTCAGGCAAAGTCAAAACCAGTAGGAGTGGTATGCTGGTGTCACCTGTCAGATAGTAAGCAAGCATTTATTAACCACTTACTGTGTACCAGGCACTGCAAACCACTGGGTGTATAAAGAAAGGGAAAATCAATACCTGCTTTTCAGTCTAATGGGTGGAAATAATACATAAATAAAGTAGATTTATATAAGATATATGCAGAATAGATGGAAGGTAACCTTAGAGAGGGAAGCCAGGGATTATAAGAGGTTGTTGTGAGGAGGAAGAACATTGTAGGCTTGGGAAATAGCCAGTGCTATCTCTGAGATAGAGGGTCTCTGTCATATATGTGAGCAACTGCAAACATACCAGTATAACTGTATTGTAATGGGTGTGGAGGGGAATAAAAGTGTAAGACTTTTTTAATACCCCTTTCAAATAGCACAGTGCCTGGTATTTAGTAAATGCTTAATACTTGTGGATTGATGAATTAATATTAGATTTGAACAAAGGCTTTTTTGAATGTACTGATGTAATCTTGTTGGCTTAAAAAAATATTTTAGTGCATATGTACTATGTTCATAGTTTTTATGATGTTGAACCAACCTTGTATATAAACCTTGCTTCATCATAATTTTTTTAAACAAATGCTTTATTAACTTCTGTTTTACATCATTCATTTCCGCCAGATTTTGAGTTGCAATCATTTTCCCCCCGTTATTCCCCTACCCAACCTCCCAGAATAGCAGTCCCACAAGATATCGCTTCCTCCAATCTGCTCTCTCCCATACCTTCTCCCATACCCCCTTCGACTTTTCCATTAGAGGAAGGTGAATCTTTGTGTCCCAATGCCTTCACATCTTATCTCCCAATTACAAGCAAAAGGGTATTAATAATAGTATTTATATATATTTGAAACATTTAATGTTAAGACCTCAAATTTCAGATCCATTTCCTTCCTCCCTTGTCACCCATTCCCTCTGGGGAGATAAGTAATTCAGTATATGTTGTACATGTCTAGCTATGCAAAACATTATCATAGTAGATATATTGTACAAGGCTGCTTATAATTCCCTCCCACTCATCCCACCCCCCACCTGGTCCATTCCCTACATGATCCTGTCCCTCTTCTATAGTGGGTACTTCCAACCTCCCCTCACCCCAAGGATGCCCTCCCATCTATCATCCCTCCTCTCATCCCCCTTCCCCCTATCCTGCTGCAGGTTGAGATATCCCATTTAGTATGTATGTCATTCTCTCCCTGAACCAAATTCAATGAGAATGTGGTTTTGCCTTTTTTGCCTACCTATTCTCCCCCTCCCTTGCAACCACTTCCCCTTGCTTCTTCTACATGAGACAGTTTACCCTACCCTATCTCTCCCCATCTCCTCTTGCCACTTTCCTCTCTCACCTCATGATTTCATCCCTTGAGTATTCTCCCTTCCCAACAAATTCAACCTATGCCCTCTATCCATATATAACTGTAACCATATACACACACATTCACATATGTATTCATATGACCACACACCCTTCTTCCATTATTTTCATAGTGAGAAAGATATCATCAGTCACAGTTATTGCTTTTCCATATAGGAATGTAAATAGTTCAACTTTGATAAGTTCCTTTTGATTTCTTTTCCCTGATTACCTTCTCAGGCATCTCTTGCTTCTTGTGTCTGGATTTCAAATTTTCTTTTTAATTCTGGTTTTTTCCTCAAGAATGCTTGAAAGTACTCTATTCCACTGAATGACCATATTTTCCCCTGAAACAAAATACTCACTTTTGCTGGGTAGGTGACCCTTGGGTTCATTCCCAGTTCTTTTGCCCTCTGGAATATCATATTCCATGCCCTTCTATCCCTCAGTGTAGAAGCTGCCAGGTCCTGTGCTATTCTGATTGTGTTTCCACAATATTGAAATTGTTTCTCCCTGGCTGCTTGTAGTATTTTCTCCTTGATCTGGGGATTCTGGAACTTGGCTATAATATTCCTGGGAGTTTTCTTTTTGGGATCTTTTTCAGGAGGTGATCTGTGGATTCTTTCAACCTCTATTTTGCCCTCTGGATCTAAAACATCAGGGCAATTTTCCTTGAGAATTTCTTGAAGGGTGATTTCTAGGTTCTTTCTTTGATCATGGCTTTTAGGTAGTCCAATAATTTTTAAATTGTCTCTCCTGGATCTATTTTCCAGGTCAGTGGTTTTTCCCATGAGATATTTCACATTGTCTTCTAATTTTTCGTTTGTTTGGATCTGCTTAACAGCATCTTGATTTCTCATAAAGTCATTAGCTTCAATTTGCTCCAGTCTAACTCTGAAGGAATGGATCTCCTCAGTGAACTTTTGAGATTCTTTTTCCATCTGGCAAATTCGACTTTTTAAGGCATTCTTCTCCTCATTGCCCTTTTGGGCCTCCTTTGCCATTTGAGTTAGTCTATTTTTTAAGGTGTTGTTTTCCTCATTCAGGCTGTTGACCCTCATTTCATACTTTTCCTGCATCCTTCTCATTTCTCTTTCCAATTTTTCCTCCACTTCTCTTATTTGATTTTTAAAGTCCTTCTTAAGGTCCTCTATGGCCTGCAACCCGCTCATGTTTTCCCCTGGGGCTTTTGGAGCAGGACTTCTGACCTCACAGTCCTTTTCCCACTCTATGCCCCCAAAATAGGAGTCTAGGGTTGCATTTTTCTGTTTCCTTTGCCTTGGCATGTTGCCACTTAATTACTTGACTTTTGGGCTTGTTGCCACACTATGGCTTTAAGGCCAGATAGAGGAATTTTCGTCCCAAACATGTGGGGGCAACTTCCATTTCTGGCAAGCTGTAAACCCACCCACGACTTCCACCCTAGATCACAATCCAGATCCAGGGAGGTTAAAGCAAGAGCGATTACCCCCCAAGACTGATCGCTGGATCTCCCTACCATTCCGCAAGCCAGGAGCTGGAGCTGCCTCTGAAAACTACAAAATGGCGTGTCTCCTAAGTGGCTTCTCGCCCCCAGGGGAGGGAGCCAACGCATTCCCCAAATACTGGTCCCAAAGTCCATAGGACACTAACCTCTTACTTTGTCCTAGGCATGTCTATGTTGATAATTCTGGAGTCGCCACAGTTGCTGGTGTTCTGGGGTCTCTCCAGCCGGCTGCTGGCCCTGCCGCCCTGGGGCTAAAACCTCGGCTCACGGGGACCTGGGCTCCGCTTGGGCTTGACTCCCCGGGCTCTGCGCGCTGCGTGCTGTTGGCTCCCACCGTGCTGCACTGGTCCTTCCTGCAGGGCTGCTGGGCTGTCCTCAGTGGGAGGTTAGCTTCTCTGTGTTGTTCTGTGGGTGCTGGGGCTCCAGAAGTTGTTCAGAGTCCCCTTTTACATAGTTTGGGGGGAATCTGGGGGCAGAGTGGCTTGGATGAGCTGTTTCTACTCCACCATCTTCCATCATAATTATTTTTTAAAAATGTAATACTATTGTCTAATGTTTTCCTTTTTTTTTTTTTTAAGCAATTGGGGTTAAATAACTTGCTCAAGGTTACACAATGGGTGCTCATTTTCTGAGGCTGGGACTGATCCTGGGTCATCTTGACTCTGGGGCTGGCGCTCTTACTAACTGCGCCACTTAGCCACCCCTAATATTTTCTTTAGTATTTTAAATCTGTGTTTATTAGACAACTTGTTCTGTGATTTTTTTTATTGTTGTATTTACCAAACTTCAAAATCAGTAGCATATTTGCTTCATAAAAGGTATTGAGCATTACTCTAGTTTTTCTACAATTATGAACAGTCTATATAGTTCTGGGAAAGTTTTAATCAGTCTTGGCCAGGTATGTTTTTTTTTTCCAAAATAATTTATTAATAATTTGTCTTAGTTCTTGCTCTGAGATTAGCCTAGTTACAATGTCCCACTGTGACAGTTTTATAATTTGTAATTAAATATTTATTTTCTTTAATTTCTCTTTTAGCATAGAACTGAATATAGTATTTTCTTTTTTAAAATTATTTATTTATTTTTAGTTTTCAACATTCATTTCCACAAGATTTTGAGTACAGTTTTTCTCCCTGTCTTTCCCCTACCCCCACTTCAAAATAGTACACCTGCTGAATACCCCTTCCCCCAATCTGTTCTCTCATATCCTCCCCCACCCCGCCTAACTTTCTAGTAGGGCAAGATGGATTTCTGTATCTCAGTGCCTGTATATCTTATTTCCCAGTTGCATGTAAAAAAACAAAATTTTTTTAAACATTTGTTTTTAAAACTTTGAGTTCCATATTTTTTCCCTTATTCCTTCCTCACCCACCGCCACTGAAGATAAGCAATTCAATATAAGTTGTACATGTGTAGTTACCCAAATCACTTCCATAGTAGTTATATTGTGAAAGACTAACTATATTTCCCTCCATCCTATTTTGACCTCACTTATTCTATTTTCTCCTTTGACCCTATCCGTTTTCAAAAATGGTTGCTTCTAACTACCCTCTTCCCCAATCTGCCCTTCTTTCTATCACCTAGAAGGGTCTTATCCTCTTATCTCCTCTGAACCCCTACCCCCCTATTTTCCTGTAGGGTTTTATACCCAATTGAGAGTGTATGTTATTCCCTCCTTAAGCCAAATTCAATAAGAATAAGGTTGTCCCATTCCCTTTCACCTTCCTGCTCTTCCCCTCCATCATAACAGTTTTCTCCTGCCTCTTTTATATGAGATAATTTACCCTAATCTCTTTCTCTTTCTTCTCCTCCCAATAAATTCCTCTCTCACCTCTTAATTTTATTTTTTAGATCTCATCCCTTCATATGCAACTCATCCTGTGCCCTCTGTCTATGTACACACGAACATATATATGCCCACATTCACATACATATTTACATAAACATACAGTTCAACATTTTAATAAGTTCCTTATGATTTCTTTTTCCTGTTTACCTTCTCATGCTTCTCTTGCTTATTGTATTTGAAAGTCAAATTTTCTGTTCAGCTCTGGTTTTTTCATCAAGAATGCTTGAAAATTCTCTATTTCATTGAATGACCATATTGTTCCCTGTAGCATTATACTCAGTTTTGCTGGGTAGATGATTTTTGGTTTTAGTCCTAGCTCTTTTGACCTCCAGAATATCATATTCCAAGCCCTTTGATCCCTTAATGTAGAAGCTGCTAGGTCTTGTGTTATCCTGACTGTGTTTCCACAATACTCAAATTGTTTTTTCCTGACTGCTTGCAGTATTTTCTCCTTTACCTGGGAAGTCTGGAATTTGGCTATAATATTCCTAGGAGTTTTCTTTTTGGAATCTTTTTCAAGAGACAGTCAGTGAATTCTTTCAATTTCTATTTTGCCCTCTGGTTCTAGAATGTCAGGGCAATTTTGCTTGATAATTTCTTGAAAGATGGTGTCTAGGCTCTTTTTTTGATCATGGCTTTCAGATAGTTCAATAATTTTTAAATGATCTCTCCTGGATCTATTTTCCAGGTCAGTGGTTTTTCCAGTGAGATACTTCACATTGCCTTTTAATTTTTGCATTTTGCATAAAAATATTCATGCTGATGGGATAAAATCATAATGAAATATAGGTAGAAAAGCAAAAATTATCAAGAAAACATGCTGAAAAATTTAGCTTATCTAAGTGGGCTTGTAGTCTTAGGTTTTATAATATAGTGGAAAGTGGTTACCACCAAAAGCATCTGGAACTGAATTAAAAAAGTAGAGAAATAGATCAATGGAAAACAACAGTCCTATGAGACTTCCAACCAAAAGCATATACAAATTTAGTGATTGACAAACCTATAGAAAGTAAGACACTGGGAAAAGGATTCAGTATTTTTAAAATGTACTTGGGAAACCTGGTTGGCAGTATCCCCTAATGGTTAGAGAGTTGACCTTGGAAAAAAGAAAACCTGGGTCCAAGTTCCATTTCTTACACATGTTGGCCATGTCTTAGAGAATTAGGAGTTCTTATTCTGTGATGTATGTTTTTTTTTAAAATAAGTGTTATTTAAATATAATTGATTTCCTTTATAACTCTATATATTTTATTTTATACATTTAAAAACTCGATTCTGGGAAGAGGTCCATAGAATTCACCAGACTGCTAAAGGGGTCCATGGCACCCAAAAGGATAAGCATCCCAAATCTAAGATTTACAAGTTGCAAAGCAGTTGCTTATTTGAATTGGTAAATGGAGTGTGGTAGGAGTGATACCTTTTTTAGATAGTTTAAGGGAGCCTAGGGTTTGTTTGTCTTTCTGCTTTCTGAGGCATGAAAGGCCCAACCGATGGGGAATTGATGCATTAGCTTTGTTGGAGTTCCCATTGCCCAACCTTGTGACCTAGTATATTATCCTGATAAAATTAGATGCAGAAGGAAGTGGTGTTTTGTTTGAATTTTCAATCAGGAATTATCCTTTTAAAAATAATATTATCAGTCAAGTTGTTTTTATGGTGGTCATTATATTCTGATCCCAATCAAGAATCCTTGGATTGGCTTGGTCTGGCCTAGAATAGGGAGTTTCCTTTCCAGGAGTTCCTTATCCTGATGAAATTAAAGGTCCAGTGGAAAAATAAAAGGAAATCAGGTTAGTCTAGCATATCCTGTTCTTGCTGAAGTCATACTGGCTTTTAATGATCACTGCTTCCCTTTATAAATGCCAAGAAGCCATTCCTTTAATAATATGCTTTAGAATTTTGCTAGAACAGAAATCAAGCTTACTGACCTATGGTTTGCAGATATCAACCTCTTTGTTTTCAAATCATTTTGGAAGTAATGTTTAGTGGAGATTTGCTTTTTTATTTTTTTAACCATACAAGATCATTTAAGTTCATGATAAAGATTTTTTTTAAAGTAATCGAACAATTTTTGGAACAAATGTTCCAAAATTTATATATCCAAATAAATGCTGTCCTTCAAAGTAGTCACTTTGTGAGATAATACCATTACTAATGATGATACTGAGCCTGTTCAAAATATCTGTGGAAACTCTTTTTGGGAAACTGCCTTTAGAGCTATTTTATGAGCCACCCAAAAAATGGAATCTTTTAAAAATAGTCATACTTCATATCTTCATTATTTTGAAGAATATTATATATTCTTATTTAATATCTTAGAAGATAATAGTCTTGGGTTTGAACTAAGGACCTAATCAATTATGAAGATAACAACTTACCTTTTGAAGGTAAATTCTGTAGTAACAGAATTTCTCAGTAAATATTTCTTCTGTTATCATCAGGCCTGCTCAATGTGGATATTTATACAATAATAGGAAGTTTTTAAAAATTCATAATAGCTCTTGATGAGGCTAAAAAATCTAAATACAATTGCTAGTATTGTGACGTTTGTTTTAAATGCCTTTTTAAAGAGGGCATTTTGAAATTAAAGGATAAGGAATTTGGCTAGACTAAGATTTCTAGACTCTTCAGAATGCATATTTTTCCTATTCTTTAATGAAAATGTTTCCAATTTGGGATGGAAGGCGAGGAATGGACTTTTGCCAGGTTATTTTTCAACACTCTGTTAAATCATTTATTCTACATCATTGCCAAAAGGGTATCTGTGTTATACAGGGAATTTCTGTAATTAGTAACATGCTTGTGTACAAGTGACTCCCATCTAGAAATAAGAGAGCAAGAGGTGTGGAAGGACCATTATTGCTCCATAAATTCCAGAAACTTGACCTACTGGATTGTGACCTGCCTTTTAAAAGATGCTAACAACCATTCATTGCCTTGGGGTCAGTGGTACCTGTTCTAATGCCCAACAACTTTTGGTGATAACTTACTAAGTTATGTACTCCAGAAATATCAGTTGGTGAGATGATACTTGGAGAATTCTCCATCACAAATTATAATTATAGCTCTGTGCTTTATGGTTCTTTCAAAACTGACGTTGTTAAGTCAAAACTAGAGACTAGAAATGTCATCTCAACTCTCCAAAAAGTTTAGAATGTGGTACAGTAGAAGGGATGCTATTATAGATTCCTTGTTGGGGAAAGTAATTTCCAATGTTATGTACAGAGAACATAAAAAGATTATTCTAGACGAACATTATTATAGCAATAAAAGACTATCCTCACTTGGGGTTTGAAATCTTTATATTCATATAACCTACTTGAATGCTTTGGGAAGGATGATTCTTATAAAAGCAATTCAGAAGCAACAGGGGTAAATAGCGAGGGACAAAAAGTAAAGTGTGATAGTTATTATATGTTGTTAAGCACTGCTAAATGGAAGGCAGCCTATGAGGAACAGAGACCCTCAGGGTTCATCAGAAAGAACAATTCCTACCTCCAATGGCTTATGCTCTTATTGGATTGTTTTCCAATTCAAGTATGAGGCAAATGAAGTGTATGCAAACCAATCTGGGGACATGGGGAGCCCCACAGTTTGCTAGCTTCTCTATTACTGTGTTCTTGTAACCCAAGGGATACAGAAAGTTGGAAATCCAAGCACAGAACCCAACAGCACTAGAGACTGAGAGGCAAAGGATGGTGGGGAGATCAAGACAACAGTGGCTGTAGGGAGAGTTGTGGCAGCCATTCACCAGATAGGAAAGCACTTAATATAGTCCATTATCTGTTGAAGAATGCAAAAGCAGGGTCAGATTTCTTGTTTATGAAGCCAGATTCTTTCCTAGAGCATTTTCCCTGCCCTGGGAATGTGAAGTGGCTTGTCATCCACCTCCTATTCCCCCTTACCAGTGTTGGATTGGACAGAAGATTCATTCTGTTAATAACGAAGAGTGATGGGGAGAAGCCAAAACCAAAACCAGTGTATTCATTTATGAAGTTGACACAAATTGTGATGGCAACCCATACCCCCAAACCCTCATGATCTCAGTCCTAGGAAAAACCCCCCAATAAAAATGGCATCCCTCACCTCTTACCATTCTTCCTGACTCAATTTCCCTTTGCCTTTTTTTGCCTCTTAATCACATTTCTTTATTATTGCTATTAGAATTCCTAAATTTTATTTTATACATTTTATATTTATTTCATATTCTTATATATTTACTTAATATTCCTAAAATTTTAAAGTTGTTGCAATCTATTATTTGGCAGTTTCTGGAATGTGTCTTTGTCATAGCTCAAAATCTATTTAAGCAGATAATCTCAGGAAGGTATGTGCTATGTAGTAAAGCTGAGGTAGTACTTAGCATGCCCCTGCCCTGACTTCTTAAAAACAGGTGTCCCTACTTACCCTCATTTAGCCAATCCACACTGATCATAGTGATACCACAACTTAGACGGGATGGAGTAGAGTCTTTATGAATAGAAATGTATATTCTTTTGGGCAATTCCAATATAGAAAAATTTAGATTTACATTTAGATTTACAGACGCAGGACTGACTTTTTATTCCATTACAAAAGGACTATTCTTTATACAATATGATTCACAATAGGACTCTTGTATGTCTCTCACTGCTTTTCAATTAGAATTTGACTTAGGAAAATTAGACTTCTATACATCTTTCTAGGGAATGTTATCTATTGGACAAAGTGAGGCATTCTCACATGCTGTTATTCTTTTTTTTTTTTTAAGCAATTGGGGTTAAGTAACTTGCTCAAGGTTACATGGCTAGTCATTATTTGTGTGTGGGTGCTCATTTTCTGAGGCCAGATTCGATCTCGGGTCTTCCCAACTCCGAGGCCGGCGCTCTTACTCACTGCGCCACCTAGCTGCCCCTTTTTTAGGGCAATTGGGGTTAAGTAACTTGCCCAAGGTCACACGGCTAGGTTTTTTTGTTTGTGTGAATTAAGTGTCTGAGGCCGATCCGAACTCAGGTCCTTCTGACTCCAGGGCCAGTGCTCTACTCACTGCGCCACCTAGCCACCCCACGTGCTGTTATTCTAACTATAAAAACCATTTGCCACAGGAAAGAATTGAACATAATCCACATTTGTCTTAAACATCATTGAAGGGGGTTTGTTCATTTAACAACTTAAAAGTCCTATTTGTAAGACATTTACTGATAAAACAATTCTATAACATGAACAACAAAGACAGAATCAATGCAAATCATCAGTTGTTTTTTTTTTTTTTTTGGTTGTTGGGTTGTTTTTTGTTTGGGTTTGGTTTTTTTTTTGGTCTAAAACCCAACTTAGAAGCACTGGAAAATCTTGCTCAATAATCTTTTCATGTTTTTATTTTTTAGGTGACAGAGCTATCAGTCAATAAACATTTAGTAAGTCCCTACTATGTGCCAGACACTAAGCTAAGCACTGAGAATGCAAATAAAGGCAAAAGGAAGGCTCAGAATCCAATGGGGGACACAGCATGCGAACAACTATGTCCAAACTACATACAGGATAAATGTGAAATAATCAACAGTTAGAAGGCACTAGAATTTAGGGGGACTGAAAAGGTGTCTTTCCCATTTTAGCTAGGACTTGAAGGAAGGTAGGGAAAATAGGAGTCAGAGATGAAGAGGGAGAGCATTCCAGGATGGGGGATAGTGAAAATGCCTGGTATAGGGTAATGGAGTGCCTTGTGTGAAGAACAGCAAATAATCCTGTGTATATGGAATCTCAGAGTATATGGGGTAAGGGAGGTGTGTAAGATGTAAAAAGACTGGAAAAGTAGGGGGAGCAGGTAATGAAGGGCTTTGAATATGAAATGGGGGGTTTAATATTTAATCTTGGAGGTGACAGACAGCCACTAGAGTTTATTGAGTGAAGGAGAGGTGACATGGTTGGAAATCTATTTTAGGAAGATGATTTTGACAGCTGAGTAGAAGATGGATTGGAGTGGGGGGAGACTTATGGTAGGCAGAGTTATCGCAATAGTTCAGGTGTGAGCTGATGACCTTGTACCAAAGTGGTGGTAGCATCAGCGGAGAGAAGGGAATGTGTTATGAAGGTAAAATCAACAGGCAACACATTGGATATGGGAGGGTGTGAAAGAAAGTAAGGCGTCAAGGTTGACACCTAGACTGTGAACCTGGCTAATTGAGAGGATGGTGGTATCCTTAACAGTAACAGGGAAGTTATGAAGAGGAGAAAGTTGGTGGAGGGGAGGTGTGTAGAGATAGTTCAGTTTTGGACATGGACATGTTGAGTTTAAGATATCTACAGGACATCCAGTTCAAGATGTCTTAAAGGCAGTTTGAGATGCAAGACTGGATATCAGCAGAGAGGTTCCAGCTGGGTAAATAGGTTTGACAATCAACAGAATAGAAATAATCATTGGATCCATGGGAGCTGATGAAATTGATAAGTGAAATAGTATAGAGATGAGAAGAGGACCCAGGACAGAGCCCTATGGGACACCCATGGTTAGCAGACATGACCTGGATGAAGATCAAGCCCATTCCTCATGGCAGCTGCTTCTATTCATTTTTTTGTTTTTATGGAATCAAGTGGCTGTTTGTAGCCTCCCCTTCTCTGGCTCTATGGGTCTTTTATGTGACTTCCCAAGAGCTGGATTCTATCATTTCTTTTAAGGGCCACTAGGAGTACGGCCAAGGCTTCACCAGTCAAAGGCAAGCTCCCTTTCTGATTAATCATAGAAACTTCTTCATAAATGGACAATAGTGTATAGACATGCCTTTTTTTAACATTCAGTTTAACAAACTAATATCTTTTTATTTCTGTTATTTGATCTTTAATTTTTGTGATTATATCAAGAGAGGTGGAGATGGAGAAACAATTCAATCGGGAACTGATTTGACCAATTCCCCAAGGGAATTACTTCTTTTCCAGAGATTCTCACAAAAGAAAAATAGAAGCCTTCCCAGACTTAATCCTTCACTCTTACTATGAATCTGAATTTTTAAGCAACCTCAAAAGTTATCTAGCTTGATTCCCTTCCAGATATAAGGATCACCATGACTACGACTTGGAAATTGTCATTAAGCTCCTTGAAGGAAGAAGGGAAGGGAATAAACCTTTATATAGTGTCTTCCATGTGTCTGGTATATACTAAGCATTTTACAAATATCTCATTTGATCCTTATAACAACCCAATGAGGCAGGTGTTGCTATGGTCTCTATTTTACAGTTGAGGAAACTTGGCCTGCACAAGATAAGTGTCTGAGGCTGGATTTGAGTTCAGTTCTTCTTCACTCCAGGCCCAGTGCTTTATCCATTGTGGTGGCTTGACCCCTCAATTGATAGAGAAGTCATTACTTTATAAGGCAGACCATTCCTTTTTTGAATGATTGTAATTGTTAGGAATCTCTCTCTTATGTTGGTATGAAACCTATTTCCCTTTAAATTCCAATTATTGGTTCTAGTTATTCCCTTTGGAGCCAAGCAGAATTAAATTGAGTATGGTTTCCATGTTGTTGTTCATTCATTTCAGTTATGTCTGAATCTTCATGACCCCATCTGGGGTTTTCTTGGAAAAGATACTGGAGTGGTTTGCTATTTCCTTCTCCAGTTCATTTTACAGAGGAGGATACTGAGGCAAACAGGAGTAAGTGACTTGCCCAGGATCACACAATTAAGTGTCTGAGGCCAGATTGATGATGAACACCAGATGAACTGGTTCTCTAACTACTGTGCCCCTTAGCTATCCCTAGCTTCCTTATGATAGGTCATTTAATGTTTGAAAATACCTAGTATATCCTTCTCATTCCTCCCCATTCTCTTCCTCTCAGCTCAGGCTTCTCTTTTCTATGCTAAATAAACATCTTCAGTTTCTTTCAATTGTTTCTTATATGAGAGTTGCTATTGAGTAGCTTATCAACCGAAGGGGACAAACCCCAAGTGCCAAACCTGTCCTGGCAAGCTCACAGAAGCATGAGATAACCGCTTACAAAAATTAAGTTTTGCTTATTTGAATACACACACACACACACACACATACACACACACACACACACACACACACACGATGAAGATACAAATAGTGTCCTAAGGGTTGAGTTGCTTTTCCAGTACTTTGTGAAACCCCTAGTTTATTGTATAACCTAAAGGCACCCTAAAGTCCTTTCCCCCTCATCTTGAACCTGTACCAAAAGAATTGCTTTTGTGTCCTTTTCCTGTGTCCCCCTGTCCTTTAATGTTTAACCTGTGTCCTCCTGCTCTGTCCTTAAATCCTTAAACCATAAAGAATTCCCTTTGTCTCCCTCATCCTATGCCATCCTGTCCCGTCTTTAATCTTTCACCTCCACAAAACCTCTAAAACTATATCATCATTCTGAAACCTCTATATAAGCATATATCCTCCAAATATCAGAGTCTCACTTAGCTTTCTTGCTAGGAGATCTGTACTGCTTTTGCATTGATAAAGCTCCCGATGGCTGCAGAGAAGGACTAAGTGAATTCTTCCACAGCTGAACCAGCTCTACCAACTCTAAACCTTATCACACGCACAAATAGCAATAGCAGAAATAATGGAAACCATTGTCTCAAGCCTCTTTAAATCTCTCTTTTTCTGTTTCTTCTGCATTTTGAAGAAGCAAGGCTAGACTATATATTATGCATAGAAAAATATAAACAAGAAGCTTTTATGTTCTCCAGTCATTAAGACCTATTCTATTTGTCTGCTTATTTCTCACTATATTCCAATCTTTAACCTCCATTCCAGCTTCTTATTGAGTTAAATGTGTTCTAAGGAATAACCTCGGTGACTGAAGCAGGTTTTAATCTGAGAGCAAGAAAAGGGAGGCAGATCATAAGGACACTAAATTGCTTGAAAGGGGAAGCAAGGGACACCACAGAATGGAAAAACAGTATTAGGAGAGGACCTGGGGGAATGCCAGACATGTCTGCTTCAGGATTTGGGGGAGGTTCAGCCTGAGGTTGAACTGAATGAGACATACATAGTATAAATAGCTGAGAGAACCCAGGCTTGCTGCTTGTCCTTGGTGTTGAGAAAGGCTTTCTAAGACTCTATGCAGAATGTTATTGCCTGGGAAACACAATGATGCTGTAGTTTCTAGGGGAGCACAACTTGGAAAGCTTGGTTTCCTATGAGTTTTTTTTTTTTAAAGCAATTGGGGTTAAGTAACTTGCTCAAGGTTACGCGGCTAGTCATTTGATTTATGCGTGGGTGCTCATTTTCTGAGGCCGGATCTGATCTCGGGTCATCCCAACTCCGAGGCCGGCGCTCTTACTCACTGCGCCACCTAGCCGCCCCTTTAGGGCAATTGGGGTTAAGTAACTTGCCCAAGGTTACACCGCTAGGTTTTTGTTTGTGCGGATTAAGTGTCTGAGGCCGGCTCTGAACTCAGGTCCTTCTGATTCCAGGGCCGGCGCTCTACTCACTGCGCCACCTAGCCGCCCCTTCCTATGAGTTTTAACATTACATTGACTACATGTTTTGTACTTAGGGTAAAGGCTTATTTTTAAAGGAATAAATGAAGATTCATCTAAAAGCATGTGTATTTTATGGCAGCCTGAGGCAAGGTTAAAAATCTTATTTACCTTCCCTTTTTGTTTTTTTCATTTGAAAAGTAATGGCCTAGGGGGCGGCTAGGTGGCGCAGTGAGTAGAGCGCCGGCCCTGGAGTCAGAAGAACCTGAGTTCAGATGCGGCCTCAGACACTTAACTCACACACAAACAAAAAAAAACCTAGCCATGTGACCGTGGGCAAGTTACTTACCCCCAATTGCCCTCCAAAAGGCAAAACAAAAAAACAAACAAACAAAAAAAAGTAATGGCCTATATTGTCCTCATAAAAATTTGCAAAGGTGTATGCAAAAATTTAGGGGTGATAATGGCAAATTTCCATCTGATATTTCTATTCCTGTCTGTATTATGTAGAGGGTATATATGATTTAAATGGACTTCATTAACTTAAAGAAATACAGTACCAGTCCTCCTTGCTGTTCCTCAACCCAAAGACACTCTATTCTCCAACTCCATGAATTTACATTGATTGTTTCCTTCCTCATCTGTGTTTCCTGGTTTCCTTAAAATTCCAACTAAAATCCCACCTTCTATAAGAAGACTCTTCGGAGTCTTAATGCTAGTACCTATCCCCCTGGGATTATCTCCATTTCATCTTCTGTGTACTTTGTACGTAGTTGTTTGTATGTTGTCTCACCTCTCCTCCATTATACCATGAGCTTCTTGAGGGCAGAAAGTGTTTTTTGCCTTTCTTTGTATCCTCTGCACTTAGCACAGTACCTGGAACATAGTAGATGCTTTCCTCCTCCTCCTCCTCTTCTTCGCCTTCCTCTCCTCTTCTCCTTCTCCTTCTCCTTCTCCTTCTCCTTCTCCTTCTCCTTCTCCTTCTCCTTCTCCTTCTCCTTCTCCTTCTCCTTCTCCTCCTCCTCCTTCTTCTTCTTCCTTGCCCAAGGTCACATAGCTGGTAAGTGTCAAGTGTCTGAGATCAGATTTGAACTCAGGTCCTCTGGACTCTAGGACTGGTGCTCTATTTATTGTGCCACCTAACAGCCTCAATAGTAGATTCTTAATAAAAACTTGTGGATTTGACTTACTTGACTTGATTTAGGTAACATTTCAATTAGAAAATACTTATCCATCACATAATTTCTACTAGGCTCTGACTTGCTCTCTTTTAGAGACCTGAGCCTGTGGGTTGAGACATATTTAAATTTTTTTTAAAAAGTTATTACTGGGGGAGAAAATTTGGAACTCAAAATCTTATAGAAGTGAATGTTGAAAACTAAAATAAATAAACTGAAAAAAAGAGGTATCGATATTGCTATGTACCCTCTTCTTTCTCTCCCAGATCCCTTTCTTGTAATACAGAAAAAGTTGGGCAAAACCTATTGATCACATCTCTCCACAGATGCTACACATGGCATTTGAAGTTCACCACTCACCTACCTTGTCTACTGAGGGAAGAGTATTTCATCACCTGTCTTCTTCTGTAGTAGGCATCAATTATTGCCTCTAATCTGAGTTCAGCTCCTTTGTGGGTTGTTCTCATCCACAATTTTGCAGATATTATATATATATTGTTCTTCTTATTTTGTTTACTTTAACTTCCTCCAGGCCTTCCCATATTTCTCTGAATTCCTTACACTTGTTGTTCCTTATAGCCCAATAATATTTCTTTACATTTGAATATCAAAGTCTGTACCATAAAAAGAACCTATTTTTTCCAGCTTTTTGCTACCAAAAAAGGTTGCTATGAATATTTCAATATTAATATAACCTTTCTTTTTATCTTTAGTCTTTCTGGAGTAAATGCCTAGTAATGGGATTATTGAATCAAAGGGTATGAACAATTTACTCACTTTTCTTGCATAATCCCAATAAATTTTCTATAGTCTTTGGACTACTTCATAGCTCTGTTGGATGTATTAATGTGTCTCTCTTCCTATGGTCCCTTCAACTTTGACTATATTCATCTTTTATCATCTTCGCCTAGGTCAACTTAGATGGCTACTCTATTGATTTAAGGGCAGCCAGGTGATGTAGTGGATAAAGTGCTGGCCTGGAGTTAGGAAGACTCATCTTCCTGAGTTCAAATCTGGCTTCAGGCACTTACTAGCTTTGTGATCTTGGGCAAGTCACTTAACCTTGTTTGCCTCAGTTTCCTCATCTGTAAAATGAATTGGAGAAAGAAATGGTAAATCACTCCAGTGTCTTTGCCAAGAAAATCTTAAATGGGGTTACAAAGAGTCAGACATGACAGAAACAACTGAACAACAACTATTGACTTTGGAGAAAGATGAAGCATATAGCATAATTATATCCTTGTTGGAACCCTGAATAATAGTAATTAGAACTATAAAGGAGATAATTTTGGTGAACAATTTCATTAAACAGATGAGGGAACTGAATCCTAAAGGGTTTAAATGACTTTCCCACAGTTATACAGGTAGTAAGTATGCCAGAATTTGAACCAACATCCTTTCATTCCAAATCCACTGTAACATTATGCTTCTATACGGCTCTTCATTTTTTCTCTCTCTCCCTAAATAACAACACATAGAAATATCTGTCTAATATAAGTGTTTTTCTCTTTTCAGTAGTTTTCTAACCCAAATATCTAATGTAAAAATGCATTTGTACATGAAGCTAGGCACTGTCTTAGAGTCTTAGTCAAACAAATGCCATTCATTTAATTGTTCATTTATAAAGACTCTTTTGCCAAATTACATAACCGTTTAGTCTAGGTCTAGACTGATGGAATTTTTAACTTGAATTATTAAAATAGAATAATACTGACCAAGGGAAAAATTCCTTCTGGACTTAATTAAGCAACTTGAAGCTCTAAATTAATAAAATATCCTCATTCTTTATACTGCCTACAAACTTAGTGAACTGACTATACTTTGTTCAGTCTTTCTGAATTCCTAATCTTTAATAAAGAGTTCTCCCCAACACAAACAAAAACCTAACAACATTGATATGGGTACCAGTGAGCCTTCTTCATATAAACAGCCTACGTATGCAACTTGAAAGTCTTGGATTAAGCAATTTTATTTCATTTAGCCAACTTGGAATTAGGCTAGTAATTCCATTGTACACCAATACTTTTAAGTATTATGCTGCCTGCAGCCTATACTACTCCTCTTCCTAAGTCCATCAATATTTTTTTTCTTCCTTGGTACCTTATATGCTGCCTATAATTAGATTTCAGTTTTCACAAATGCATCATTCAAAGGTGGTCATTTTATTTTAGTTGCATGCTGTGTTATGTTTAAAGTTGGAAAAACACCAATGAATAATTCTAGTCAAATCCCCTTATTTTGCTGGTGAAGAAACTGAGGCCCAGAGAGGTTAGATAAGTTGCCCAGGTTCACACAAGTATTCCCTGCACTAACAGACATTCATTAAATACTTATTATATACCAAGTATTGTACTAGTTACTCAGAATTTAAAAATAAAAATGAACAGTTTTGGCCCTCAGGAAGCATAGATTCTACCAGATCGGGGATGAGGGAAAACCAGGCAAATGGATAAATAAAACAAAATATACACAAAATAGTTTTTGTTTAATGACTGTGGGAATCAGAAAAGTCACTTGGTTGTAGGAGACACAAAATTGGAGATAGCTCTTGAATTGGGCCTTAAAGGGAGCTTGTGATCCCAAGAGCCAAATTGAGGAGGGAGCACATTCTAGACATTGAGGACAGCCTGCACAAAGGTACAAAAGGAAGAGAAAGAATGTTATGTACTTGCGAACAGCAAGTAGGCCAGTTTTTCTGGAGCATAGAATAGGAGAGGAGTGATATATAATCAACCTGGAAAGGTAAGGTTGGAGTCAGATTATAAAGGGCTTTAAATGGCAGACAGAACAATTTTTATTTTATCTTAAAGGCAGTGGGGAGTAGCTGAAGTGTCTTTCTTTCTTTCTTTCTTTCTTTTTTTTTTAAAGCAATTGGGGTTAAGTAACTTATGTGTGGGTGCTCATTTTCTTTTTTTTTTTTTTAAACAAATGCTTTATTAACTTCTGTTTTACATCATTCATTTCTGCCAGATTTTGAGTTACAATCATTTTCCCTCCATTATTCCCCTACCCAACCTCCCAGAATAGCAGTCCCACAAGATATCGCTTCCTCCAATCTGCTCTCTCCCATACCTTCTCCCATACCCCCATCGACTTTTCCATTAGAGGAAGATGAATCTTTGTGTCCCAATGCCTGCACATCTTATCTCCCAATTACAAGCAAAAGAGTATTAATAATAGTATTGATATATATTTGAAACATTTAATGTTAAGACCTCGAATTTCAGATCCATTTCCTTCCTCCCTTGTCACCCATTCCCTCTGGGGAGATAAGTAATTCAGTATACGTAGTACATGTCTAGCTATGCAAAACATTATCATAGTAGATATATTGTGCAAGGCTGCTTATAATTCCCTGCCACTCATCCCACCCCCCACCTGGTCCATTCCCTACATGATCCTGTCCCTCTTCTATAGTGGGTACTTCCAACCTCCCCTCACCCCAAGGATGCCCTCCCATCCATCATCCCTCCTCTCATCCCCCTTCCCCTATCCTGCTGCAGGTTGAGATATCCCATTTAGTATGTATGTCATTTTCTCCCTGAACCAAATTCAATGTGAATGTGGTTTTGCCTTTTTAGCCTTCCTTATTCTCTCCCTCCTTTGCCACCACTTCCCCTTGCTTCTTCTACATGGGATAGTTTACCCTACCCTGTCTCTCCCCATCTCCTCTTGCCACTTTCCTCTCTCACCTCATAATTTCATCCCTTGAGTATTCTCCCTTCCCAACAAATTCAACCTATGCCCCCTATCCATATATAACTGTAACCATATACACACACATTCACATATGTATCCATATGACCACACCCCCTTCTTCCATTATTTTCATAGTGAGAAAGATATCATTAGTCACCGTTATTGCTTTTCCATATAGGAATGTAAATAGTTCAACTTTGATAAGTTCCTTTTGATTTCTTTTCCCTGATTACCTTCTCAGGCATCTCTTGCTTCTTGTGTCTGGATGTCAAATTTTCTATTCAATTCTGGTTTTTCCTCAAGAATGCTTGAAAGTCCTCTATTGCACTGAATGACCATATTTTCCCCTGAAACAAAATACTCAGTTTTGCTGGGTAGGTGACCCTTGGGTTCATTCCCAGTTCTTTTGCCCTCTGGAATATCATATTCCATTCCCTTCTATCCCTCAGTGTAGAAGCTGCCAGGTCCTGGGCTATTCTGATTGTGTTTCCACAATATTGAAATTGTTTCTTCCTGGCTGCTTGTAGTATTTTCTCCTTGATCTGGGGATTCTGGAACCTGGCTATAATATTCCTGGGAGTTTTCTTTTTGGGATCTTTTTCAGAAGGTGATCGGTGGATTCTTTCAACCTCTATTTTGCCCTCTGGAACTAAAACATCAGGGCAGTTTTCCTTGAGAATTTCTTGAAGGGTGATTTCTAGGTTCTTTCTTTGATCATGGCTTTCAGGTAGTCCAATAATTTTTAAATTGTCTCTCCTGGATCTATTTTCCAGGTCAGTGGTTTTTCCCATGAGATATTTCACATTGCCTTCTAGTCTTTCATTTGTTTGGATCTGCTTACCAGCATCTTGATTTCTCATAAAGTCATTAGCTTCCATTTGCTCCAGTCTAACTCTGAAGGAATGAATCTCCTCAGTGAACTTTTGAGATTTTTTTCCATCTGGCAAATTCGACTTTTTAAGGCATTCTTCTCCTCATTGCCCTTTTGGGCCTCCTTTGCCATTTGAGTTAGTCTATTTTTTAAGGTGTTGTTTTCCTCAGTCAGGCTGTTGACCCTCATTTCATACTTTTTCCTGCATCCTTCTCATTTCTCTTCCCAATTTTTCCTCCACTTCTCTTATTTGATTTTTAAAGTCCTTCTTAAGGTCCTCTATGGCCTGCAGCCCGCTCATGTTTTCCCCTGGGGCTTTTGGAGCAGGACTTCTGACCTCACAGTCCTTTTCCCGCTCTATGCCCCCAAAATAGGAGTCTAGGGTTGCATTTTTTCTGTTTCCTTTGCCTTGGCATGTTGCCACTTAATTACTTGACTTTTGGGCTTGTTGCCACACTATGGCTTTAAGGCCAGATAGAGGAATTTTTGTCCTGAATGTGTGGGGGGCAACTTCCATTTCTGGCAAGCTGTAAACCCACCGACGACTTCCACTCTAGATCCCAATCCAGATCCAGGGAGGTTAAAGCAAGAGCGATTACCCCCCAAGACTGATCGTTGGATCTCCCCACGATTTGTAGGCTGGGAGCCGGAGCTGCCTCTGAAAAGTACAAAATGGCGTGTCTCCTCATCGGCTTCTAGCCCCCAGGGGAGGGAGCTGACGCATTCCCCAAATACAGGTCCCAAAGTCCATAGGACACTAACCTCTTACTTTGTCCTAGGCATGTCTATGTTGATACTTCTGGAGTCGCCAGGGTTCCTGGTGTTCTGGGGTTCCTCCAGCTGGCTGCTGGCCCTGTCGCCCTGGGGCTAAAACCTCGGCTCACGCGGACCTGGGCTCGGCTCGGCTCCTGCGATCTGCTCTCTGCGCGCTGCCAGCTCCCAGACCCCTGCGCTGGTCCTTCCTGCAGGGCTGCTGGGCTGTCCTCAGCGGGAGTTTAGCTTCTCTGTGTCGTTCTGTGGGTGCTGGGGCTCCAGAAGTTGTTCAGAGTCCCCTTTTACGTAATTTGAGGGGAATCTGGGGGCAGAGAGGCTTGGAAGAGCTGTTTCTACTCCGCCATCTTGGCTCCGCCCCCCTGGGGTGCTCATTTTCTGAGGCCAGATTCGATCCCGGGTCATCCCAACTCCAAGGCCGGCGCTCTTACTCACTGCGCCACTTAGCCACCCCAATCACTGAAGTTTCTTAAGTAAGGGAGTGTCATGGTCAATTCTATCCTATAGGAATCTCAGTTTGGTAGGTAAGAGGAGGTTGAATTTGAGACAGGGGAGAATGAATGATGGGAAACCAGTTGGGTCATTGAAATAGTCTAGGTGAGTGGTAATGAGATCCTGAGCTAGAATGGTTAGGTTGTGATGGAAAGAAAATATAAGTGAGAGGGAAGGGGATGGAACTGACAAGAGTTGGCTGTTAGGATTTGAATTCAGGTTTTCTGATTCTAGGTTCAGTGCTCTTTCTCTGTATCAGTCTTTCATCCAAGAAGATAGTGGTTTTTGCTTTGGGTCTTTCTTTGATTGGCTGACTAGGGACCCATGAAACAGTTTGTGTTAGATATCACCTTCAGAGCAAGTGTATCTCTAACCAAAGACATATTCCCAATACTTGCAACAGTACATGTCTGGTAGTGTCTCTTATTTATGTACTACAGTGAAATGCATGGCTTTTCTGATTTCTCCTCCTTCTTTTCTCCATCATCCTTCTTATTCCCCAGACTTGTAACTTCTGTGGGAGATGCTTGGGACCTGCTTCTGGAAGACAAGACTGACTTAGTTATGGATATTCTGCCATCAGAGTTGGTAGCAACCTCTTTCCATAATCTGTATGTCTGAAACTATCTGTTTAAAAAAAATCTTCTTGGGGGCAGCTAGGTGGCACAGTGAATAGAGCACTGGCCTTGGAGTCAGGAGGACCAGAGTTCAAATCCTGCCTCAGACTTGACACACTAACTGCGTGACCTTGGGCAAGTCATTTAGCCCCCATTGCTTTGCCCTCCCCATCTTAAAAAAAAAAAACAACTGAAACAAAAAAAATCTTCTTGATGTCTAGTCTCTCCCTTTCTGCTAGTGAATCTTCCCAAAGATAAAAGATTAATTCCCCCATATCAGGGGCACCAAGCAGTACCCTGGACCAGGAAGGGCTTTGGGGGCACCTTTCCCTCTCCTTAGTCCCCATGGCCCTGAGAAGGGGACTTAGGGATTTAGTTTTGTTTTATTGGTTCTTTTGAGTTCTAGCTACTGAGAGTGGCACACAGATCATGGGAATCTTGGAGCCCAGGATTCCAGGCCAGTTGTTTCAAACAGCTGGTCAGGGAAGTCCTGAGAAGTCAGGGTCCCAGGATGAAAACCCAGAAAGATGTTTGGACTTGGAATTTGATGGGACTACCTAAAGCTGAGAAGGTGGATGACTCAAGGCTTTCCCCTCTCTTGGGGGAAAGCATTTCTATGTTTGTTCTTGTTATACTTTTGATTCTGAAGTAAATATTCCTTTGTAAAAGCTGATCTATGTTAAGTGGGATTGGGAAATGGGGTCCTCTAAAATAGGAGAAATAAAATTTATAGGGGCTCAAGCTTGTGCAGAGTTGGAGAGACCTCCAGCCCCCTAAGGGCACTGGGGAACTCTTGGGGAGTGGGAAAATGTAGCAACCTGGTCTTTAGGCAATAGTGGCCAGAGAATCATTGTCCTGGGGTTATTCTACAGTATCCCTAATGAGTGGCTATTCTCCTTATCCTTGAGTACTTCTAGTGATGGAGACTTCTCTACCTTATAAAGCAATCCAGCTTACTTTTGTAAAGTGCTGATGACCAGAAAGTTTTTATTTCTATCCCCAAAGCCTCTAGAAAATATCTTCATAAGCCCCAGAACAAAGTCATGCTGGATACCCATAGTTAGTAGGTATGATCTTGATGAAGATCCAGAAAAGGAAATTAGGAACAGAACCAGGATAGAATAAAGTCATGGAAACCTAGAGAGGAGCAAATATAAAGGACAAAAGGGTGAGAAAGAAAATTGTAAAACAACATCAATATATATATTTTTAAAATTTTGGTTTTTGGAGAGTACAACCTGTGATTTCATCTGTGTGAAGAGTTCCCATTGTGGAAATTATCTTTGCCAATAAAGATCAGCAACTTTTCTATAATTTATAGTCCCAGAGATTTGCTGGGGACACTGAGACTGTGAATTTCCTATAGTTGCATAGTCACTTTGTATAAGAGGCAAGACTTGAAACCAAGTCTTTCTGACTCCAACATTTACTTTCCATCCACTTTATAATGCTGCCTTTCATTATTTATGAATAGTGATGTGAGAATTTTAAATAATATATTAGCCAAAACTAAAAAAGAAAAGAAAATGTCCTCATACAGGAGTGTACTACTTCAGTTTCCCTCAAAATGTCCTTGGTTTCTAGAAGGTGATACTGCCATCAGAGTGAGCTCAGAGAATGCCCTAGGTCTTTCATACCTGGTTGCTTTGGTCTGTTTTGGGAAGCAGTCAAGTAGCACAGTGGATAGAATGCTGGATTTAGAATCCAGTAGACCTAAATTCCAATCCTGTCTCAGATTCTAGCTGTATGATCTTGGGCAAGTCATGCCACCTCTGTCTGCCTTGGTTTCCCCATCTGTAAAAAAATAAATGGGAAGAATAATAATGCTACCTCCCACGGTTGGTGTGAGAATTAATTGAGATAAGATTTATAAAACTTTCCAAACCTCAAAGCACTATATAAATGTTAGCTGTTATGACTCACCTGTTCTCCAAGAATTGGAAGAAAAAGCCACCAACTTCAAGATGCAATCAACTTGTTAAAAACATTATATATATATACACACATTTTTTTTTTTTTGCTTTTTGGAAGGTAATTAGGGTTAAGTAACTTGCCCAAGGTCACACGGCTAGGTTTTTGTTTGTGTGTGTTAAGTGGCTGAGGCTGGATCCAAACTCAGGTCCTTCTGACTCCAGGGCCTACGCTCTACTCACTGCACCACCTAGCCGCCCCATACATTTTCTTTTAAAAAGTACCCCAAAGAAAATCTATTTTATATCAAGTAAGAATTTCATATTCAGTTTGCAGATATGAGAATATGTGTGTGTGTATGTGTATGTTTGTGTGTGTTGGGGAGGAGGGGTTGTATTATGGCCAAAAAATCAGGTACAAAAATCATTAAGGATGAGAGCATACTGTTTTCATGAATAAGCTCCTTGAAAGCAAGTTTGGCTCAGTTTTTGTTTTTGCATCTCCATACACTGGGCTTTTAAAAGTTCCTATGACTGAGACTATTTTTGACCTTTATTTTGAATCCTAAGCACTTAGCACAGTGCCTTACAAATGTTGTTTTTGTTGAGTTGTTTCAGTTGTGTTCCTGACTCTTTATGACTTCATTTGGGGTTTTCTAGGCAGAGATACTGGAATGGTTTGCTATTTCCTTCTCCAGCTTATTGTATAAATGAGGAAACTGAGGCAAACAGGATTAAGTGACTTGCCCAGAGTTACACAGCTAATAAGTGTCTGAAGCCAGATTTGAACTCCTGGAGCTTAATCTTCCTGACTCCAGACCCAGCACTCTATCCAACGTGCCACCCAATTGCCCCTTTGCAAGTAGGTACTTACTAAAATAGTAGTTGACTAAATGAATTATTGCTATGTATGATAAAAGAAGGTAGGTTAGTCAGGTAGTAAGAAGTAGAAAGAACACATACCTGACTGCTTCACTGATACCCTCAAAAATACTTCCAGCACTTTGGGTAGGATGAAAGATAAAAATCACAGGGGAGGAGGAGGTGTGGAGCTCTTGCATTAATAAAAGGAATAACCACACTGATGAAATCATTGATCCAAAGCAAAGCACAGAAGACAAAATGGTATCCTATTTGGGGGCAAGGGTGACCCCCTTTGAATATTGAAAATGAGGACAACTTCAGATCAAGGCAGCCAAAATTAAGTTATCTTCTATTACCATTCTATTTCCATATAATGTCACAGGTTTACATTCAGCCTAATTTGAATGAGGCTGATTTGAATCAGTGTTGATCATTTATTTGTTGGCACAAACTCCCATGGCATGAGACCTTTACATTTTGTTGGATATTGTCCTAGGGACTTCTAGCATTTTTATATAGTTTAGTATTACGAGGCCGTAGCTGTAAGCTTTTCTGATGTAGCCAAATACCACGGTCATTTCATTCCATACAGTACTTAGAAACTGTCTTAGTCACACTTGGACTTTGTGAGGAAGTGTCTGTGCCATATACTTTGGCTCCAGCTCACTGTCTGTCAGCTCCAGCTCACTGTCTGTCAACTCCAGAAATATTCCTGCTCTATGCCAGGTTCATTCCACACTGACTGAGATCATCTTTGCTGTGTGTGAAGTCCCCACCCTCATAAACAAATGTTTCATTATCATCCCGTAGGCAAAACAATTCATACACAAAGGAATTTCCAGGTAGTCCACCTGGTTTTTCTGCTACTATCACATAGTATGAAGCATGACTGCAAAGCATTACAAAACATTTCCCTAAACCATGCACACAAGTTGGTTTTATGCTGTTATTATATATAGTATATAACTATATTTGTAGTATATACCATATATGCAATCATACCATATGCAGTATATAACCATATATAGTATATACAATATATATAATCATACCATATACAGTATATAACTATTATATATAGCATATACCATATATGTAATTATACCATATATAGTATATAACTATCATATGTCATATATATCATATGTGTAACCATACCATAAATATAGTATATAATATATATAATGATCATGCTGTTATTGCGATGTGGGATTGTGGGTGAGTGGAAGGAGCCCTAGGTTTGGAATCAAAGGACCTGGGTTCCAATTTTGCCTCTTCTATTTACTACTTACTACCTGTGTGGCTTCGGGCAATGCCACTTAGAGTCTCAGTTTCCTTAGCTATAAAATGTAGAATTCTGTCACCTCTTAGGCCCTTTCTAGTCCTGAGTCTATGATCCTTTTCATTCTCACATTTTTTATCTGCAGACTTAAGCAGCAATGAAGAAAGAACACCATCTTTAGCAGGGTAGTATAGGGGAAAGAGCTCCAGACTCTGAATTATGATGCCCAGGTTTGAATTCTGTTCCCTTATTTCCTAGCTGTGCTAATTTGGGAAAGTCACTTCTCCTTCTTGAGCCTCATTTTCCACATCTGTAAAATGAAAGAGTTGGACTAAATGTTGTCCAAAAGGCGTTCTAAGTCTCTCATTCAATTCTTCTACGTTTGCATGGATGGTATAGGGGACATTGTCTGGTTAACGTTCTGTCAGCTTAGATTCTTGTCTCAGTTTCACTCTGGAAAAGGGCTTGGTGACAGATAAAAATAGCAACTGTTGGAGGGGCAATGGAAGGACAGGCACACTAATACACTGCTAGTACGAACATGAATTGGTTCAGATACTCTGGAAAATGATTTGGAACTATTCCCCCAAATTCGGAACTATTCCCCCCAAATAAACTATGCATATCTTTTGACCCAGTGATCCCACTACTATGCATCTACCCCAAAGAAGTCAAAGATGGAGGGAAAGAGCTGATGTATACAAAAACACTTGTAATGCCACTTTGGGTTGTAGTAAAGAATCAGAAACAGTGTGCTACCATCATTTGTGAATGAATTGTGGCATAAGAAATTGGGGTGGCTAGGTGGCTCAGTGAGTAGAGCACCGGCCCTGAGTCAGAAGGACCTGAGTTCGGATCCGGCCTCAGACACTTAATACACACAAACAAAAACCTAGCCTTGTGACCTTGGGCAAGTTACTTAACCCCAATTGCCCTCCAAAAAGCAAAAAAAAAGACTGATAGAATGGATTCAGAGAAATCTGTGAAGATTTGTATGAATTGATGCAGAGTGAAATGAGAAGAATTAGGTGAACATTTTATATGATTACAATAGAAAGGAAAACAGTTTTGAAAAAACTTCAGGGCTCTGATCAATGCTGTGATCAATCATTAATTTGGAGGACTAATGGTGAAGTTTCCCTCCCTTTCCCCTCTTTCACTTGGGAGAGAAGTAATGGACTAGAGGTGTAGAATGATACATATAATTTCAGACATAGCCCATGGCCACGTTTTGCCTGATTTGAGGGGGTAAAGGAGTTAGTGAAGAAAAAAAGTGTCAACAAAATACTTGTAAAAACACAATAAAAAGCACAAAGAAGTCTAGAAAAGGCCCCAAATAAGGTAATTTTGTTACCATCACATTAAATTTAACATAATTTTTTTATAAACCTAACTATATATAGCAAAAGTTTAAGGTTACATATACAACCCTCTTCTTTTTTTTTTGGTTCTTTGAATAGTAACACATTTATATTTAAGTTCATGATAAAAAATTTTGAAAAAGAAAATTTAATAGACTTGAAGAGGAGGCTCATGTTCTTCCACATTCCCTAGCTCCCTCAATCTGGGTCTTACACACACACACAAGGCCAAGGTAAAAACAATGCTTTGGCCTTGTGTGTGTGTAAGACCCAGATTTGCAAAACATTCTCAATAGACTACTTTAGAAGGCCATAGTCCACACTCACTCAGGATGGCTAACAACCCAATATTTCCAGCATTGAATAAGAATAAAAAATGCATATATAAATTAGTTACAAATTTACCTGTGGATAGGGTTTAAAAATCTCTCAATTTAACCCAGACATTTCACTGTGACCAATCATGAGAAAGAGTGGGCACCTGATTAATAGACCATGATACTTATTTTACTTTCTGGGCTGGGCCCTTTATTTTTGGACTGTGAATGTTCTTACCTATTTTACATATGAAATATTTATAGAGAAACAGGCAGTGTGATCCAATAGCTTATGTAGTAGGTTAGAAGCTTAACAAGGCCTACTTCTCTGGATTGCCCACTAATTGTTGGAGGGAACTGGGTCAAATCACTTAACTCTGACATTTCCTCAAGTGTAAAATGTAGCTAATCATTCCAGTCTGGCTCACAGGGCTCTTCTGAGGAATCACCAGCCAAATAGATTGTAAAGCATGTGGGAAATAAGCTTTTAATTGTCATGTGTGACAAGGCAGCCCAAGTCAGAGTCAGCACAGACAGAGTAAATCACCCTGGAGCTTTGTATTGGTAAATTGGTAAAACCAAGCATGCTTTAGTAATCTCCCACAAGGTGAGAAGAGTAATTTCCTTAATGCTTGGAGTAACTATTAGACTCATTTGTCTTAGATTCTTTCGTTTGAACCTGATGCTTTCTATATACTTGTATGTATACATGTTCTGTTCTTTTCTTTTTTTGCTTTTTGGAGGGCAATTGGGGTTAAGTGATTGCCCAAAGTCAAATGGCTAGTAATTGTGTTAAGTGTCTGAGGCTGGATTTGAACCCAGGTCCTCCTGACTCCAGGGCCAGTGCTCTATTCACTGTGCCACCTAGCTGCCCCTACATGTTATTTTCTTAAATAAAAGGTAACCCCTTGAGGTCAGGGCTGGTTTCATTTTTGTTTTTGTATCCCTAGTATCTAGTATGGGAGCCTAGGTCATAGTAGGTAATTATTAAATGCTTGTTGATTTAATCAGTCCTGATCCCTTCATCGCTAATGTGCCTGCAAAATTAATTTGTTCCTTTTACTACTTACTTTGCACTTGATAATGAGAGAAGAATGGGAACCAGGCATTCTTCCTTGGTAGTCTGACATTACTCCCTGGCTTAAGTCAAATGGGTTCCATAAAAGAATTCTAAAAAGTCCTGTGGAAAAATTACTTCAGATTTGAAGTACCCTGAAATTTCCTCAGTCCTCTGAAGATCATTGGAACATCTTGTCTCCTTTAGGTCATATAAACTCCTTTCATGGATCATAGATGAAATGGATACCAAATGATCTTATTGGATTACATGGATGCTATAAGGTCTAATTGGCTATTAACAATAGCCAAGGTATCCTTTCAGTTTAAGGAGAATTTGCACATAAATGTCTTGTCCGTGAGCCTGTGCCTAATTACTTAGATATTACAACCTAAAAGAGATCACAATGATATCAACAGACATTCTTGGGAGAATAGTTTTCTGTTGTGATAATAGGTGGCGCATTTTAAAAAATTCATTGCATATGTTATGTAAAGTTGTCATGTTCATGTATGTGTTAAAGGGTCTGATCAGTGAAGAGCTTGTTAGAATCAGGTGGACCTGAGATTCATATTCTCATATGAGTGGGCAAGGTTTTGTGGAGAAAGTAGGATTCTTATTTTACTTGTGCTTTGATGAAATATCTTCTGGTCAAAAATTCAGTGAAGTCAGTAAAAAGAGGGGAAAGATTACTGGCTAAAAATAAAATTGTCAATACGCAGACTTTGGATTGCTTCAAAATAATGGAGAGTTATCTAATGTCTTTAGCTTGGAGGATTGCATTTATTTTTAACCCTTTCCTCCCAATCTCTGGCATTCAAAGACAAAGGGCTGTTTGTGCATTCTCTAATTTTTTTTTACTCCATTCTATCAGATTTTCTTCTTGTTATTCCATAGGTGAATCCCCTCCTTCCTTGTAGTCCTGGCTACCTTTATGACTGTATCTTTTATATACTTTCCCAAGTTCACCTTTGTATTTTTGATATCCTCAAACTCTTTTTAAATAATTCATTCATTCATCTATTTTTAAAAATTTCAATATTCACTTTTATAAGACTTTGAGTCTCAAATGTTTTTTCTACCTCCTTTCCCCCATGAAGGCAAGTGATCTGATATAGGCTTTACTCATACTCTTTTAAACAAATAATATCGTTGGCTTAAGTTTAAATTCCAACCACAAAACAAAGTTACATAATTAGTGGTAACTCCTAAAGCAATGGGGGTGGAGTGGGCTGGAGGGAAGTAAGGAGGGAGGGATGTAGGTTTTATTACCCATAAGTTCTGTTCTCATTGATTTGTGCATCCTTGTCCTCTTGGAAAAGTCTAATTTTTTCTTAGAGCAGGAGTTCTTAACCTCAATGTGTCACAACCCCTTTAGAAATCTGATAAGCCCTATGTGCCCCTTCTCAGAATGATGTTTTTAAATGCATAAATTAAAATGCATAGAATCACAAGGAGGCCAATTATAATGAAATACAGTTAATGAAATGTTTTTTTTAAAACAAGGTTTTGGACACTAGGATAACAACCCCTGTTAAGAGTCTGTATGTTTTCACTAATCATTTCAGCCTCAAGTTCATAGTTAAATATTTTGATTACATTAGTAAAGATGTGATAAAATCAACAGAATGCATTAGTGGTAAACATTCTAATCACTTAACATGTAGTCCAAACAAATCACCTCATTTTCTTCTAAACCCATGGAGTCAAGTTCCATGGAACAAAAGACTGTTCTTCTAATTTTTTGCCCACCATCTGAACCAGTTCCATTCTATGTGCAGGAGTGGGGTTCAAGCTAAGTGTAGGTTGGAGTGGAAACATATAAACACTTCTTTCTCTTATCATACACACAGAGGAAGATATAGTTTTAGACTTGTAGGCACTGATGTTCTTTGTCTTTTCATGAACAGTTTGCCCCAAATGAAGCTGCTTCTGATAGATATTTAATATAGTAGTTGCTTTGTTAACTGTTTTCCTTCTGGTCTTACCACTTGCTTACTGGGCAAATCCTCTCCCTTTCTCCTCTCAAACTGATGAAACAATGACAAGCCTTTTAATCTCACAATCACCTTTTAAAAAGCTCTGAGAAAGTATTATGTTATTATAGTGACAAGAGACTCTTTTTTTAAACCAGAAAAATTCAAGTTTGTTCTCTGGAGGAGGCAGACAAATTCAGTCAAGTCTTCACTCAACAAGATTGTGCACCATCCAGTAAGCTCATAGCACAGCAGAATAGAATTCCTAGCAAAATCCCTCAGGTTGAGATGTGAATTGTCAATGTTGGTGGGATTGTGGAAAAATAGGAACACTAATGAATTGTGGTTGGAACTGTGAATTAATACAGCTATTTTAGAAAGAAATTTGGAATTATGTAAATAAAGTGACTGAAATGTTCATGCCCTGAGACTCAGGGATTCTGCTGCTAGGTATATACCCCAAGGTGGTTGTTGTTGTTACTTACAGGTCAATTAGATTTAAGTGAGGCAGGGCTGTGCAAAGTTCTCAGCCTCACTGTCTCCTCCAGAGTTGAGTCCAGTGGCAAGATAGGTCAGGACAACTGGAGATGGTCCCAGATAACAGTGGGAAACATTGGCCTTTTTAAGCTAAGGTCTTTCCCAGGTCTTAGCTTGTATGATGCAACAGCCATTCAGTGACTTAAGGCTAGGTAAAAAATGAGGAAAAAGATGACCTAGTTTGCCTACTCAAAAAAAAAATCAGTCTGGGAGGTGAAGACTGTTCTGTCCAGAACAGATATAATTGCTATTTTCACTTACTCTGAGCCACCAAAACCCAAACAGTGACCAAATGAGGCTTGGGCCTGGAGGAGGTCATTGATAAAAGAAAGGCCCCACATACACCAAAATATGGTAGCAAAGAATTGGAAACAAAGTAGATGCCAATCAACTGGTGAATTAATAAATTATGGTGTATAGAGGTAATGAAATATTAATGCATTTTAAGAGGTGACAAATATGAACATAGAGAAGGATGGAAATACATAAAAAACGACACCAAGTAGAACAAGAAAATAATGTATGCAATACTAAAACAAGACAGACAAAAATAACCACCACCCAAAAAAAAGATGTGTATGACAAAATTACAAAGGATAACTATGGTCCTAAAGAAGAGCTATGAGAAGATACCTCCTCCTACTCCTTTGCAGAGGTATATGTGTGTGTGGGGGGGGAAGAGGGAGGTGGTCTACAAATATGGAACATTGTATATATTGTCAGCTATGTATTGATTAATTTCACTGATTTTTCTCTCTTAAAATTTTCTTTGTTATATGGGATGACTCTCTAGGAGGGAAGAGGAAAAGGGGAGATATATAAAAGAAAATTCAGTTTATGTAAAACTAAAATATGTCAATAAAATATAAAAACAGGAAAAAACTCTTCAGGTTGATTCTCTGGGCAATGCAAGGAATACTAACCAGCTTCTTACCTAACAGACTGCTGCTTTGCCCAATTAACTTCAATTTATAGATTAAACATCTACAAAACACATCTTTCCTCCTCTGTTTTTCCTTAAATCAGACAAGACAATAAAGGGCAAATAAGCTCTTTTGAGAGGTTCCACTTCTCTCAAACCATGGCTGGTCCATTCAACTTATTTCCAGGAATCAGGGTACCAGTCTTTTCTTCACAAAGTCCCCAAATCAATTCCTCTGCTCCATCAGCAGGGTCCAAGTACAGTAGTAGAACATTTCCTGGCTTTTTTGCTGGTTCTTCATACTCAGCTATTAACTATGTCCTTCAATCCTCTTCACCTCGGTACTTCTGGGTACTGCCTCTAACATAAGGATTCTTAACCTTTTTTCATATAATGGACTCCTTTGGCAGTCTGGTGAAGTCTATGGAGCTCTTCTCAGAATAATGTTTTAAATAACTAAAGGAACTGCTCAAATTCACCTAGAGGTAAGTGAAAACAAAGATGTAACTTTTTTTCCTATGGAAGTTGATGGATCCCCTAAAATCTATCCATGATTCCAGATTAAGAACCTTGAATGACTCAGCTCAGTCTAGGAGTGACCTCATCTTTTCCTTATGGAGTAAAACTCATGAAATCCAGCTTTCTGTGAGTTATTAAACTGATAGCCCCATTTAATCTTCTTATAGTCTATAGTTATTTAATTTACCACTTTGTAAGTTTTAACCTCTTAAACTCTAAAATCAGTGACATGCTGAGGGACCAAAATGCCCTGCTGCCTTAGTAATTTTTCTGTTCTCTAGGTCCATTCATCTGAGGGGCAATTTTTTTACTGATAGCTTCTAACAATCTGTGTCTCTCCTTTTCTCATTTTAAGAGAAAAGCTTTCTTCACCTATGAATTTTACCAGTTTTTCATGCATAAAACTTCTTTTTCTATCTATCCTGCACGAGTGTATTTAATTCTTTTTCTTTTCATTAAAGTTATTTTCCTTATCCTTTCTGAAAGGAAACTGCTCATATATAAAAAATCTGCTTTACATATGTATTATAATGGACTTTATTGACCAAATGAAAACAATATAGGGAAGGGGATAAGCATTTATTAAGTGCCTACTTAATTAATCATTTCATTTATTAATGTGTCAGGCAACATGCTAAGTACTTTGCAAATATTACCTCCTCACAACAACCCTGGAATGTATTATTATTCCCATTTTACAGTTGAATAAACTGAGGCACAGAGATTAAATGATTTGTCTAGCTAGTTGTGGCAATGATTTGTCATGCAACTGGCAAGTGTCTGAGATCAGATTTGAACTCTGGTCTTCTTGAGTCCAGATCCAGTGACCTATCTACTGTTCCGACTGTCTGGACTATTCAGCACTCCAAAACAGCTTAGGGCTGTTTATTGAACAAATGATCTACCAGTTTCAAAGGATGTACTTACTATACTTTTAGGAATGTTCTTTGAATTTCAGCTGTAAGGGATTAAATAAAAATCAGAGAATTCTCTGAAATTTCATGATTTTAAGAAATTTACAACACAAAAGGAAACAATGTACCAGCATAATTTACCTTTGATGGCACATACAATTTTCATGCAATGAACTTTTAAAAGATTATTCCAAATATAACTGACATACACACATATGTATATGAATACATGTATGTCTGAGATTACTTACTAATTTTAAATAACCTATCAGTGATTTTTAAAAATCATTTTTATTAGCCTCATTTTTTCACTGATTAGTTAATTCATCATACAGTTAAGTGGTTTTTCTAATTTTTGTTATCGTTCTGTTGTATTTGACTCTTTGTGACCCCATTTGGGGTTTTCTTAGCCCAGATACTGGAGGGGTTTGCCATTTCCTTCTCCAGATCATTTTACAGATGAAGAAACTAAGGCAAACAGGGTTAAGGGACTTGACCAGCTGGGGTCACACTAGTAAGTGTCTGAGACCAGATTTGAACTCAGGAAGCTGAGTTATCTTGTCTGCAAACCTGGAACTCTATCTGTTGTACCACCTAGCTGCCCACATTTTGCTTTATGGTTCTTCCTTAAGTAGTTTATTTTTTATTGTTTTGTGACTTGTGCCTTTCTGCTGAGTAAGTTGTTGTCATCTCCCATTCAGATTCACCAAAACAGTGATAGGAAAAACACCACCATCTTGTTGCTTTAATATTTATGCTTTAGAATACATTAAAAGGACTCTAACACTTAATAAATATATGAACTATCCTTGTTCTTTCATTACTTACTTTTAATATTTCAATTTAATGTAAGAAAGTAATAGGAAATACAAAGATCATGGCTAACACCCAATTCTGTTGCTGAAGATGGCTAGATCCTCCTTGGGTCTAGATTCATATATTTCAGAACTGCGCTTTCCTTATCATGGACATAGTTTGTGTTTATTAGCACCAGTGCCCTCTACTGGATGGAATCTGATCTTCCCCAATATGTGACCTATTCTCTAATGAATTGGCTTCAGGGAATCAGACAGGTCCAATCTGGGTCAGTATAAACAAGCAAGAACTTTTAAATATCCATACTTTCAGAACAGAGCAGGAAGTGTGACTTAATTATCAACTTGAAGTATTACTGCCTCTGGTGGTGGTAATGTTATTTTGATAAGGTGTTTACTGTATCATAATTATTGAAATAAAATGGGAATTGTTTTTTGACACCAATATTCCACAGATAAAAGGTATCTACTGGTACTTATGGTCAAGTCACTGATTTTTATGTCTCACCCCAAAGAAAGAGCTCAAAAAAGGGCCATTTCTTCATGGAAAAAAACCCTAGTAATTATGACTCATCCACATTATCTTTCTATACAGGCAGAATGTTCTGACCCTGCTTCACTTCAAACACCCAATAAGATCAAAGAGGTAGGGGAGGAGAGAAGCAATTCCAGGAGAAGCACATTAACTATGAGTCTAACTTTTTGCCTTCTAGTTGTGATTCTATGAATTATGAAAAGGCACTGTTAGGATAAAGTGTAATTGAGACTCATTTCCTCTCCAAAAGAGCAAAATGAAACTTTTTAAAGTGAGAAAAACAGAATTAAAAAGGGCAACTTTCAAATGGCAGAACTTGAAATATCTTCATTCAAACATGAATTAGCATAAAGATGTCACATTACAGTCCATTTAAGTAAGAGGGACAAAATAGAAGAAAATACTTCCTTTCCTCCTTTAAATCTCTCTGTGGAAAAAAAGAAAAAAGAAAACTCCAAGATACAGGCTGTGCTACAAGATTCTGTTCCTTGTCTGTAATTCTGAAATGTACCTGTCAAATTGGTTCCACTTCAGTATCTGAATAGAAATGCCCACTCTCTCTGAGTGTCTGTTCCCTGAATTGAACAGAATGACTCAAACATTCATTACAAATAATAGTTCTGAATAGGGCTATTAGAAAATGGGGAAAGAAACCCATTTCTGTAAGATACTTGAGATCTTGGCTTTATCATTTGAGTGAGAGAGAAGGTAAGAAACTTGGTGAGAAGCTAGGACTTGTCCAGTGGTTTAGAATGACTGTGAAATTAAAGAATTTTCATTGATATAAACCTTGTCAAATATAATCATATTTATAAAAGACCTTTTTTTTGGTGAGTTTTCCATAATTCTTTATAGTCATCTTTTCTTTATTTCCTTTGAGATAAGAAGGCAGGGGACTTGAGGCCAAAAGTAGTCCATTGTAACTTAATCCAACCCTCACTATACTTGTGATTGAATTTATCAATGTATCTTTGATCTCATCAATGTGGATATACCATCTGTTGGTGCAAATTGCATCTCATCCAAACCCCACCCTATGGGATTCTTATATCTGTTTTCCCTTACAGCGTTTATAGAAGATTCATCCAATATGCTAGAGTCCTCTTAAGTTTAATTATATCTCATGGGTACCAGTGTAATACTAGACTATCCACCTATTATCACTTGTGTTCAGTACATGTAGCCCTGAGTGTCCACTGAGGGCTGAGCACAACATTAGGTCGATGTTGGGTGGTTTGCATTTTTTTGTTTGTTTTTTTTTTTTTTTTTGGTGAGGCAATTGGAGTTAAGTGACTTGCCCAGGGTCACACAACTAGTAAGTGTCAAGTGTCTGAGGCTGGATTTGAACTCAGATCCCCCTGACTCCAGGGCTGGTGCTTTATCCATTGTACTATGTAACGGTCCATTGATTGTTTTTTAGAAACATATTTGCATATGTTTATGTTTCCCTCAGAGACATGTGAGCTCCTTGAGGTCAAAGACTGTAATTTTTAGCTTTGCATCTACAGAACTGAGCACCATGCTTGGCATACAGAATATACTTTACTAAATGCTTGTTGATCAATTAATTGATGACTAGTCCACTTCCTTCTATGAGAATACATTTCTTTAATGATACCCTTCATTCCAATTACTGTGCACAAGCCATTGTTGGAAATAAGCTGCTACCAACTTAAACCCATCATTCATCCTTCCATTTGCCTTTGGATCACCTATAATCCACATTCTTCAAAAATTGGGATATTACATAGTTCTTAACCTGATAGCATCACTAGGAAAACATTGGTGTTAAAAGGAGGGATCTTTGTGCTTGGGAGAAGTTTGGATAGTTAACAGCACAGTTTTCTCAAATTTTCCCAAATGCAACCCAGCCCACTCTTTTCCTCCTATGTGTTATTGGCCAAATTCATCATTCTTCTGTAATGTCTGTCTCAGATATACATATAAATGCATTAACTCAATGGAGGGACCTTTCAATTGCATGTCATAGTCTGAATAATAGGTACTTTAAGTCCATTTAGTTTTTCCTGTTAGCCTGATCTCTTTGAGAAAATCACCACAATATCATCCACAAATAAGGGCATCTGGAGAAGTGTCTCATCTTTTAGGAATCCTGACTTCATCTGGGCCCTGCACAGGGCATCATCCATCATAGGGGTCAGCATGTCTGCTAAGCATAGATATCCCTGTTTTATGCCTTGCTTGACCTCAATAATCAGGCCAGTGGACGTCATTGTCACTCTGGTTGCATCTCTGTGGTTTCATTTAACAAGGGATCCTGTATAATGCGAACATGTACATGAATAACTTCTTCTTACACCTTATTTCCCCTCTATACGCTCTGTGATCCAGCTATATCGGCCATCTCCTGTCTCTGTCTTTGCACTGGCTATTATTCCCCATGCCGGGAATCTTTACCTCTGTCTCTTAAATTCATTCAAAGTTCAAATCAAACACCATATTCTAATTCACCAAACTAGTGCTCCCTCTCTTCAAAAAATTTTTTTGAACATTGTGTAATCTTTCTAATTTCCGGGGTCCTTATCCCAATTCTTTTCTACCGATGAGACGCACTGATGAGTTGGGTGCACCATGGCAAAGCTAGCTTCATCTACCTCTTAAGGTTTTGGGGATACTCCTAAAGGTTTGGGGGTATCTTACTTTAGTGTTGTTGTAAGGGCCTCCTATTTTGTTGTGTTCTCAGCAATATTAATAAACAGGCTATATATTATTGTTATTTAGATGATTAACATCAATTAACTTTTATGAAAGAAAGTTGCTGAATAGATATAGCAAGAGGAGGAGTATAAACATTTTTCCCAATACTCAAGAGCATAGTCTCCCCTACAACAACACCCTGTCCCTGGGGAGAGTGGACTTAAAAAGCAGCTTTGAGAAAGCATTTGACCTATGAAGTTCCCTTCCAAATTTGGCCTAGCCTATGGATGAAGGAGTCTCTGTCAGTGCCCCTTGGCTTTCTTTGATCCACTTCTAAGCTGGATCAAGTAGATCCCTTGAGGTTTGGCTCCTTACTGGGCTCAGCTGCCTGCAGAATCTCATATGGTCTCCAGCTCCCCAACCTCTAGTGGCTTTCAATCCAGATATTATGAAGCCCACAAGATCATGGTATATAGCTGGATACTCTTTCACCTCAGAGCAGGAAAGAGACATGTAACCGGTTCTAGTACATGCACAGAGCCTTGAACAGCATCTCTCCACACAGGGAACCTGGAGAGCATCCTTCTGAGAGAGTAATGAGGACACATAAGGGAAGTACCTTAGAGATTCTGTGCACAGACATTCTATACCATGGAGTGAATGGGAGGTTCTTTGATTGGCTGTAGAGGTATTCAGCAGGCAGCTGGGTGGTGTAGTGAAGTCAGAAAGACCCAACTTCTTGAGTTCAAATTTGGTCTCAGATACTTACTAGCTGTGTGACCCTGGGAAAGTCACTTAGCCTTTGTCTGCCTCAGTTTCCCCATTTGTAAAGTGGGGATAATAATAGCAACTTCCTCCTAGTGTTGTTTTGAGAATCCAGTGAGATAATGTCTGTAAAATTCTCAGCACAATGTCTGGCGCATGGGAGCCACTTAATAAATTCTTGTTCCCTTCCTTCTCTTGGGGAAACTTGGTGATTCCTTTGCTTGTGATAACCAGAGAGAAAGAATCCTGTAAGGGGTGAAACCTTTGGACCTTCTCCTCTGTGTCCATCTGGTTCTGTGAAAGGGTCCTATGTTCTTGTTCTATGACTCTGTCCTTTTCCATTTTAGAGAAAGGACATAGGAGTTTCTGACCTTGTGAGATTTTGTTTGTTTTTTATTTTTGTAGGGCAATTGGGATTAAGTGACTTGCCCAAGGTCACTTTGCTAGTTCTTTTTTTTTTTTCATTTTAATTTTTGGAAGGCAGTTGGGATTAAGCAACTTGCCCAAGGTCACACAGCTAGTCGTGTGTGTGTGTATGTGTGTGTGTGCGTGTGTGTGTTAAGTGTCTGAGGCCGGATTTGAACTCAGGTCCTCCTGACTCCAGGGCCAGTGCTCTATTCACTGTGCCACCTACCCACCCCACCTTGTGAGTTTTAAAAGGTCAGGAGGGTACTCCATCATCAAGAGTATAGATGGCATTCTAGAGTCTGAGCTTTCTCAGCCAGAGCAGCATTGGTGCTCTGAGGAACAATATGTGACCTTCAGTACTTAGCCTAGGGAAGCTGAGACAAGGATTTATCCAGCAGCCATCTTGCATCTGAATGTGAACATGGTGGAATTAATGCTATGTAGGAACTGTGCTTAAGAGTGAGCCTACTTAGGGGTGGCTAGGTGGCGCAGTGAGTAAAGCACCAGCCCTGGAGTCAGGAGGACCTGAGTTCAAATCCAGCCTCAGACACTTAACACAAAAACTAGCCGTGTGACCTTGGGCAAATCACTTAGGCCCAACTGCCCTGCCTTCCCCCCTCCAAAAAGACCAATAAATAAATAAAGTGAGCTACTCTCCTCAGAAACTGGATAGTTTAAGAAAATAGCATAAGAAAAAGTATGCCTAGAAGTTGTTGCAGGGAAATATGGTTATTCTTGCTAAATCTCTGAAGTAAATGTCCCTTTGTGAAAGCTAACAGATGTTAATTGGTTAAATGGAACTAAGGTATGAGTCACTGGTGGCTAAAGGTAAAGGGAAAACAACTAATAGCATCAGAGGAGAGATAAACCCGACAAAGTACTCTTTGTATATATATATATATGTGAAGGATGAAACAAGTCTTTCCTCTCAAGGAGTTTATATTCATGCTGCTTCCTAAGCCTGGGATACCCTCCTTCCATACCCCTATACCACATCCTACTAACAATACTCTTAAAATAAATGCTCTCTCTTCTCTTAAAGCCTTCCCTGATCTGCTTTAGCCTGGATGGAGACTTTCTGCGCTATAACCCTTGATTTGCACCTTATTGCTAGGACCAAAAGACTCTCAAGATCATTTTTGTTGGGGCGGCTAGGTGGTGCAGTGAGTAGAGCAACAGCCCTGGAGTCAGGAGGACCTGAGTTCAAATGTGATCTCAGACACTTAACACAAAAAACTAGCTGTGTGACCTTGGGCAAGACACTCAATCCCAGTTGCTGCCCTACCTTCCCCCTCCAAAAAGAAAAACAAAAAGATAATTTTTGTTGTGGTAGTGGTTGTTGTTCAGTCATGTCCAACTCATCATGACCCCAAAGATACTGGAGTGGTTTGTCATTTCCTTCTCCAGTTCATTTTACAGAAGAGGAAATTAAGGCAAACAGGGTTAAGTGACTTGCCCAGGGTCACACTGCTAGTAAGTGTCTGAGGTTGGATTTGAACTCAAGAAGATGAACCTTCCTGACTTTAGGCCCAGCACTCTATCCACTGGTCCATCTAGCTGCCCCCTTGAGATTGTATGATCACAGAACTTAAAGGTATCTCTCAGAGGCCAGCTAGTCCAATATCTTTGTTTTCCAGATGAGGAAACTGAGATTTAGGGAGATCAAATGACATCACAAAGGTAGTAAGGGTTAAAAACGCTATCTGAACCCTGACCACTGATTCCAGACCCAGCACTCTTTCCAGTATATCACAGATACTTTAGGGCATGACCTTTATGCTATCTGATAGACATTTAATATGGAAGTTGCTTTGTAAATGTTGAATGAATAAGTGAGTTTATTTGAACTGCTCAAAGATATTTTCAAAATTGCCTAGTCCTGGTTTCTTAGCCATTTTCTGAATAATTGAAGTCACTGATTAAGAGATATATGAGTACTCTAATATAAATCAATGAAGCCATTTCAGAATATTCTTTTACATTTACATTCAGGATATTCTTTTACAAATTCATGTATGGACAGTTTATCTTATGGGAAAAAAGCATCATATCAGTATGATTCATATCAACAGGGAGGGGGAGAGGAAACCTATCAAGAATGGAAGGAAAGGCCCTCTCCTGATGTAAAGGTACCTCTTGTAACACATTCAGTCCCTGAAATTAAAAAAAAAAATTATCAGTTTATTTTTAGCCATAATTTGGACATTGAGTTCAGAAAAAAACTTAAGGTAAAAGGAGGCCTTTTCTCTAAATCTCTCCCTAAGGAATAGCCCCAGAATTCAAGTCAATTAGCAAACAATCCTTTTTCTCCGTATAACAAACCAGGAAATGCTGACATCTGCCTTGTCAAGATTGGCAATGTCCTGTCTTCCAAAAATGTCAGGTGTTGGACAGTATTTCCTTTTCCTATAATTCCTGTTCTGCTTTAGCCTCTTGGGGAAACGGTTTTTTTATTTATGCTCTTAAAAAAGTATCACTGGCACTTTCCAATAGGTCCCTCCCCCACACTCCTACAAAAGAACCATCCTTTGTAACAAAATGTAAGGAAGCAAAACAAATGGACATTTTCAAATTTTCAATTGGACACATTTTCCACATTTGACAACATATGTCCCATTCACACCTATGGTTTGACTTTTCTAGGGTTCTATAGGCTCACGAGAGCCCATTGTTAAATTTTCAACGTGGAAATGGACAAAACTACAAATCGAGGCTTGATTTGTTTTGTTGATTGTCTAGGTTTGAAAAAAGTGAATTTTAATAATGCAGATTAAATCTAAAAGTATGTCCCCTTCAGAGAGCCAATTGTTAAATATTTATCAGCATACTACTAGCTTTCTCCTGATGGATGGAAATCTTACTTTCTCCTGGATTCACAGACAGTCACTCCAATGATTGGAATTTTGAGGTCTTTCAGCATTTTCTTCTACATTACTAGGGTCATTGTATAACGCGTGCCCCTTGTTTTGCTTACTTTGCTCTGAATCAGTTCACAAACCTTTCTGAGTTTCCTTGAATTACTGTTTGTATTGTACAGTTGTACGATATCCTATTACATTCATTGCCCAACCATTTCCCAATGGATGGAGACCCATTGTGTTATTGGTTCTTTGCTATCCTAGAGAAAGTTTTCATAAAATTTTATGGAAATCAATTTTAACTTCAACAAACATTCATCAAATGCATACTATGAGCTGAACTCAATGTTAGGCATTTGGAAATACACAAAGATGAAGTAAGTTGGGTCCCTGGTTTTATGCAGCTATCAATCTAATTCAGTAGTTAGTACTTCAGTACTTATCTGGGATGCACACTAAAGAGGCCCACAGGGTTGGGCTCAGAGCTGAACAGGGCAAGAGAACAGACTGGTTTGCATTTGGGATATTGCTCTGTGTTTTTGTGAGTGCTGGCGACTCTCTGGTGAAAAGACCCATCTTTTCAACACTAATAGTCGTCTTTTCATGCTCAATATTTGTATCTTAGAATACACTAAAATCTTTTAGATATTAGTGTTATGAATAACCCAAAAGGCAAGATTCATGTTGGGTGCAAGTAGGTTGCGATATATTTCCAATGATGAACTATGCTCAAGAACTGGCATAAGAGATATAATAATATGTAGATATAATAATATATAACAATAGGGGCTAATAGATGGTGCAGTAGATGGAGCACAAGGCTTGGAGTAAGGATGATCTGAGTTCAAATCGGGCTGCAGACACTTATTCACTGTGTGACCCTGGGTAAGTCACTAAACCCCTATTTGTCTCAGTTCCTCATTTTTAAAATGGGGACACACTAGAGCAGGAAATGAAAACCACTCCAGTATCTTTCCCAAGAAAACCCCATGGACAAATCCATGGGGTCCTGAAGAGTCAACTGAACAGTGCAACAATGTAGCACTTTAAAAGGTTTACAAAGTACTTCACTTATGTTACCGCATTTGAGCCGCACAACAACCCTATGAGGAAGGTATTATCCCCACTTTACAGATGAGGAAACCAAGGCACAGAGAGGTTAGATGACTTGCCCATAGCTGGAGAGTGGCTGAGGCAGGATTCAAAGGCAGGTCTTCAGAACTCCAACGCCCATATGTTATAATGGAGGAATTGTATGATGGAAAAAGAGGTGAGCCTTGACTGCATGGGGTGAGTAAGGGATGACAGATGGCTCCAATGCTTCACTGTTATCTTCAGATTGAAGAAAGACCCAGATGAAGGCTCCTAGCATATCTGGTGTATCTACTGCAGTGTATCTGTGGAAGATCAGTGAATAAATACAGATTAGAACTACCCAGGATAAGAAGACAAAGATATCTCATGATCTGGGCACCACAAAGAACACTCATACTAATAAGACCACTGTCTATCAGAGAGGTGCAAATCAAGGGTTATAGTCACAGAAAGACTTAGCCCTGGCTAGGGCAGATCAAGGAAGGCTTTAATAGAAGAGAAAGCATTTAACTTGAGAGTATTGTTAGTAGGCTGGCAATAGACAGGTACAGGGGTGTGGGAGGAAGGTACTCTAGGCTTAGGGAACAGTCATTATAAATTTCTTTAGGGGGGAAATTGTTTTATTCTTTATATTTGTATACCTAGAGCATAGCACAGGCAGCTAGGTGGTACAGTGCATAGAGCACCAGGCCTGGAGTCAGGAAGACTCATCTCACAGAGTTCAAATCTGCCCTCTGACTTTTACTAGCTGTGAGACTCTAGGCAAGTCACTTAACTCAGTTGGCCTCAGTTCCTCAACTATAAAATGATCTAGAGAAGGAAATGACAGACTACTTTCGTATCTTTGCCAGGAAAACCCCAAATGGGGTCACAAAGAGTCAGACACAACTGAAATGATTGAATAACAAAAATGTATAGCACAGTACTCCATGCATAGTAAATAATTAATGCTTGTTGACTGATTGAGGAGAGGTATGAGGTAGGTTAACACAGGAGAGGTCAGTTTGTAGGTCAGTTTGGCTAGATTACTGCAACTGTTCAGAAGGGAGTTCTATGAGATAAGGCTAAAAACATAGAGTAGTGGAAGAATGTAGAGAACCTTTGATGACTTGTTAAGTTTGTCATAATTATAGTCATTTTAGTCAATTATACAAAGCTAGATAGATTAATTTTCAGCTATCCAGTTTTTTGGTTTGTTTTTAATATCAGGTATAGCAAAGCATGTCACATATTTTTCTTTGGAAAGTTATGTTCTCCTTAAAGTGGCACAGACCATCATAATTCCTGCCTTACTTTTCTGTAGCTGCTTATTTCTATGAATCTACTGTCTAGAAAATGCAATTTTCCACAATCTTTCTTTCTGTACAAGGACAGAGTCATCTCCTCTCTCACAGACTCCCCATGCAGCAGGGTAGTATCTGAAGAGTTTCTATGCTCAAGGTCTTACTGAATGGGACACGGTCTCAAGTCAAGAGGAAGAGAAATCTTCCTCTCCTGTTGTCATGGTCACACAGTGGATAGAGTGCCAGGCCTGGATTCAGGAAGACTCATCATCCTGAGTTTAAATCCAGCCTCAGACACATATTAACTGTGTGATCCTGGGCAAATCACTCAACCTTTTTTTGCCTTAGTTTCCTTGTCTGTGAAATGAGCTGGAGAAGGAAACGGCAAATAACTCCAGTATCTTTGCCAAGAAAACTCCAAACGTGGTCACAAAGAGTTGGACATGACTGAAACAAATGAACAACAACAATAGAGAGTAAATAGTCAAATGTCCTCTGGCTTTGTTTTTTGTTTTTTTTTTCCTGTTTTTTTTTTTTGGAGGGGGGAAGGCTGGGCAATTGGGGTTAAGTGACTTGCCCAAGGTCACAAGACTAGTAAGTGTTAAGTGTCTGAGGCCAGATTTGAACTTAGGTCCTCCTGATTCTAGGGTCTGTGCTACATTCACTGCTCCAGCTAGCTGCCCCTGGCTTTGATTTTTGATGTAAATATCAGAACCTGCCAAGAATCTATGATCCAGAGGCAGCTAGGTAGCACAGTGAATAGAGCACCAGCCCTGGAGTCAGGAGGATCTGAGTTCAAATCTGACCTCAGACACTTAACACTTAACTAGCTGTGTGACCTTGGGCAAGCCACTTAAACCCTTCCTGTAGGAGCAAGCACCCTAGCATACCCACAGTGACTGCTAGCATAGGTTCTTAGATCTGCTTTTTTAAAGGAAAGCAACTCAAAATGGGTTAACAATCTTACTTTAATCAATCAAACATCAGAGAATACAAACAGAAGTTACAAGCAGACAGAGAAACAGATCAGCAGACAGGGCTTCCCACTATCTGACCATTACGTCCATACCTAGTTAGTTACCAGAGAGAGAATCACCAACATCTGAGTTTTCGAAGCTGGGGGGCTCAACAGCTGCCCAGAGTCTCATCTGGCCATATCACATAACTCTTCCCAAAGTGAGCCCCCCAGCAAAACCTCACATCAGGGTATATATATTCTGGCCCCAGACACTTAACCCTTACTAGCCGTGTGACCTTGGGCAAGTCACTTAACCCCAATTGCCCAGCCTTCCCCCCTCCGAAAAAAAAAAAAGCAAAAAACAAAGTCAGAGGACCTTCTCCTGGGTCAGAGACCATCACAACTCTCATGACCCACTGCTCAATCACAAAGTAACAAGGTGTGGGTGTATCTGAAGAACAAGTCTCCCTACCACAGGCTCTAGGTGACCACATTCAGCCCAGTAGAGGGCAGAGCATATTCTCAAATCAGGGAAAGTTTTCAGAGTCACCTAAGCCTATCAGAGGGCCTGGGGGCAGGGAAGATCTTCAGATTCCCATTCCCATAATACTTCTCCCCTCCAAACAAGAAAAAAAAAAGAAGAAAAGGCACTAGATAATACAAGACACTTCATTCATGCAACAAATATTTATAGAACATCTGTTATGATAGCCATTATTATAATGATGGCATACTATTAAAAGCATAGAATATTGGACATGGAAAGGGTCTTGAGATAGCACAGTGCATCAGAAAATGTAATGGATCTGAAATCAGGGAACCTTGGTTCAAATCCCTGTGTGACCTGGGGCAAGCCTGCCTCATCCTTCACGTCCAGTCAGTTGCCAAATCACGTACAATCGGTACAACATCTTTAGCTTCTCTTCTCTCTATCAGCCTCACTCAGGTCCTCAGAACCTGGTCCGTTTTCTTAAGACTTGTCCCTTTACAATTCATCATCTACTGAGCTGCCAAAATGGCTTTCCAAAATCACAGTAGCTCTTTCTTACCTTAAAGATCAAATTCAAACTCTTCTGTTTGGTATTTAAAACCCTTTAGAACCTGTCCAATCCCTCTACCCTAGCCTTCTTATGTTGTTGTTAAGTCATTTTTCAGTTTTGTCCAACTCTCTGTGATCCCATTTAGGGTTTTCTTGGCAGAGATATTGGAGTGGCTTGCCATTTCTCTACTCATTTTACAGATGAGGAAACTGAGGCAAATAGGGTTAAGTGACTTGCCCCAGGTCATACAGCTAGTAAGGGTCTGAGAACAAATTTGAATTCCAGAAGTTAAGTCTTCCTGAGTTCAGGCCTGGCACTCTATACACTGCAACACCTTGTTGCCCAGCCGTATTATACATTATTCCCTATCCTGCACTCTATAATCTAGTCAAACTGGACTTTTTACTTTTCTCACATTTGACTTCTAGTGTTTGTACTGACAGTTACCCATGCTGGGCATCTCTGACCCATAGAATCCATTTTCTTTAAGATTCAGCTCAAGCACCACTTTCTACATGATCCACCTAGCTCCTTATGCCCTTTCTCCCAAAATTGTATAAATTTGTATAAATTTTATAAATGCTTTTTCATGTGTGAATATATTGTCTCCCTCTATAGAATGCAAACATTTTGAAGACAGGGACTGTTTCACTTTTGTCTTTATAGCCTTAGTAACTAGCACTGTGCCTAGCATACAGCAAGTGATTAATAAATGCTTGTTGATAGATTGATGGATTATTGGATGGAAATTCCAAATCAATGAGATCAAAGATCCATTTTGGTATTTGATTTACAAGCCCTACAAATTTAATTGAATCACCAAATGAATGAAATAAGTCCCAGGAAGTACAAGATATGTATTTGAAAAAAGATATTAGGGGTGGCTAGGTGGCATACTGAATAGAGCACCGGCCCTGGAGTCAGGAGAACCTGAGTTCAAATCTGGCCTCAAACACTTAACACTTAGCAGCCATGTGGCCTTAGGCAAGTCACTTAACTCCAAATTGCCCAACTCCCCCCTCCAAAAAGCAAAAAAAAAAAAAAAAGATATTAGAATATAGGGAAAATACACTGCAAATATGTTAGTAAGGTTCTAGACTCAAATATAAGAAAAAAATGAAAATATTTAATTATCAAGTATTTATTTGTCAGATGCTCCCCAAAGTCCTCCAAAACCTTTAACTCCCCAAAATAACATTTGACAAAATTTTCTCCACACAGAAGGTCACGGTTTATTTCCCAGATAAGTGCATTAAAAAAACTTAGGCATTTTTCTTTTACAGAAAGTCATGTCCCAAATTTGCTAACATTTTTTCTGTTATAAGTTATTCTCATATAATTTTTTCCTATAGATAGGGAAAAAAACCAATCACACAATCTGTTCCTTCCAGGTTAATGGACATTATAAAATTATTATTTTTTCCATTTTTAACTCATTGTCACTTCCCAATACATCCCTTTCCTTTCCCCCAACCAGAGAGCCATTCCTTTGTAGCAATTTTTTTTAAAAGAAAGGAGAGAAAAAAGCAGTTTAGTACACCTGACTAATAAATCAAGTTTGGCAGTTTATGCAATATTATTCATTCATAGTCACCGCTTCCGTAAGGAAGGGAGGGAGATGCCCTCTTATTTGGGACCAAATTTATAATTCTATAGTATATATGGTATATAATTGTATGTAAAATACAATGATATATAATATACTATGTTATTATATTATATATAATTATATATATCTATAATATATAATTCTCTCTATGATTCATTATAATTCTATACTATATATGATATATAATTCTATGTAAAATAGAATTATATATAATTCAATATAGTCTATAATTATATAGTCTCTCTGGTTGGGGGAAAGGAAAGGGATGTATTGGGAAGTGACAATGAGTTAAAAATGGAAAATTCAATATAGTCTATATAATTCTCCCTATATAATTCATTATACTTCTATAGTATACAATTGTATATAATTATATATTCTATAGTGTATAATTCTCTATATAATTCATTATAATTCTATCATCTTCAGTTTTTATTTTGTTATAATCATTGGTCTTCCCACTGACATTGTTATAATTGTGTATATTGTTTTCTTGGTTCTGCTTACTCCATTTTGTATCAGTACATGTTAGTCTTTCTCTGCTTCCCCCTATTCTTTATATTCATTGTTTCTTTTTTTTTTTTTTTGGAGGGCAACTGGGGTTAAGTAACTTGCCCAAGGTCACATGGCTAGGTTTTTGTTTGTGTGTGCGCTAAGTGTCTGAGGCCAGATCCAACTCAGGTCCTTCTGACTCCAGGGCCAACGCTCTACTCACTGCGCCACCTAGCCGCCCCTTATATTCATTGTTTCTTATGGTTCATTCATTTTCAGTGAACACAAAGTTCATTGTACCACAATCTGTTGAGCCATTCTCCAATTGTTAAGCACCTATTTAGTCTTTGCTACTAGCAATAGTGCCACCATAAATATCATCATGTAACCTTTCTTCATATTGTCAACCTGTTTTGGATATATGAGACGTCTGGATCAATGAATGTGGACATGTCAGTCATTGTGTTAGCATAATGCCAAATTGCTTTCCAGAATAGTGGAGTCAATTTAGAGTTCCAACAGCAACAGCACATTAGTGCATTTGTCTTTCCATGAAACTGTCTTTGTACATTTTTCTGGATATGATTGAAACCTCAGAATTGTTTTGATTTGTACTTCTCATATTATTACTGTCTAACGTTAAGGAGTTGCTATTGGGCCCAGAGAGGTTTGGGTGCTGTGTCCAACTGCTGAAAATGCTGAGAGACTTGGGAACTTTGATTGATACAATTATGACCCCAGAAGAATGATAATGAATCATGGTTCCCACCTGGCAGAAAGGTAATGGACTAGAGGTGGAGACTGAGACATACAGTTCCAGACACAGCCAATTCATGGATCTGTTTTGCTCAGTTATAAGTGCTTTACTTTGGGGGTGGGGAGAAGAGTTGAGACAGTGTGAAGTTAGTGGTTGAGATGAAAAAAAAAAGAGAAGGAAAAAGTGCCAACAAAACATATTAAAAGTACACAGAAGTAGAATCAAGTCCAGAATTGGATAGTGACGAGAAGGGCAGCATTGCTGCTACATGTTAAGTTTAATACACACACACACACACACACACACACACACACACACACACACTTTTTGTGTAGAGAGGGCTGTTCTACATATGTCCATGGGGATGTCATCATGGGGCTTGAAGGGAGGCAGAATAGACATCTCCAACCCCTGCTCCTCTGCTTCTTTCTCCAAAGATTTCTTGCCAGGAGGGGAAGCAGGAGGTTGTCAATAGTCCTTAGTTACTAAAACTTAGTTAACTCACCACACTCCCTAGTTACCTCAACAAAGCTATATGTAATAAAGATTCTTGTTTTCCTATTAAAAAACCTGATATTTTCTAGTAAATGAATGAATAACTTTTGGTAAGATGGTGGTTTAGCTTCTGACTCTAGGTTTTCATTTATGTATTTAATTGTTCTATGCATGTAATGAATCCTGTTTGGCATTCTATTAATATTTTATTTTGTTAGAATATAGTGTAGAACCAAGACTTTCCGAGAACATGGCATTTAAGATACAACATGATTTTAATTTTTAAAATGTTGAAGCAGTAATATAGAAAATAACATTGTTTTCTTGCTTGTGAATACATGGTCAGAGAAAATTAAGTTAAGATTAATTAAGTCTATTTTGGATCAAAAGTTACCTGAATGACCTGGTTTCAAGTTGGAACAACTCTAAAGTCACAAAGATTCTCTAACTCTCCACTGAGAAAGGTATGGGTGACTATTTGGAATGCTTACCTCTTGATTTACCAATATGTGCATTTTATCTTATGGCTAACTCTTCCGTATTATTGTACTGGATTTGTTAGGGACCAAAGAAATATGAGATTTTTAAAAATTTGTTTATCCTTCGTTGGCTCCAGAAGATGGAAATCATAGCTAAAACTTTCCCTGAAGAATGGAAACAAAACTTTCCAAGAAAACTCTGAATTAAAGACCAACAACGATTACAAAGGAGCAAACATTCTTTGGTTACTTCACCAAAACTTTTTAGTTACTCACCAAAATTCTCTAGTTATCTCACTTCTGCTTAGTATCTCCTTAGTTACTTCACCAAAGCTCCTTCATTAGCTCACTAAAACCCTTTGTTACCTCACCAAATCTCCTTAGTTACCTCTCACCAAAGGCCCCTAGTTATCTCACCAACTTTTCCTTGGTTACCCCACCAAAGCAGCTTAGTAATTACATCACTAAAGTTCCATGGTTGCCTCACTAAGATTCCATAGGAAACTCACTAAAACTCCTTAGATACCTTATTAAGGTATCTTAGTTAACACACCAAACTTCCATAATTATGACTGTCATTTCACTCACATTGTGGGAAAGGTTCCTGGACTAGCATGGGAGTTTTGTCTTTGGATATAAAAGAAGCAGCAGCTAAAAAAGGGGAGAGTTTTCTAGGCAATCATATTTAAAAAAAGAGTGGTCCAACACAGCAACACATTGGCTCCTTCTTCAAAGAAAAACATGGTACCCAATGCCCCTTGGAGACTTTCCTTCCCTTTCTTGACCTTCAAATTTCTACTTATGTAAAAAAGCAGCTTAGAGAAAGTACAGGGAAAGAGCCATTGGTGACCCAGCCAGACCTGGGGTTAAAATAGACAAAAGTGGGAGGAATAAGGCACATTTTCTGGAATATTAGAGGTTGGTTTATAGATACTCTATCAGAGGGACTGAGTACTAAAGGGAATGGAAGTCCACAATATTCTCTATCAAAGAAAACAATCTCTTTCAGCTGGTCTTTGTCTCTGCTAATATACCACATGACAGAATGGGTTTAAAAATCTATTACAAATTTGACGAATAATGCTCTAAATATTTAACTAAGTACAATGGTTGGACTAATGTTTGTCCTGATTTTATGTTACTTACAACAGTGAGGCTCTCTTGGGTTCAACAAATAAATATGTCAAGGATCTGTGATTTTGTCAACAAAAAATATATCTTCCACTAACATATATTGCAGTGCTTAGCACCTTACTCATGAGTTGACTGTGAGTGGCTGTGGGCAAGCAACTTCATCCCTGATTGTTCAGTCTTCTGATGTGCAGTCTCTCTGAGAAGAGATAGTTAGGCTGGTCATTGAGGATCACCTTGAAGAGGGGCAATGAGATACGGTAAAAAGTGTACTAGATCTGAATTCAGACAACCTGGGATAAAATCATGGCTCTGTCTCATCACCTGTGTGACTCTTTGGCTCCCAGTTTACTTATACTAAAATGAGGAGGGTTGGATTAGATGACTCTAAGGCCCTCTCTAGCTCTGAATCTGTGATCCAGTGGTTCTCTCTAGCTTAGGTCCTACCAGAACTTGTGAGCTCTTCAAGAACCAAAGTTCATTTCTTCGGCACAAGGAGAGATCAGAGTAGGATGTTTATGGAGGACAGTACACAAATGTAGCAATAATAATTATAATAACTGTTATTGCTAACATTTTTATTGTGTCTACTGTGTTGATCCTCGCAACAGCTCTGTTATTATCTAATCGTTCCATTTTACAAATGAGGAAACCGAGGCAAACAGAGATTAAGTGATTTATCCAGAGTCACAAAGCTAGTAAGTATCTGAGGTCAGATTTGAATTCAAGTCTTCCTGACTCCAGACCCAGTGCCAGCTACAAATTCAGATATCCCTGGATTTGCTGGGGAAAAAAAATAGGGTAGCCTTACTCAATTGAATTGCTTCAACCATCAGAATCCCTCCTCTAGAAATATACAACATATTTCTGTAAATTATAGTTCCTTCTACTTTGTTCTTTTTGCTGTTGTTGTTTAGGTAACGTGACGTTCCCCCGCCTCCACACACCCCCCATTTCTAAAACCTGTCAAAATGATGTGAATTCAATTAGTTCAATTTCTGTGGTGAAAACCACAGTTATTTTGAAAATGTAATGACTAATGAGCATTTGGCCTCACTTTGTTGACCATTGAACTCTGAGTTTATTTTTGCAAATATGATTATAAGTCTTTGAGACACTGAACCTTCTAGATTTCTTTCCTTTTCAATACTTTCTGATTTCCTTTTTTTCTGATTTTATTTTTTCGTTCAGAATAGAATATTTATGTTTATAAGGCATTAGATCTAATGAAAAATAAAATTTGGAAGTCATGAGTTTCTGTTTGTTTTTTGTTTTTTTTTTCATTTAGGCTCTCTCCCTCTTGAAGGTAATTATGATGAGCTCTATTGAGAGCATCGATTTTGAAGTCAAAAGTTGTGAGTTCAAATCCTACCTTTCTACTCCTGTGGCTTTGCACAAATCTCTTAGCCCCTTTGGACTTCACTAGATATCCTCTAATGCTGCTTCTAATTATAGATCTATGATCTTTTGAGTAAGTCAAAGAGAAAGTTATAGGCTCCTAAAGTTGGCCTAGGCCTGAGAAGATAATTTACACCATCATAGAAGCATAAATTTAGAGCTATAAAGGACTTTTGAGGTCATAGAATACAATTTCCTCATTTTCAATTGAATTGAGTTTAATACCATGACCCTGGTATTAAGTGGCAGAGCCAGGTATCCATGTCCTGTTTCTAGATAGGACATACTTAGAGAATGACTTAATCTGATAAGATTTCTAGAGAAAAAGTTGCCACCATCTCTCTTGGTAATGTGTTCTAATATCTTACAACACTCTCAGTCAGAAAGGCCTTTCTAATCTAAATCCAATTCCCTCATGCTTCACTTTAAATTGATCCTTCTTAGCCCATACCCTGTGGAAATGGAAAAGAGTTAACTGCTACCCCCTAGAACTTATTTCTTTGTGAGCTTGATGTTTGTTATGAAGCCTCTGACGCCAGATATAATTGGTACAAAACAATGATATAGCAAAGACTACAAATCTTTCTTTTCCCTGTGCAGTCAGGTGGCACAGGAGATAGAGCACCAGGCCTGGAGTCAGGTAGACCTGAATTCAAATCTGGCCTCAGACACTTACTAGCTGGGTGATCCTGGGCAAGTCACTTAACCTCATTTGCCTCAGTTTCCTCATCTGTAAAATGAACTGGAGAAGGAAATGGCAAACCACTCTAGTATCTATGCCAAGAAAACTCTAAATGGGGTCATGAAGAGTCAGACATGGCTAAAATGACTGAACAACAATAATACATAGTGCTTAAGGTTTTAAAAATTCTTTACATATGTTGTTTCACTGGACACTCATGACAACCTTGCAAGGTAAGTGTTATTGTTATCCTTATTTTACAGATGAAGCAACTGAAGAATCTATGAGATTCAGTGACTTACCTAAGGTCATGAAACAGGATTTGAACTCACATCTTCCTGTAATGCCAAGGGAATGAGTTGTTCACCCTTCTTTTCATAAGATTTTAGGAAGCAACCCTGGATAATTTGAATAACCCAACCCAAGTACCCACAAGGAATGGTTGGGGACTGAGAGACAAGAAAATAGAGATTGGAATCTTTAGCCTGTAGACCAGAAGTTCCCAAACTTATTTGACCTATCTCCCCCTTTAAAAAAATTACTCAATGCCCCACTGGAAATCTACTTTCTCTAACCCTTTTACAGTTTTTTAAAATTTGTGTCATTTCAAGAAATATAAAATATTTTTTTAAAAAATGATGCACCTTAAATTTAATAATTTATTATAAATTTGTGGGTTTTTTCCAAAAAGCGAACTGCCTTTCATAACAAAGAAAAATAGGTAAGCATGATTGACCAACAAAGCAACTAAAGGCAGCCAAGTCTGAGAGCATATGCTATATTCCACACCCATAGCTTTCTACCTCATTACCAAGAAGAAAGGTATGTGGATTATATTCACTGTTTTCTAGAAACAAAATTACTCCCTTGCAATTAATCCCAATCAAAATTTGACTTCCAGGTTGGCTAGCTGGTTCAGTGAATAGAGCACAGGCCCTGGAGTCAGGAGGACCTGAATTCAAATTTCATCTCAGACACTTAACACAAAAAAATTAGTTGTGTGATCTTGGGCAAGTCACTTAACCCCAATTGCCCTGCCTTCCCCGCTCCAAAAAGAAAAAAAAAAAAAAGCAAAGTTTGACTTCTTTTTAACTTTGCTTTTGTTTACATTAGTGTAGTCAAGTATACCGATCTATTGGTCTTGCTACTTCCATTCTGTGACAGTTCATACAAATATTCCCATGTTTTTCTGAATTCCTCATGTTTATTGTTTCTTGTGGCACAATAATATTCCAATAAGTTTAGGTACTATAATTTGTGCAGTCGTTTCCTGTTTGACAACTGCTCATTTTATTCATGTGTTTCTTTTCTTTTTGTTGTTGTTGTGTTGTTGTTTTTGTTTTTGTTTTTTTGGCTAGCAAAAGAAGTAATGCCATTGATATTTTGTTATGTATGGGATCATTTTTTCTGCCATGGATCTCCTTAGGGTAGATACTCAATAGTGAGTTCAGTGGATCAAAATGTAAGCAGAATTTAATGAGTTTTCTTATAAAGTTCTAAGTTATTTTCCAGAATAGTTGTCCCACATTTTAATGTATCTGTTTTTCCATTGGCCTTCTAACATTGACTATTTCCTTCTTTATATTTCTTTTTTTTTTGGAGCAGGGAAGGCAGGGCAGTTGGGGTTAAGTGACATGCCCGAGGTCACATGGCTAGTAAGTGTTAAGTGTCTGACATCATATTTGAACAGACTTCAGGGCAGGTGTTCTGTTCACTGCGCCACCTAGTCACCTCCCTTCTTTATACTTTTGCCAGTCTGATGAGTGGAAGTCAAAATCTCACAGTCTTTTTGCAAGAGTCACTCCATTGCTAGAGCCTTCCATTTGAGATTACCCACCATTTACAGGCAATACCTCTTGTGTAAACATCTAGAATAAGAGCTTAGAGAGAGCAGAGGCCACTTTTTTAAAACTTTTTTTTGTTTCTCTAGCACTTAGTCCATTTCTTGAAGACATATAATTACTTAATAAATACTTCTTGACTGATCATAAAACTTGTATTCCAGAGTAATGACTACACCGTCCTCAGGCTTCAAAGAAATATTGTTTGCATTTCTTATCATAACTTATTTCACATTATGCATATTTGTATATTTGCCATTTCCCCATTCCAGATTGCACATAAGTTTTACCAGGGTAGTGACTTATGTTTTGGCTAAACTTTGTATTTCACCCAGCCTAGCACAGTGCTCTGCACACAGTAGGGGTTTAATTAGCATCTCTTGAGTTGAACTGAATCCCCAGGATTCCTTCCCTTTTCCCATCCTTTCCCTAGTAGATCTTCTACCTTCTCTATCCTTTGGTCTTAAGCCACAAATCCCTTGAAAGTTTTTCTTTTCCAATATTGCAGTGACTGGCAGAAGCAAAGATATCTGGGCCGTGCTATTATTGCCAGGGCCCAAAAGGCAGTAAGTAGATAGATAGAAAAATAGGGTGTGAAGCTTCTGAGGATTTTGGCTGAGCTGCTGGCAGTCAGAAAGCCTCAAGTAATCTGAGTCTCAAACCCCAAAGAAAAAATTAACTTGTGCTCCTTTAAACTAAGGGAAGACAAACCAGTTTGGTACAGAGAATCTCAGCCTGGAGGACAACCCTAGAACCTAATCCTTTTGAATGATCCCCAGAGTTTGAAAAAGGACTCTCTACCTTATTAACTGCCAGAAACGTAAAGCTGGCAGCTGTGTCAGTGACTTGCTTAGCCAGACCTGCAAAATGTAGTGGGTTTCTTTGATCCATTATAAGCTCATTGTTGAATGTTCATTATTCAGAAGAAGAGTATTACTGATAATTATAAATATTCAGACCGTTGTTAATATTGAAAGGAGAGCTTTCTCTTCTAGATTGCTATCCCGTCACTCCTAGGCTACTACTATTATACCCTGCTAGTTTTCCTGTCTCAAATCTCTCCCTGTTCCAGTCTATCCAGATGATGTCTTTCTTAAGGGCAGATCTGACCTATTGAACAAACTCCAGTGACTCCCTGTGACCGTGCATCAAATATAAAATCATCTGTTTGGCATTCAAGAGCCTAGCTCTCTCCTACCCTTTATTCTTATAAGATTTTACTTTCTGGGGCAGCTAGGTGGCAGAGTGAATAGAGCAATGGCTCTGGAGTCAGAAGGACCTGAGTTCAAATCAGACCACAGATACTTAACACTTACTAGCTGTGTGACCTTGGGCAAGTTACTTAATCCCAATGGCCCTGCCCTCCCCCCTCCAAAAAAAGACAAAATAAGACAAATATATGATTAAAAAAAAGATCTTACTTTCCTCCACATACTTTGTGGTCCAGTGACCCTTGCTCTTCCTCACACAAAACCCTCCATTTTCCTATCCTGGGCATTTTCACTGTTAGTCCCCTAGGCTTAGAACTCTCTTCATCTCCACCTCCTGTCTTTCCTGGCTACCTTCAAGTCTCAGCTAATGTCCCACCTTCTGCAAGAATTCTTTCTCAATGGTCTTTCATCTTCATGCCTCCCTCCCCTCTGAAACGATCTCCAATTTATCCTGTATTTATTTTGCCTCTACATTGTCTTCCTCTTTTGACTATGAGCTCCTTGGGAGGAAGGAATCTCTTTTGCCTTCCTTTGTATACCTGGAACTTAGAACAATGCCTAGTACATAGTAGGTACTTAATAAGTGCTTGGTGATTGACTGACTCTGGAGTGGGACAGGGGAGGGTCACCAGGATGGTGAGGGGGAACCATGATATACAAGATCAATTTTAAGAACTAGGGATGCTTAGCCTGGCAGAGACATGGGAGGGAAGGATAACTGTCTTCTAGTACTTGAAGGGATCAAGATGTTGCTTGGCCCCAACTGACAGAATAAGGAGCACTGAATGTGTGGATGATGCAGAGAAGCAGTTTTAGCATCAAGTCATGGAAAAACTAGTGAACCATTAGAGCAGTCCCCCAATGGAATGGACAGTCTCAGAACAATTTGAGTTCCCCATCCCTGGGAGGAGAGGCTCAACAACCACTTTCTGGTAAAACTGTAGAAAGGATTCTTGTGGGGCCATTAGGTGGTGCAGTGAATAGAGCACTAGCTAATGGAGTCAGGAGGACCTGAGTTCAAATCCAACCTCAGACACGTAACACAACCTCAGACACTTAACACAAAGCTAGCTTTGCGACCTTGGGCAAGTCACTTAACTCCAATTGCCCTGCCTTCCCCCCTCCAAAAAGAAAAAGAAAAAAAAAAGAAAAAATTTTAAAAAGAAAGGATTCTTGTTCAGGTAGATCACTACTATGGTTCTTTCTATATCTGAGATTATATGGCTCTGTGACATGAGATCCATATCATTCCAGGTGTTTTCCAAATGCAGAAAAAAGCAGAGAGTTAGCTTCTTTCTCTCAGATGCCCAGCCAATAGAAAGTACTTGGTAAAAGTTGAGCTAGATTTTTTTGTGTGTACAACATTCCTTAGGTGCCACTGTATATTCATTTGTTTCTCTTGTGTCTGACTCTTCTTGACCTCATTTGGGATTTTCTTGGCAAAGATACTGGAGGGGTATGCCATTTCCTTCTCTAGCTCATTTTATAGATGAAGAAACTGAGGCAGAGTTAAGTGACTTGCCCAGGGTCACACAGCTAATAAGTGTCTGAGGTTAAATTTGAACTCAGGTCTGCTGCCCTTAGGTATTGTCAGCCCTTATCAAACTCCGCTATGCATGTAGAGCATCCACAAGCATTACTGAGACCATACCTGGGGCCTCTGGTGCATAAGTTATCCCTCTGTGAGGCCTAGTAATAGTTGAATTAGTAATATTCCTCTTTCGAAATGGGTTGTAATTTCCAGAATCCTAGAATCTATAATGCTGGGGTAGCTGCCACCAGATGGTGATGCTGCATTGTTAAGGAACCCTGACCACATTTTCTTTTCTTACATTTCTTGCAACGCTTTTACGACTCCAAACTCCCCCCAGAAACAAAGGCCGATTAAAAAAAAATGACCAACATTCTGTAAGTGTTATTGTTTGCCTGCAAGTCATGAAACATTGTCGTCTCTGAAGATTTAAGAATGGAGATCACTCGGGGGACAACAGAGAGATTCATGGAGAATATTCCCAGGCTGCAACGCACAAGGAATAAGGAACTGGGAAGAAGAAGAGTAATAAGGGGTGACATTGAAGAAACGTTGGACCAAAAAAGATGGACCGATCACGTGGTGAGAAGGATGCTTAAGCAGAGGATGGCCTCAGTGCTCCACTGGCCTCTGAGTGATGCCAGAGAAGCTGATGACGCCTCCCAGTGTGCTGTGCAGACCTTCTGTAGCAAGCATGGAAGTGCATGGATGAGAGTCCCACAAGATAGACTGGTGTCGATGGGACATGCTCTGTACCTCTGGGAACATCCACATCAGGGGGAATCACGGATCCATCTGAGTATTTTTTAGGTTTTATGAAAGGCCACCTGAGCCTTAGAGATAAAACTGGTTCCAGTTTACTTTGAAAAAAAATATCCTTGAACAAATAATCCCTCCCTCCCTATTATTAGTCAATATTTCATGGTGACTAAATGCCAATCACCTACAAGTTTATTTGATTCAATTCAACAAACATTTATTAAATGCCTATTGTCGTTGTTTTTTAATCAGGCCTCTTCATGACCCTACTTAGTTTTTTCTTGTCAAAGATACCTCAGGTGAGTTGCCATTTTCTTCTCCAGCTTATTTTACAGATAAAGAACTGAGGCAAAGAGGGTTGTGACTTGCCCAGGGCCGCATAGCTAGTAAGTATCCGAGGCTGGATTTGAACTCAGTTCTTCCTGACCCCAGGCCTGGCACTCTATCCACTGTGCCAACCAGCTGCCCTTATTAAATGCCTACTATGTGCTAAAAAACTGGGGATATGGAAAATAAAAAACAATTAGTTCCTGCCCTCAAGGAGTTTACATTCTATGGATGGAGGGAGGTTTACAACATGTTTGCTGGTAAGTAGATTAAAAACACATACAAAGTAATCTCAGGGCAGGAGACAGAACACCCAAAACTGAGGGTATTTTTGAAAGACTTCTGGTAGGAAGTAGTAACTGAAACCAGCCTATATTAGTAATAAGAGGAAATAACATTTAATTTAGATTATGAAAGAAAAGAACTATTTAGAAATAAGTGGGAGCTTTTTGAGTTTCCAGTCTCTATTAACATAGGTGTTATTGTGAGTCTTTTATGGGTGACCTATGGGAAAACATAGACAAGGATCATACAGGATGAAATCTAGAGAGAGGGGCTATAATCTGCTGTAATTGAGTATAAAATCCAATCTAAGTGCAATTTTTTTTTGCTGTTCAGTCATTTTTCACTTGTGTCCATTGGGACCCCATTTGAGATTTTCTTGGCTGCTTGAGGGTAAGGACTGTCATTTGCCTCTTTTCATAGATATCACTACCAATTAACACAGTGCTGACTGATTGGTATAATGACGGTAAGAACTGGTAGACTTTTTGTAATTCTGGGTCAGCTCCTTCTCAATCTCATTCTGTTCCTTCCCTAACAGCAGCCTTCCTAGTAGCCAGCAACAGCCTTCTCTCCTCCTTTCCTTTTTCCTTCCCATTGGTGTTTGCCCTAGGCGTCAGAATTCAAACTGTACAGCTCTGGAGTGTGTGTGTGTGTGTGTGTGTGTGTGTGTGTGTAGAAAGACATACAAACACAATACCTACATATATGCATATGCACTGTTATAAAATATACATATACACGTACATATATATACTCATACATTTACACATATTTTCATTATATTTTCTGTACACATATATATACTATTTATTAGACTATTTGTATATGTGTACACATATGCCATTTGTTATACTATTTGTATACTTTTACACACATATACTATTTATTATACTATTTTTACCTATACCTTATACATTTACCTATACATATACTTTTTGTTATACTATTTATATCTACACATACACAATATATTATCTCTATACATAGATATCTACTATTTGTTATCCTATTTTTATACACACTAAATGTAACTATAGGCATACATACTATTTGTTATACTATTATATACAGATATACACACATACTATTTGCATACACACATATAAATATACATATATGCTATTTGTTACACTATTATATATACACACATATACTATTTGTTATACTATGTATATACGCACACATGCTTTTTATATACATACACTCTAATTCACTTGCAAGTCAAGAAGATATCACCTTCCTGATTCTCTTCAAGAATGAAGGACAACGACAACTTGTATACCTATTTACTATTTTTATACATATAAATACATCTATATTATTTGTTATATTATTTATATATATATGCACACACAAGTGATTTGTTATACTATTTATATACATATATACATATGCATGCACATACTATTTATGTACGTATGCACACAAATACCTACCTACTATTTGTGTACATATACACATATAAATACACATATACATTTTATATACATACATATATAAACAAATGGTTTGTTATACTATTTATATATATACATACACATATACTATTTTATACGTATACACACATATCTACCTATTTGTAAACATATATATACATATATGCATACACACTATTTATATATATACATACACACATACACACATATACTATTTGTATACATGTACGCATATATACCTACCTACTTTTTGTTATACTATTTATATACATATACACACATATAACTCCACATATATGCATATATACTATGTGCATTACAGAACCCCTCACAGGCTCTCTCAGAGGCATCATAACACAGTGGGAAGCATGTTGGATCTGGAATCAAGAAGAATAAGATTCATATTTTGCCTTAGATATTTTCTAGTGGTGTAACCATGATCAAGTCTCTTTATCTCCAAGTGTCCCAGGCAATTCTCTGAGCCTGTAAGTTGTAGATGGGCTGACAGTTTATATTGGGAAAGGGAGTTTACAGACTGGGAGTTCCCCATACTAATAAAATCAGGTCTGGACAAAAACAACAACAACTTAAAAGATGTTAATTTTTTTTTTTTTGATAATAGATGGTGGAATCCTATGCATTTAAAGCCAGAAGGGGCCTTCAAGACAATCTAACATGGTATGAATAAAAGAGTGTTAGATCTGGAGTCAGAGGATCAGGGTTTGAATACAGCTCTGTTGTTTAACACCTGTATGACCTTGGGCAAATTACTTAACAACTCTGTTCCTCAGTTTCCTAACCTGTAATATGAGGGGATCAGATGAGACAGTCTCCAAAAGCCGCTTCTGATCCTAAGTCTATGATCCTAACTGTCATTTCATGAGATGAATCTGAGGCTCAGATCAGTTAAGGAATTGCCCAAGTTCACACCATAAATTAGTGATGAAGCTGGAACCAGGCCCCAAGGCTGCTGTTTCCCAATCTAATAATTGTTTTTAATGATACCATGATGCCTCTCTGAATTTATGTACTATTTTCTGAACAAAAACAGTTCCCTTGGCCTGGATTCCTAAGTTGCCTAGGGGAAAATAAGCCCTGGAGTAAATGGAATTTTAATAGTATGTTTCTGCAGCATTATGTACTGTAAAGAAATATCAAAACACAGGGGTCTGAGTCTACAGTCTGCTGTTTATGAGCCCTCTAATCTAATGCAAGCCTTTCATTTTCCTAGGACTCAGTTTCCTCATCTGTAAAATGAAGGAGTTGGACAAAATGGTCCCTGGCGTCCCTTTTGACTCCCAAAGTCTGATTCTCATGTAAGTAATATTTCAAAGCCATTCCCTCAAGAGAAGATGTGAGAGATGACAGGCAAAGGAACACCAGACATGGTCTCTATATCCTTCATCTTGGCCAGGAAAAATTCACCAAAGGTGAATTCATTTTAACATCCCTTCTTAGGAGCCTTTGTCGTACAGGGGATCACAGATGCTCTATGTTTAATGGGCTGAAACATCGTACATCCTGCTTTGAGCCAAAGTTCACTTGTGCATTTACAATTTCTCTGACTGCCCTCCCCTTTTGAAGGAATGTTGGAGCATGTGAGAAATAATTGAAACTCCCTCAAAGTAGGGATATCTCTGTCTGATAGAAAAAACAGAGGCTATAAAGCATCCACTCACCTTTCTAAGTAAAGACTAAGGAGTCCATGATCTCAGGAAAATATCTTTTAAAATCATGATACTAATAAAGATTAGGAAAGATATCATTTCTGGGTTGTGCCGTAATTTTGACCAAAACCTAATAATTAGATAATAATAATAGCTAGCATTTATATAGTGCTTTAAAATATGCAAAGTGTTTTACAGATTTTATCTCATTTTATCTTCTTAACAATCCTGGGAGGTAGGTGCTATTATTATCCCCATCTTACAGGGAGCATTTAAGTGACTTGCCCAAGGTCACACTGTTAGTTTCTGAGCTCACATTTGAAAGTCAGATCTTCCCGACTCTAAGTTCTGTACTCTAGCTAGCAATCACTGGTATATAGAGAAATGATAATATACTAAAAAGAGAGATAAAAATAGAGTTTAAAATATTTCCCAGAGCATTGTTTGAAGGATTTCCAAAGTAGTGGTGACCAACACCAGTCCTTCTGAAAGATTTCCATGGATTCCAATCCGTTGGAGGGATGGTGTTGGTTATCACTGTCATCAAACACCTCTCTGAAAAATATTTCCAGTCTCACCTCTTCCCTTCCTTCCTTAGAACTCATAGCAAACATTGTATATGTCACTTCATTCATTTGACAGCTACTTTTATCATGCCTTATGGCATCTCTAGGCCTCACTTTCTTCACCTGTAAAATGAGGTAGTTGAATCAAATGACCTCTGAGTTCCCTTGCAACTCTAAATCAAAGTGCCATAATATCTTATAGAATACTTCATTCATTTATTCATTCTAGGGACTCAGAGCCGAAAGCAAATTGTATTCTTGGAACTAGACATGACACAGATTCTCTCAGGCAAGGTTCACAAGGATGATTCAGGAGTAAATTCTATTATTACTTTAATACTATTGAACCTTTAGAAAAAAGAGAATGATGTACAATCTTCAAAATATTTCTTAGACCAGTTCCTGTGAGTTTAGAGAGTTTAGCTGAAGTGAATCTATTGATTATTCAGCCACTGGCCCCCTAACCCTTTTTGGTTCCTCTTACTGCCTTCCAGGTTCACCTTTTTTTCTGAAGGAGACCTTTCCTTGTCCTACCACTTGTGACTGCCTCCCCTCTGAGATTACCTTTCATCTACTCTGAATATATCTTTTAAATGCCTAGTAAGTTTAAAAATATTTTTAAAATTCAAAATTCAATCAAAAACAAAAAGAGAACTTTTCCATAAACAAAATAGAATAGAAAAAGAGCCTTCTGTAGGAAACCACAACTGCCCATTATATAGTTTGCTTTAAAAAAAAGTCTATAGCAAATTCAGCCTATTACATTCAAAGCCACCTTATCTGTGTTTCCATGTTACTAGTCATTTTCAGGTTATTTCCCCCATTTGAATGTGACCTCCTGAAGACAAGGACTGTTATCACTTTTTTTTTTTGTATCCTGCAGTACTTAGTAATGCTTGGCCCATGGTAACCATATTTTTGACTGACTGACAGATATGGACCCTCCCTTTTGGTACTTCCTTCCTGTCTACCAGTGTGTTGGGGATTTTGAGTCCCTCCTTGCTGTCTCATGCCACCATTCCTCCATATCTTCCCATATCCTATCCCCCTAAACCCCCTGCCAGCTCCAGAAAGAGTGATTATTCTGGACTAACCATCCACACCCTAATGTATCGGTTCCTGTTTTCTTGATGGCTTTGGTTCCTCCAATTGGTCTATTAGGTGTGCATTGAGGGCAGAGAGTGGCAGTGATGATCAGGATGTGGCTGGAGGTGCTACTCAAGGACCTCTTAACTGGGATGGAATAAAAAGAAGGGAAGATAAGGGAACATGGAAGAGAACATCAAATCTGGGCTAAAGGGGGCACCAGGTCAGGGGAAGTGTCAGATGTTGGAGAGTTGGAACCAAGATATTTTCTTTATAACATGTATGTGAGTGATGTATGTGACAAAGGTGAAACTGTGAATAGCATCGGGGATGGTTGGAGACAACAATCTTGTTTACAAATCATAGATCTAGAACTGGAAGGAGTCTTAAAGATCGACTTCAGTCTCTTCTTTTTACAGAAGAGGAAACCAGGGCTGATAGGAGAAGTGAAATGATTTGCCTGGGATCACACAAACAAAGTGTGTAAGACTAGATTTGAAGTTGCATCTTTCTTGACTCCAAACTTCGCATTTTATGTACTATTGCATCTATTGCAGAACTCACAAAGAGAAAAGAAAAACAGAAATCTTTATTTGACTGTATAGAAATAATACTAGAGTTATTTATGAAAGCTACTTACTATGCCTTGAGCATAATAGGCATTGAAAAATATTTGTTTAAATGAATTCATTCTTATACACAGAAGAGCAGACAGCTTAATGTTTTGGAGGGACCACTCAATCTGGATTTAGAAGATCTGGGTTGGAAATCTTCTGCTTACTGCCTGAGTGATTTATGGCAATTCAATTAGCCTTCTTGGAGCTCAGTTTCCTTATTTAAAAAATAAAGGGGTTGGGTGACCACTGGAGTTCTCTTCCAATTCTTGATCCATGATCCCATCATATCTATATCTATATGCGTGTGTGCGCATATGTATATGTATATATCATTGTGCCAGATTAACTTCGTTATATATTTTATTTGAATAAAATACTAACATTTGTATTTGTCTGCTCACTCTTCTGTTTTCTATGTACTGTTGTCTATGTAAGCATAGTCAGTTATCTGGAAAAACGAGAAGGGACATAAATGAAAAGTGATTTGTAGATCTGGTCCACAGCTCTGAACTACCAGTTTACTTAAAGGTAGTTCCATGATCTGGGAAAACTCAAATTTTCCTGGCTAGAGTAAGCCTGGTCTTTGATGCTTTAGATGCTCTGCTTCCTCCCTCAAGGAAGGGAGTAGTCAAAGCAGGTACTTGCCTCAGAGGTAATCTGAATGTTACCAAGACTATAAGTGTCCTTGCTATCCTTTAGAGAGTAATTATGGGTTGTGTTTGGCAGGTACATCTCTTTCCTCCCTTTACTTGAGGCTTAGTTCTTGAGTTTTAGTTTCTGGAGGTTATGGAGAGATTAATATTTGTCTGTCCTACTTTTAAAAATTGATTTGAGAAAACACTGCTACCCTTTGGAAGCTCCTGAGTTTGTGAAGACTGTGAAAGAGATCTATGATAAAATGTTTTAATGACAATCTTTTCAAGACAACAACAAGCCCCTAATCTGAAGACATTTAATGGTCAAATAGAATATAGATTCTTTGAGAAAGGTAAGAGAAAGAAATAGTTCAGGGGCGGCTAGGTGGTGCAGTGAGTAGAGCGCTGGCCCTGGAGTCAGAAGGACCTAAGTTTGGATCCGGCCTCAGACACTTAACGCACACACAAACAAAAACCTAGCCGTGTGACCTTGGGCAAGTTACTTAACCCCAATTGCCCTCCAAAAAGCACAAAAAAAAAAAAAAAGGAAATAGTTCAATGCTATATGGTGTTTTATTCAGCATAGCATAGTAGAAAAAGGGCATGCCAGTAAGATCTTGTCCCACTTTTGACATACACTGACTGTGACCCTGAGGAAACCATTCAGACAACTCTCTAAGACTAGAGGAGGCAGAGGAGGTGCAAGCCTGCAGTGGTAGAGGGAGGTCCTATCTCTGGGAGTTCTCTATCAATGAAAACACAAGTCCAGTCCCTATTGCTATCCTTGACAGTTTATAAAATATATTCATTGCAAAAACCTTGGGAAGTAGGAATGACAAATACAGTTAATCCTTAACTTTCCTGGGAGTAATGTTCCTAGAAAATAACTTGAAAGTAAAAAATACAAATGTTGATACATTGAATGTTTGGGGGGGGGGGAACTGTAAACCATCAAAATCTGTAATCTTTCACTAAAGATGGCTGAATATACACTTTGCTGCATGCAGTTCTTTATAACAAAACACTAATTCTGATAACATGCATTTTTCCTAACATAGTAACCATGAAGCAACCAATAAAATGCAATACACAAAATAAAATTGGTAACATGAAAAACATTTTTTCTCGCTAGTAATTCCCAAGAATACTGTGAACTTTTGTGCTAAAATCTCAATAAAAACCACTGGTTTTAGACAATATTCACTTTTCATAACAGATGAAATCTACAATACCATAAATATTATATAGCAAGTATAATTCTTTAAACTAAAACATTTTTTAATCTGGACCTTTCCTTCCACTATGTCAGATGGCAGTGTGATAGCATTGTACTGTGTGCTATACTGCTATAAATCTCTCTACCTTGATAGCCCTCTGAAAACCAAGGGAGAGGTTTCTGCGACTTTAGTCATTGCTGTTGGAAGATGCCTAGACTGGTGAGATCTCACCATCACCTCTGACATTCTGTCCTTCAAGGCTGGTAGATGGTGTTGGAGATCCTGTAGGACCTACCAGCTTGAAACAACCCATCATCAAAGCCTGCTTCTTGCACCATTTGAGATCCTTGAGGGTCCTGAGATCCTCAGATCTTGATGATTCTTAAGGGATCATAGCAGTGAAGCACTTTGTAGAATACCAGTTCCTCCCAAACATAGTGCCTCCCATTTTTTTCGCTACTGTCCATAGCTAAGAATGTGCACGGTTGCCAATATGAAACTGAAAATGAAGTTACTAATAAAATCATGGGGATGCTTGAAGTCAGAAAAGTTAAACCCTCAAATGTTGAGGACTGACTCTATTATTATCCATATTTGGCAGGAAAATTTAGACTGAGGAAATTAAGCAATTTGGTCTAAGATCATTCAGAAAGTAAGTGGTGGAGTTGGGACTCCAAAAAAGGATTCCAAGTCCCATGTTTTGTTTTGTTTTTCCCCAGTAGACCATGTTACTGCAGCTATTAGCTGATTACTGAGAGAAGTAGCTTCTCAGGATTATAGATATTCTATGTAAGTGAGCTTCCTGCTTTCAGGGAATGTGTCCTATGAGATGGTGAAAACTTAGGTGAAAAGACACGCTTTCCATTCCAGAATCACTGTTTATTTACTATGTGAGTTAGCATTAATCTCTCTATACTTCTATTTTTTGGCTGTAAATTGACCTTCACTAAGCTCTGGTAAGAGGGTATTATGTCCCATGTTTCCTTCATTACTGTTCTGATACTTGTAATTACATTTTAAAAGTGCAGTCAATACTAGAATAGCCCTTATTTTATTTTTGGCTTTTAAAAATAAATTTCTACTTATCCAGAATAGTTGGAAAATGGAGTATTTTAGATAATTAACTGAGTTTCTGGAAAGATACCAAATATGGATATCCTTAAATAAGTGTAATTAATAAAGCACATCTTGCATGAAAAATGAAAGAAGAAATGAGCATTCACTATCTCAAAAATTACTTCAGGGTCTAAGGGGGAATTCTTGAAAAATCTCTGAAATTCCTTTGGCAAAAAGGCGCTGTATAAAAAAAATCAAAGGACTGATACAAAATGGGTACAGTTAATGATTCCTGGGATGGATTTCAGGAAGAAATGGAGAGGAAGGTTTTCTCAGCTGAAGAAACAAGAGCAGTAAAGAAGGTTGACTTCCTGGAGGAATGTAAACTTATATTATAGGTCCTAAGATTTAGGGTTGGAAGGAATCTTAGACATCAGCTAGTAAAACTTCCTCAAGGTGAAGTCAAATAAATAGTGAGAGAGCAGAGTTTTTCATCTAGATCTTCTAAACACAAACCAGTCCACTTGCCAACATGCCACACTTGAGATCTTGAGATCCTTTGTTGCTCATGAGAGGGAGCCAGATGGTGCAGTGGATAGAGTGGTGGGCCTGGAGTCAGGAAGACATCTTTCTGATTTCATATCCAGCCTCAGACACTTACTAACTGCATGACCCTGGGCAAGTCACTTAACCTTAGTTGCCTTAGTTTCCTCATTTGTCAAATGAGCTAGAGAAGGAAATGGCAAACCACTCCAGTATCTTTGCCAAGAAAACTGCAAATGGGGTCACAGAGTCGGACACAACTGAAAAGCAGCAATATCACAAATGTTTTGCCAGTAACATAGGAGTGGATTAAAAAAATTCTCTCTTCTTGCATTAGACAGCTATTAGTACCCTTTATTTCTAAAGAAATAAAATTTGGAAATGCCTAGTGGCTGGGGAGCTAGTGATTCAACTGAGAGAGAAGAAAGGCATGCTATCATTTCATTTGCTAGCCAGGAGAGAAGGTACCTGTTATAGAAATTTATTAGACCTTTGGCATTACTCAAAGTTGGAAAAAAAATTCCTCCCCCCTTCAGCCTGGTGTGTGGCTCAAAGCATCAAAACACTTTAGTTCTTGAGCCCAAAGCGTCTCCTTTAGCTTCAATGACTTTAAAGGACTCCAGCCAACAACCCAAATCTACTCACTAGGTATCTTTGAAGTCTGTATATTTGCCAGTAATTGGCTTCATGGGAAAAAGGTACTTCACATCTCAGTGACTGAACTGTTAAGAGAGTAATTAGAGAGAGATTCTCCTGGCACACAGAGCCACTGATCTGACCTCCCTTCTTAGAACTTGGCAAAAACCATCATATACCAAGGTGGATGACATTTTGAACTTTGCAAACAGGTCTTCCAGGATTTCTCTTGTTGCCTTCATTCCAACCAAACCTTAGGATTCTATGTCAAGCTGAATAACCCTCACAAAGCCTCTTTCTAGGACAGAGGGGAAATGAACTGAGGTATTAGAAGGGTGGTTAGTGAACTGAATGAACCCTTTGGCTCTCTCTGATGCAACTAATTTAAGATATAAAACTAAAGGACATGCAACCAAGGTAGGTGAGGACATGTTATAGTTGGCCATAGTCCATCACCCAATAAAGCTTCTGGGATATAGCACATAAAAGTATAAATGGGTTCTATGTCTAACAATGCAACAATTGAGAAAAAAAAGTTCCTTGTTAATCATGTTACATGGGGGCAGCTAAGTGGCCCAGTGAATAGAGCACTGGCCCTGGAGTCAGGAGGACCTGAGTTCAAAGCCAGCCTCAGACACTTAACATAAAACTAGCTGTGTGACCTTGGGCAAGTCACTTAACCCCAATTGCCCTGCTTTCCCCCTCCAAAAAGACAAAAAATAAAAATAATTAAAATCATGTTACATGGAGCAAATCTGGAGAAAATCTATTGACTCAGAACCCAAGAATTAGAATCACAGAATTAGAAGGGATCGCAAATGATACTAGCTAACCATTGGCAAGTCACTTAACCATGTTTGCCTCATTTTCCTTATCCATAAAATGAGCTGGAGAAGGAAATGGCAAACCAGTCCAGTATTTTTGCCAAGAAAACCTCAAATGGGGTCATGAAGAGTCAGCCATGGCTGAAATGACCACACAACAGCAGCAACAACAAACCTTTATATAGCACTCTAAAGTTTGCAAAGTTTTACATGAGTTATCTCATTTGATCCATACAACAAGGTAGGAGCTGTTATTGTCTCCATTTTAGAGATGAGGAAACTAAGGATGAAAGGTTAAGTGACTTGTCAAGGGTCACACAGCTAGTAAGTGTTTGATGCAGTATTTGAACTCAGGTCTTCCTGACTTGAAGTCTAGCATTCTATCCACTGCACCATGTAACTGTAAAGGACAGTGTCCAATCTCTACCTGAATAAGGAGTTCTTTAAGATACCTAACAAAGGGTCATATTGCTTCTGCTTGAAAAACTCCAGAGACAGGAAAGTCACTACCTGCCTAAAAGGAGCCTATTCCATTGTTCTAAATGTTAGGATGTTATTCTTCATATCTGAAACGTTTCCCTGCTGTCTAGGGCAAAGCAGAAAAAAATATTATCCCTCTTTCACTTCAGTGTTTCAAATGCTTGGAGACAGCTCTCATGTTGCCACTAAGTCTTATCAACTGCATGCAAGCTCTGGAGGGTCCTAATAAGATGGAAAAAATTTGTAATTTGGGTCTGACGAGGGGCTACATGTCTATTTTCCTCAGCCTAGCTAGGTTAAGGAAGATTGTCATTACCGGGTTGGTTGTGATGAATTTTTCAGCAATACCTCTTGAGAACTATCTACCAAAGTATAGAAAGGTTGTGATTGGAATTGGTGGAAGAAGCATCCACACAGACAGAATTGTGCATGTTTGAAGTCTTGAAGTATATGAATTTATTAATGTAGAATTCCATCCTTCCATGTACAGGGCTTAAGAGAGTAGGGCTGAGCATAGCAGAGTAGGGTCAGTTATTAAATGTCTATGTGTGTGCGTGTGTGTATGCATGCACAGACATTCATGAATATTCCTGACTTTATATTTTTAATTGCATTTTAATCTCTTTGAGGCTCTAGGACATATACATATTTTTGATGAACTGTTGTCTCCTGTTCTCACCTCTTGGCATCCCTTCTTACTTTGCTGATGGAAGAGAACTGGGAGGGCAAGGATAGACAAATCCCAGGACCTCTGCACGCCCCACAGCAAACAAAAAGGTATTTGACTGTGGTATTTCATATGGAGAAGTTTTCAGGGAGAGCGGCTTAGGACTGTAGTTCAACTTGGGATCCAGGATGTGTGAACCCTGAGGGGACTGTTCTAGTGAGTTAAAAGATGTGTGTTTTTCATCTTCCTGCCTTGGGTAGTCACTAATTACTTACACTCCAGAATCTGAATACATTTGACTACTTCATGGGATTCATTATTTGCATTAATCAATTAGTTTGCTGTATATGCAGGTGATTCTCCATGCTGGAGAAGGTGAAAGGTCCTCAGCACTGCATTTCCACCCCCAGGATGTTACAGAGATAATAGGTTCCTTAACAGGATGGAAGAAAGAACACAGGAAGGAAGCCAGAATGAAAGGAAGTAGATAGGATACAAAACCAATAAGAAGACGATGGTATACTCTATCAAATTGAGGGGAATTTCTTCAGAAGGGTCCAGATTAGGGAAGCTAAATTATTCCCAGGTCTGTAGAAAAAGGACAATGCATATCCGTATTGGGCAAAAAATGAGAGGAAAGAACCATCCTGGGAAAAAGAGATGGTGACTAGAGTTGATAGTTCCAGAGTATATGCTGAGTGGGGCCAAAAATTCATTACGGTAATTATAACTGACATTTATATCACCCTCTGAAGTACTTTATGCATATCATTTCATTTGAGCCAGAAACAAGCATTAGATTTGAGTCAGAGGGACCTGGGTTCCAATGTTTCTCATCACTTACTGCCTGAGTGACCATGGGCACTGAATATCAGTTTCCCCATATGTAAATGAAGGGTTTAGATTTGATAACCTTCAGCTCTAGATCTCTTTCCACTCTAAAATGGTGATCTTTTGGACTTTTAACTCTTGCACATAAATCACTATGCCACATTGCCCTTACCTAGTCTAACACGTGAGGTCCAAGGCGGGCAGTCATATGGATGTAAGTGTATAGAAACAGTTCCACACATTGTTGTTGTTGTTCAGTTGTTTTATTCATGTCTGACTCTTTGTGACCCCATATGAGATTTTATTGACAAAGTTACTGGAGTGGTTTGCCATTTCCCTCTCCACTTCATTTTACAGATAAGGAAACTGAGGCAAGCAGGGTTAAGTGACTTGCCCAGGGTCACACAGCTAGTAAGTATCAGAAGCCAGATTTGAACTTAGGTCTTCTTGACTACAGGCCTGGCACTCATCCACCATGCCAACTAACTCACACAGATAATAAATGTTAAAGGAACTTAGGAACTTAGATCTTCCTTATTCCAATTCCAAGGCTTATCCACTATGCTATGCTGACTCTTTAGTTAATCTTAGCTGATAGGTTATTGGTCTCATCTTTTGAGACATGTGGAAGGGAACTATTTCCTTATCTGACCTTTTTTTTAGAAAGTCTCATCACTTTATATGTTATTAGAAAGTAGCCACAAGTGATTTCTTAAGTCTAAGGGCTACTTAGGGAAGGATGGGAGTTGACCTCATATTTGTATGATTGTATTGATTGTGTGTGGGGTGCATTAGCCTTTTGTAGAGCCAATGCAATATTTACAGGGCTCATGATCATGATAAAAACTGTGACTGTAAGTATTGCAAACCAAACTCTACATAGAGAGGATAGAACTGAAGCATTTATTCAAACAGCAGAAAACTGAATCCCAAAACCAGTAAGCTGATTCCATCATAGTACCGAAGATATTCAGAAGCCATAATAATGCTGAGAGCCACAGCATCCTTCAGCCTTCCCACAAACCAATACAAGATCAGTATCTACTCATAAGCCTATCTGACTCCTTGTCTGAGTGTCCTTTCTCTCCTGCCATCTGGCTAACTCTGACTAGCTTCCAGTGGACTCTGTTTCCCTTTGGCAAAATCCTTCCACCACAGGCTACATGTGACTACATTCAGTCTATTGGGGGTAGAGTTTATATTCACAGCAGGGAAGCTTCCTGTGGGCTCTGCTGCAACCTTCAGCAAATTCCCTCCATCACAGACTCCATGTGATTACATTCAACCTATTAGGGGGCAGAGTTCACTTTCAAAGCAGGGGAGGTCTTCAAACTTCCCTAGATCTATTAAGGGGCAGAGAAGATCTTCAAATTCCCATTCCCATTTTGCCTTTCTAGACCAGTGGTGTCAAACTTAAATAGAAACAAGGTTGGATATTGACTTAGAAAACTACAAATTAACATTATCTATGTTGTATTTTTATTTATTTTGTTAAACACTTCCCAATTTATGGAAAAATTGGGACACTAATGCACTGTTGGTAGAATTGTGAACTGATCGAATAATTCTGGAGTGAAATTTGGAACTGGCTATTTGGAATTTGCAGTTTGCAATTTAGAAATGGTTATAAAACTGTGCATACCCTTTGAGCCAGCAATATCTCTAGTAAGTATGCATCTCAAAGAAATTTTTAAAAATGGAAAAGGACCTACATGTATAAAAATATTGATACTATATAGTACTATATAGTATATAGTAAATTATGTTATATGAATGTTATGGAATAATAGAAATGTGCTGTAAGAAATGATGAGCAGGGTACTCTCAGAAAAATCTGGAAAGACATGAATTGATGCAAAGTGAAGTAAGAAGAACTAGGAGAACATTGTATACAGTGACAGCAATATTGTATGATGATCAACTGTGAATGACTTAGCTATTCTTAGCAACTTTATTTTCATATCTGGCCTCAGGCACTTCCTAGCTGTGTGACCCTGGGAAAGTCACTTAATACTGTTTGCCTCAGTTTCCTCATTTGTAAAATGAGCTGGAGAAGGAATGGCAAACCACCCCAGTATCTTTGTCAAGAAAACCTCAAATGGAGTCACAAAAAATCAAACATGATTGAAATGACTGAACAACAAAAGTTCTCAGCAACAAATGATCTAAGACAATCCCAAAGGACTTATGATGAAAAATACTATTCACCTCTGGGGAAAGAGTTGATGGAATTTGAATATAGATTGAAACATACTTTAAAAATTTTTTCTTTGTTTTTCTTTTTTGTGCTTTTTTGGTCTGTGTTTTCTTTGTAACATTTGGAAATATATTCTGCATGACTACAGGTGTATAATTTATATAAAATTTTGTCTTCTCAAGGAGGGGGTGGGAAGGGGAGAAAGGGAGAGAATTGGGAACTCAAAATTTTAAAAAAGAATGCTAAAATTATTTCTACATTTATTTGGGGAAAATAATATAAACCAATTTTCATAAAAAACATTTTCCAATTACATTTTAATCTAGTTTATACAGCATTCAGAAGTTTTGCAGGTCTCATGCAACCTCCTCCCACCCCAGTTTGACACCTCTGCTAGATTACCAACTTAGTAATTGGTAGCCATGGGGATGCATGTGGGGTAAGTACAGGGAAAAACCAGTAATGAAGCCCATAATTCATTTAAAAGATCATGTTCCAAGTAGAAAGGAACTGAGTGGATAGAGAACAGTGTGGTACAATAGAAAGAGTGGATTTGGATTTGGAATCAAAGGACCTGTGTGATGTTGGGAAAGTCAATTAACCTCTCTGAGCCTCAGTTTCCTCATCTGTAAAGTGAGGGGGTTGGTCTGGATCAAAGGTATCAAATGCCCATGCAACTCACTGGTCATGAGAGGCAGGAAAACTCCCAAATGCTACCAGAACTATATTAAAATGTAATCGGGAAATGTTTAACAAAATAGACGCAACACAAGACAGATAATGGTAATCTGTGGCTTATTAAGTTGATATACAACTGGTTGGGATTGTTTCTATTTGAATTTGATACCACTGTTCTAGAAGGACTACTCAGATCCCTTTTGGCTTTAAATTTACGATTTTATATGTTGATTACAAAGCTAATATAAGAGAATTCTTGAGGGGCACAAGGGTGCCTCAGGTCCTGGGTGTTAAAAGGTATAGTACCTGAGATGGTTTAAAGCTGAGGTCTTTAAATTAGGTCTGCACACTTGTGCTTTAAAAATATTTTGATAACTGTATTTCAATACAATTGGTTTCCTTTGAAATCCTGTATGGCTGGGTTTTATTTTTAGGCATTTAAAAATTTTATTCTGGTAAGACATCCATAGGATTCCCACAGACTGTCAAAGTGAATCCTGTTTGCCTTAGTTTCATCATCTGTAAAATGAACTGGAGAAGAACATGGCAAATCACTCCAGTGCAAAGATGACACCAAAAAAGTTAAGAACCTCTGTTTTAAAAGCCATATTCTTAGTAGAAAAGGGCAACAAGGGGTCACAGGAGATAGAGTGCTGGGCCTGGAGTCAGGAAGACTCATTTTCCTGAATTCAATCTGGCCTCAGATAATTTACCAACTATGTGACCCTGAACAAGTCATTTAACACTGTTTGCCTCAGTTTCCCCATCTGTAAAAATGAAGTGGAGAAGGAAATGGCAAACCATCCAATATCTTTGCCAAGAAAACCCCAAATGGGGTCATGATGAATCAGACATGGCTGAACAACAACAAAAAATGCACATATACCATGCTAAACTCTGCATGTGACATCTCATTTGAGCCTCACAACACACGAGGTAGATACTATTATTATCCTCATCTTACACTTGAAGAACTTGAATCTCAGAGGGGTTGTGACATGTCCAGGGTTTTTTTTGTCAAACCAAGGAATCATTAAAGACCTCTTGCCAGTGTGGGACTCCCTTCCCACCACCTTTTCCTACAGGCTTATGCTGACTCCCCTACTGGTTGATTATGTCCCCCAGAAATTCTGCTACCTATTTCTGGAATCATTATTTCTCTAACTTAGCAAATAGCTGGTGATAGCATTGGTGCTTGTCCTCTGTGCACTAATGACATTGTGGGTAATGTCTTGACTTGGATTTAAGTCAGGCACAGTTGCACAAAGTCCTCAACCCCACTTTCTCTTCCAGAGTCATAGAAGTCGAGTGGAGGGACACAAGTCAAGATGCCTTGGAGATGGCCCAGGATGTAGTGGGTGACTTTGGCATCTCTGATGTCTGACCACAGCACCTGCTTCAGCTGCTTTCATGGCCGTTGGAAAAAATTGTTCTCATCTGCCCATTCTGCTAGAGGAAGTCTTCCTGTACTTGGGTAGACATCCCCTTAATTCATCGCCAGGCTTGAGGCCTGTTAGTTACCCTCAATCTGGTTTAGCCTGTCTGCCATGATGGTTTACCATTGTGCAGCTGCTATGGATGCTACAGCTTCTTGGAGCCACAAGTAAGAGTTGGGTGAATCAGGTGGACCCCAAAGGCAGATGAGCAGCCCTGGGAGGGGTTTGGCAAACCCTCACATCAGAGGTGTTTGTCCTCCCAGCAAACTCCTCCCAGGAGTATATCCCATATACTCCTGCTAGTATAGATGTTGGCACATGATGTGGATCTGTTTGGGCTCTTGGGAAGGATTTCAGGAGAAGTATCATAGACCACTGTCACCTAGTCCAATAGGTCTTGAAGTACTTAGTTCCCAAACCTCTGAACAATGATCAGGTTGTACCTAAACCAAAGGACACAACAAGCTGTTTTGCTGAGCATGTTCAGGGTCTGAAAGACCACTTCTTTTTTCCCCCACCTCTATACTCAGATCACACTATTTTCTGATCCTCATCCCCTTAGGCATGTGGGATAATGTAGAGTGAGTTGAGTTTGGATCCACAAAGACCTAGGTTCAAGGTCTGTCTCTAATACCCACTAGCCATGAAAACCCTACCCATGTCACTTAATCTACAAGTGCTTTTGGAAAATCTCTAAGACTCTAAGTTTCAGGGAAAGTGCTGACCTTCAGGAGTAGATGGAATTTCCTAATCTGGGGATTCCTTCTATCAATGAAAGCACAAGTCCAATCTCCATACCTGTTCCTCGCATCCAGCTCCAATTTGGTAAATAAATCTGCTCCTGGCAATTAGCTTGTCAAGTATCCAGTAAGGGTATTGGTCTAACAAGGCATAGGCATTCAAGGTTCTATAGCTGAGACAAAGCTGTGACCCTCCTCTTTTTCTCAATAAATAGCACTGTGGCTCAGAGAGAAGAGGTATAGAACTGGGAGAACCCTTTGCCAGCCTTTCCCCCAAGAAGCTCTTACAAAGCTGATGTCTCTGGTTGCATTGGTAAGTAGGTCCAACTTGCAGTGGTTACCAGGATTAGGTTAATTACAATCATACCAGCTATATTGGCAATGATTTATCTGGCTTAATGACGAAAAATATCTCTATAGTCCTAATATAGGGGTGGGAGCTATGGTTCAGGATCTGGCAGTGGGCTATGGATGTATGAAACATATATTTGCTCCAGGCCAGCACTTCTGGCAGTACTGAGAGTGGAATGTGACCTTCCCCTGTTCTCCTGTGAAGGAATGGATTTATACAAAGCCAGCTAGCATTCCCCGTACCAAAGGGAAGAAGAGGAAGTATAATCTATTTAGGCTGAATGCTTAAAAATTCTACCCAGTCTTGTATGAACAGATGCAAAGTGAAGCAAGCAAAACCAGAACTTGCACACAGTAACAGCAATATTGTAACAATGATTAACTGTGAAAGATTTAGATACTCTGATCAAGACAATGTTCCAATACAATTCCAAAGAACCCATGATAAAAACTGCTATCCATATCCAGAGAGAGAAAACTGATGAACTCTGAATGGAGATTGATGCACACTTTCTTCACTTTATTTTTCTGGGGTGTGTGTGTGTGTGTGTGTGTGTGTGTGTGTGTGTGTGTGTGTGTGTGTGTGTGTTTTCTTTTGCAACATGGCTAAAATGGAAATATGTTTTGCATCACTTCACATGCATGATCTCTATCATATTTCTTGCCTTCTCAAGGGGTGGGCAGGATGGAGAGATTTTGAAACTCAAAATTTTAAAAAATAAATATTAAAAAAATTTAAATGTAATTGGGAAATATTTTTTAAAAAACAAAAATCTAAATAAATGTATTTCGATTAAAAAAAAAAACCTCTCTGCCTACTCTTGTTCTTGGGCTCCTAGCTATTGTTTTAGTTACTTTTGAGGAGGAACTGAGCTGCAGCGGCAAAAACTCTCACTGGGCAAGAGCCATATCCACAAATTTTGCATCTAGCCTTAGACATTTACTAGCTGTGGCCCTGCACAAGTCATTTAATCCTGTTGGCCTCAGTTTCATCAACTGTAAAATGAGCTGGAGAAGGAAATGGCAAACCAGTATCTTTGCAAAGATAACACCAAATGGGGTCATGGATATTTGGATATGACTGAAATGAATCAGCAACAAAACAACAACAAAATAGATGTGATCTGTGGTGGAATATCATTTATTCAAGCCTGCTCATTTCCTTCTCCTATCTTCATCGAGCAGGTGTTTTGTGTGTGTGTGTGTGTGTGTGTGTGTGTGTGTGTGTGTGTGTGTGTGTGTAAATTACTCTTGTATTCACCTCTGATAGCTTCTATCACAATTCTCCTCAGGTTTGCTATTCCTTAAGCATCTACTATCAGCCCAATGTTCCTTTCATAGAAGATGATCTCACCTCTTCTTCACTGAAAACAAAATAATCAAGGTACAGATAAGACATCAAGATTTCTCATTTCCCAAAAACCTAGCCGTGTAACCTTGGGCAAGTTACTTAACCCCAATTGCCCTAATAAAGGGGCGACTAGGCAGCGCAGTGAGTAAGAGCGCCGGCCTTGGAGTTGGGATGACCCGAGATCAGATCCGGCCTCAGAAAATGAGCACCCACGCATAAAATAATGACTAGCCCTGTAACCTTGAGCAAGTTACTTAACCCCAATTGCTTTAAAAAAAAAAGATTTCTCATTTCCCCTACTCCACAACCTTTCAAAACTCTTGACATTTCAATGTATTCTTTAGTTTCAGAGGTTGATGTGTCATTTCTTTGCAACAAAGTCAACTCTTACTCTTGTACATTTGGTCTCATAACCTCCCATCTCCTCTGGGATTTTGTCCTTCTCATTTTTCCTCCAGACAGCAAAGTAGGGAAGATGCACCATTCTTACAGTTGACACAATTGCTAATTATCCCCTCCACCCCCCACATCAGGTTGTGAAAGTGCTTTTGAGTAAGTTGGTGGGGGGGAAGGAGAGGAAAGAAAGGAAAAAGAGTGGAAGGAAAAATGGGGATAAAATGAGAGGGAGACAGAAAAGGGAAATGAAGGAGGAAGGGGGAGAGGGGAGGAAGAGAGGAGAAAGGGAAAGAGAGGAAGGAGAAAGGAAGGAAGGAGGGAAAGAGAAGGAGGGAAGTTGAGAGAGAAGAGAGAGGGGATAGAAAGAGGGAGAAAGGGAGAAGATAGGAAGGGAAAGGGAAGAAAAAGGGAGAGAAGGGGAAGGGAGGGAGGAAGGGAAAAGAAAGAAGGGAGAGGGGGCATAGACAAGATGGCAGAGTAGAAACAGGACTTTCCCAGGGCTCTGGCTACCACCTCCAATTCATATAAAAGGTGACTCTGAACAAACTTTGGAGCTACAGAACCCACAAAATGATACAGAGAAGATAACTTCCGACTGCAGACAGCCCAGCAAGCCGGCAGGAAGTGGTGAGCACAACACTCTGGGAGCTGACTCCAGCTCCTTGCAAGCCAGAGGTTTTAGCCCTAGGGCAGGCCTGACCAATTACCAGCTGGAGGGACTTTCAGATCACCAGCAGCTGTGGCAGTTTCCAGAATTATCAACACATAGATGCTAAGGACAAAGTGAGAGATCAGTGCAGTGTGGATTTTGAGATCCAGTAGTTTGGGAGTGTGGTTGGCCTCTGCCCCTGGGGCAAGAAGCAGCTGAGACGCAGCTGCTGTGCAGCCACCGCCATGTGGCAGCTTCACCTCCTTGTCTACAGATTGTGGGGGGCAAAGTGACCAGTATGAGGGGTAATCACTCTTGCTTTAACCTGCTTGGATCTGGATTGAGGTTTGGGAAGAGATCCTGGAGTGGGCAACCAGCTTGCAGAGCATGTGGAGGCTTCAGAGAGGGCACCCAACTAATACCTTCAACAGCTGAGAAAACCCCAGTGTTTGGGACAAAGCTCCCCTGTTTGGTGGCAGAGTCCTACTGTGGCAAAAAGCCCAAAAGTCAAGTAATTGAGTGGCAACATGAGCAGGCAAAGAAAGCAAAGCAAACAGAGCAACCCAACTTTATACTTCTATTTTGGGGACAAAAAGGATCAAAGCATGGACCTTTTGAGGAAGGCAGTGAAGTCAGAACTCATACACCAAAAGCTTCCAAGAAAAATACAAGCTGATTACAGGCCATTGAGGTGCTTAAGAAGGATTTTGAAAACCAAATAAGAGAAGTGGAGGAAAAATTGGGAAGAGAAATGAGAATCATGCAAGAAAATTATGAAATGAGAGTCAACAACCTGACTGAAGAAAATAACACCTTAAAAAATAGACTAACTCTAATGGAAAAAGTGGCTCAAAAAGGCAATGAGGAGAAGAATGCTTTAAAAAGCCAAATTTGCCAGATGGAAAAAGAATCTCAAAAGCTCACTGAAGAGAATCATTCCTTCAGAATTAGATTGGAGCAAATGGAAGCTAGTGACTTTATGAGAAATCAAGATACTGTTAAACAGATCCAAACAAATGAAAAAATAGAAGGCAATGTGAAATATCTCATTGGGAAAACCACTGACCTGGAAAATAGATCCAGAAGAGATAATTTAAAAATTATTGGACTACCTGACAGCCATGATCAAAAAAAGAACCTAGAAATCATCCTTCAAGAAATTCTCAAGGAAAATTGCCCTGATGCTTTAGGACCGGAGGGCAAAATAGAGGTTGAAAGAATCCACCCATCACCTCCTGAAAAAGATCCCAAAAAGAAAACTCCTAGTAATATTATAGTCAGGTTCTGGAATTCCCAGATCAAAGAGAAAATATTACAAGCAGCCAGGAAGAAACAATTTCAATATTGTGGAAACACAATCAGGATAGTACAGGATCTGGCAGCTTTTACACTGAGGGATCAAAGGGCCTGGAATATGATATTCTGGAAGTCAAAGGAGCTGGGATTAAAACCAAAAATCACCTACCCAGCAAAACTGAATATCATGTTTCAGGGGAAAATATGGTCATTCAGTGGAACAGAGGACTTTCAAGAATTCTTGATGAAAAAACCAGATTGGAATAGAAAATTTGACATTCAGATACAAGAAGTAAGAGAACCATGAGAAGGTAAACAGGGGAAAGAAATCATAAGGAACGTATCAAAGTTGAACTATTTACATTCCTACATGGAAAAATGATAATTGTAACTCATGAAACTTTTCTCAGTCTGAGAATGGTTGAAGGGAATAGAAATGTGTGTGTATATACACACACATACATATGTCTATATGGGAGGGTATATGGGTGTAGGAATACATATGAGAATGTGTGTATATATGTGTAGAAGTATACATAGATAGAGGGCACAATAGGAAGGGATCTTACTTAAAAGGTGAAATTAAGAGGTGAGAGAGGAATATAATGAGAGGAGATGGGGAGAGACAGAATGGGGTAAACTAAGAGGCAAGGGAAAACTGTTACACTCGAGGGGAAGAACAAGAAGACAAAAGGGAATGGGTCAACCTTATTCTCATTGAATTTGGCTTAGGGAGGGAGTGACATACACACTAAACAGAGTATCTCACCCTACAGGAGAGTAGGGGGGAATGGGATGAGAGGCGGGATGATGGAAAGGAGGGCAGGCTGAGGGGGAGGGAAGTTGGAAGCACCCACTTTTGAAAAGGGACAGGATCAAAGTAGAGAATAGAACAAGTGGGAGGTGGGATAGGAGGGAGGGAAATATAGTCAGTCTTTTACAATATATCCACTATGGAAATGTTTTTGCATAGCTATATTGAATTACTTATCTTCCCAGTAAGGGTGGGTGACAAGGGAGGAAGGGAATGAATCTGGAATTCAAAGTTTTAAAATCAAATGTTTAAAAAATATATATATATATACATACTATTATCAATATTATTTTACATGTAACTGGGAAATAAGGTATGCAGGCACAGGGGCATAGAGATCCACTGTGCCCTCTGGAAAGTCAGAGGGGGTATGGGAGAATATATGGGAGAGAGCAGATTGGAGGAGGGGATATCCAGTGGGATTATTGTTTTGGGGTGGGGGGTAGGGAAAAAATGGGGAGAAAATTTGTAACTCAAAATCTTGCGGGAATGAATGATGTAAACTGGAAGTTAATAAAGCATTTGATGAAAAAAAAGAAAAAAGAAGGGAGGGAAGGAGAAAGAGGGAAAGAGACAGGGAAAAGAGAGAGGAGAGAGAGAGAAAGGGAGAGAGGGAGAGAAAAAGGAGATAGGAAGGGAAATGGAAGTAAGAAAGGAGAGAGAGGAGGGAGAGGTGGAAGAAGGGAGAGAGAGAGTAAGGGGAAAAGAAAGAGGGAGGGAAAGAAAAAGAGGCAAGGAGAGAGGGAGGGAGGGAGAGGGAAGAAGGGAAGTAAATATATCTGGGTACAGACTCTTGTCCTCAGTTCTGTGTTCAGGGGCAAGGGAATCATAACTTGTAGCTTGAGTTGGCAAGCTAGTTTGGAAGCTTGGATCCTATTATCTTCTCAAACAGAGATCTAGATATTTTGGGAACTATGATAACAAGCCACAGCAGTCATGAAATATATGAATGGCATCTTTCTTTCTTCATTTATCTTTTTTTTTTCAGCTTTATTGCATGGCAGTTAGAGACATTTTAGAAGATTTATATTAGTAGGCCCTCTAATTCTCTGAAATAACAACTAACATTTATATTGTGCTTCCCATGTGCCAGGCACTGTGCTAAGTGTTTTACAAATATTTCATTTGATCCTCACAACAACCCTGGGAAGTAGGTGCTATTATTATCCCCATTTTACAGATGAGGAAACTGAGGCAAATAGAAGTTAAGTGACTTGCCCAGTCATAGTCTGTAAGTGTCTGAAGTTAGATTTGAACTCAGGTCTTCCTGACTCCAGGCCTGGACTCTCTCTATTGCACCACCCAGCTGTCCCATTAAATCAGAGACCTTTTGAGAATGCTCAGATCTGCAGCCTTCTGCTTGACTGGGTTCCAGATAGCAAAGTTTTTGTTGTACAACGAATCAAAAGCTAGGCAAGTATCAGTGGACCAGATATAAACAAGAGACTGTTGAACTTGGAATGACAAAAACACTAAACGTTGAATTTGCCTAGTGTGATTGCCCTTTCCTTTTCTCCCCTCAAAGACACATAAATCACTTACAAGTGGAAATAGACACTTTTCCAAAATGGGTTTTACATTACAACCAATTTCCTGTTGAGAGCTGTTCCTCCTAGATTCTCAAAGACAATAAATCAACAAACCCAACAGATTTTCTTTTGTCCCTTTAATATCTTCTAAGTTACTGAATTTATAACAGCACATTTTTAAAACCCAGCAAATAAGCCATAAATATAATCGGATGGAAATCTCAACAGTAAAGACCTCCTCCCTTCTTCCTCTATTTTCTTTGTTTGTCGACTCTTAGCACCTGTCCAAAAGAATAATATCTATCTTCGTAATTCCCCAGAGCAACTACTATGAAATCTTTGTAGCTCATCTCTGGCTCTATGGGCAATTACAAAACTTATAGATCTTATTTTTTCCAAACCTCCTTTTTCTCACAAAAAAAGTTGCCAATGAAAAAAAAAACACGCATTGGAAAGGAAATGCTTTTTTTCTTCTCAGTGAACCAGAGATATTAAACAAAAAACCACCACACCCTTAACATCAGCAACAATGAATAGAGTGCTGTAGCCCAGCCAGGATGCTTGACCTCTGCTAGCTGCTGGATTACAAAGGAAGAGGAGGGTGCATTGTTCTTAATGCCGAAAGTTAGATAGCAAGGGATGTTGGGTAGAGCAATATATTTGGATTTAGATGAATCCAATTGGAATATCTTTTCAACTTGCAACTCAGTTGATCATGTGCACATCCTCCATATCTCTGGTCTCAGTTCCTTAATCTATAAAATAAGAGCGTTGGATCAGATGATCTCTCAGCTTTGAATCCCATGACCCTATCTTTTTAATCTTATCTATATCATAGCCCATTTTGGAATCTTTTATTGGGGTCAGGGTCAGAGCGGCTGGGTTCAACTTAATTTTTGAATGACAGCCCATTTGGAGTTAATTGTAATTTTGATTCTTTTAAAATTATAATCATAAGTCACCATGGCTTTTGTGTTAAAGAGTTGGGCATTTGGCACACTGAACAGTTTGAAGTAATCAAAAGTCCAAGAAAGATAACCTCTTGTCTCTTCCTATTGCTTAGTTTTGGGCCAAGCTCATTGTCCATGTCCAGCCTATGCAAGATGTACATATTAATGGACTAACACAATGGATTGGAAAATTTAACTTTTTAATTTTCTTTGTCCCCACCCCACCCCCACTTCCTCCATTGTTTAAGGGACATAAGCAGGCATTAAGATGCCATTTTGATGACTTATGCATGAAAAGTGGTATAAAAGATACTACGAAGAGCATGTATGCCTGGAAAAGAAAGGATGGTTATCTATTGAGAGTGAGAGGCAACAGACCCAAGTAGTTAATTGATACCCTGAAGATATAAAAAGTATAAAAGAATAAATAGACAATTTCAGTTACAGAAAATTTAAAGCTTCTGTATGAACAAAACTAATGTAGCAAATATAATCTGTCAACTAGGAAAAAATCTTTGTATCAAATATTTCTGATAAAATCTATATAGCAAATATTTCTCTTGGCCAAAGTATATAGGATCAAGAAACATTCTGACAAAGAATAGGTGTTCTAAAGGTATAAACCATTTTCAAGAGGATAAATTAAAATGATCAATAACCATATGAAAATATATGCCAAATGACTAGCAATAAGATAAATATAAACAAAAACAACCTTGAGGCTTTACATCAGACTTATCAAATTGGCAAAGATATTACAAAAAGGAAATAGTAAATGTTGGAAGGGTTGTAGGAAGGCAGACCCAATAATATACTGTTGGTGGAGCTGTGAATTGATCCAATTATTCCAGAAAACAATATGAAACTATGTAGAAATTATCACTAAACTATACCTATCCTTTGACAGAAAGAGAAACTCCAAATATAATAAAATATTCATAAAAGCATTCTTTGTGGTAGCAAAAAAAATGAGTACTTAACCATTGGGGAATGGATGAACAAATCATGGTATATGAATGTAATAAAATATTGAACCATAAGCAATGGACCAATAGAAACTAATAGAAGCCAAAAGAAATTTGAACCATAAGAAATGATAAATATGAAGAATTTGAAAAAAACTTGGGAAGCCTTTTATGAACTGATGCAGAGAGATGTAAGCAGTACCAAGAGAATAATATGCATAAGGACCACAGTAGTATAAAAGAAAATAATACCAAAAGACATCAGTACTCATATCAAAATAATGGTCATTCTTGACTTCAGAGGACCAGAGTAAAATATTTCTTACCTCATGATAGAAGAATAATATGTCAGACATTGTCAACGCATTACTCTCTTTTGCTTAACTGTATTTCTTTGTTACAAGAGAAGATTCTGTAGGAGCGAGGTATTTGGAAATGATAGAAATGTGAGGGGAAAAACCAATAAAACTTTTTTAAAAAGAGTCACGAGAAAGGCCTTTTGAACTTGGGTGGATCCTTGAAGGATGACTTATGGGAATGCCTGGGTAAGAACTGTACATAATTAGAAGGCCTACACCAGTGGAGGGAGCACTCACATCAATAAAACCACGGCTCTATCAAAATCAAGGCCATCATTTAACCTCCAGTTCTATACATATGTGTTCGGGGGTGTGGAAAGCTAACTAAATCCTATTCCAATTTTGAAGAGCTGTTTGGTTTAGGCTTCACTGGGGACTTGCCATAATAAAAGAGTCACACCCAGTCTTCAAAGATACAGCACTGTTGAGACTCAAGCTCATATTTCTTTCCAGTTTCTTTGCCAGGTTAGTCATGAGTATTGGACTCACTTGTAGCCCTGGAAATGGCAGCACGATCCATCTCATGAAAATAAAATCTGCTTTGCCAAATTTCCCCATACCTCAGTTTGCAAACAAGAAAAGATTGATGATGTTTGTGCAAAAATAAATTAATAAATTAAACAATAGCAGATTATTATCTGTGCAAAGCACTTTCCCTGTTAAATCTTTTAATTCTCACAACTCTGCGATGTAGGTCCTCTATAATCTCGATTTTACAGATGAGGAAACTGAGCCCTGGAGAAGTTAAGTTATTTTGCACAGGGTCACACAGCTAGTAAGTTTCTAAGGCTGGATTTGAATTCAGGTCTTCCTGACTCCAAGTCTCATGCTCTATCCACCGTGCCACCTAGCTACCTCATCTGTAAGGCAGATGAGGAAACTAAGACCCAGAGGGTTTCAACAGCTTGTTTAGTGTCACAAGAGCAGAACTAGGGCAAATCCATCTGCTTTCAAAGCTAGGGTTCCTTCTACTACATCCCAGTGCCTATTTGATGTTGTTCTTGAGTTGTTTCAGTCTTGTCCCCTCAGAAGAACTGCTTTAGTAAGACTAGCAAAAAGAGATACAGTCTGAAACATCATGTTAAAGTAAAACTCCATGAAAAAGAAGACTAAAGTCCTATGCAGATATCTGGGCTGTCAGGATAAGTTATGATGCTAGATACTAGGGTGTCCAAGTATTTCTAATTCCTCTTTCCCCTCCCTAGTTGAAAAGTCATGCTCTCCCTAACTAGAATGAAAATTCCCTAGAGTAGGGATTGTGGCATTTTTGTCTTCTCATAAATAGGGCTCAGCACAATGCCTAAAACATAAAGGTGTTTAATAAATGATTGTTAATTAAGTACTTGATTGATTCTCAGACCAGATTATTTAATAATACTAGGTTTCCCTGAGGATAAATCTGGGTTAAATTTAACAGTAGCTTAAAAAAAAAAACAACAATGGGGCAGCTAGGTGGTAGAGTGGAAGCATGCTGGGCCTGCAGTGAAGAAGATTCATCTCTCTGAGTTCAAATCTGGCCTCATTCACTTACTAGCTGTACGACCCTGGGCAGGTCATTTAACACTTTGGCTCAGTTTCCTCCTATGTAAAATGAGCTGGAGAAGGAAATGGCAAACCACTCCAGTATCTTGGCCAAGAAAACCTCATAAAGAGTCAGACATGACTAAACAACAATAATTCAACAGTTTAAAAAAAAACCAAGTCTCACAAAATGGACAGATTAACTTGATTATAGTAAAATCTCAGTGACCTTAAAATAGTCCAAGAAATCACAGGAGCTGTAAGTGTAGGATGGACTTCGAGGTTGTTGGACTATCCCACATGCTAGCTACCTCCCTTTACAGAATCAGGTGGTTACCAAATCTCTGCTCAAATATCTTCAAGTGATGGGGAGCCCATTCCTCAAGAGGGGGCCTACTCTCTTTTTAGGCAGCTTTGATTATTGGGAAAGTCTCCTTAGGATTAAAACAAAACTAAAGAAACTCAGGATGAGATAAATCATAGGGTCATACGAAGTAGAGGTGGCCGTGACTTTGGAGAGCATCTAATCTACCTTTATATTACAGACAAGAAAAGTCAAGAGGGTTAGTAACCCACCCAAGGTCACAGTCCTCCAGACTTTATTCCAGGCAGGCAGAGAACTTTCCAGGGTCACTGGCTCAGAACAAGCTTTTTATGTACCACCATCTATCGCTGGGAATTTTCCATAGTCTTGGCCAAGGGGCCTTCCTGGTATCCCCTCTGGTGAGGCATCCCACTCCCTGACCCAGTTGATAGTAATACTCTAATGGACAACATGAAGGGCTTTTCTCTGCTTCTCAGAAGCCACAAGTGATAGCTTACACTAGCTTGTGGCCATGATTTCAATGGAAAGAGCATTGAACTTGGACCTAAATGCCAATACTTGTTCTGCCACTAACTACCTGAGCAAGACATTCCCCTTGGGTGTCAGTTTCACCTGTAAAGAGCAGGGATGGGGTGGTGGACTAGATGACTAGTTCATTCTCAGCTCCATGATCTTTCTGAACCAAATTCAAACTTGGCATGAAATATCCCTGTTCTGGTGGAACAATTTTGAGAGGATTTGGCTACCAAGTTTTTCTTATTTTTCCAGAAACGGATATGTGTTGAGTCCTATCTTCAAATCTGAGGCTTTTCCAGCATTCCCTTAACCTCTCTTTTGTTTTACCTGGGCTTCTTTCTCTGACTTCAAATTAGGGTATATTGATTTAAAATGATGGCTCAATATTGACTGAAAAGGAAGGAAGGAAGGAAGGAAACAAGCATTTATTAAGTGCCTACTATATGTCAAGTCCTGTGCTAAGTGCTTTATAAGTATTACTTGTGTGAACCTCACAGCAAGTATTATCTTGTGTGAACCTCTTACCCTGGGAGATTGGGGCTATTATTATCCCCATTTTACAGTTGAAGAAACTGAGGCAAATAGATGTTATGTGTCATATCCAGAGCTATAAAGCTAGTAAGTGTCTGAGGATGGATTTGAACTCAGGTTTTCTCAACTTCAGGCCCTATTACTCTAGCCACTGTGTCTTCTAGCTGTCTCTAGACTTACTCAAAGTCCTATACTGTTGGACTTCTTGTTTCTTCAGATGAATTTTTCCTTCTGGTTTCTGCCCCAAGCTGTGCATTCCAAAGAAGAGGTCCAAGGACTTGAGAGGAAGTGTCTGAAATAGGAAGTGACAATAATGCTATGAATTGTCCAATTATCACAATGAACAGGGTCCTTTAAAAAAATATAACTGAACTACCTTGCATGAGACCATCAAGAGACAAGCTTGCTTGGCATGGGACCACTTTTGATATGTTGCCTATGAATCAAATGAAGTATAGTGAGATAGTGGTGAACCCTTGATGACTTAGAATTTGGAGAAAACAAACATTAGATCTCCTTGGCCAAATGCTTGGAAAGAGTTGTATAAATTCATCCCTTTATGAGGTGTTACTGCTGGCCATGACTTGTTTTTACCTGAGTATGGCAAACAACAGCTTGCCAATTCTGTGTTAATCTTTTTTCCCCCTACATCATACAATTAATATTCAACTATTCCTATCACAAAAGTCTATTTCCTTGTAAGTCATTCAGAATGGGAAAGGAGATTATGATCTTAATAGGAAATGAGACATGAGCTAACTGAAGCTATATTTGGAGATTTTCCGGAAGTAAATTTTAGGTGGTGCAACATATGAACCAAATAATTCTTTTACATTAAAACCTATTATTCCAGAAAAATATGTCACCTTTCTTCTCATTGAATTTTTTTTCATAGGTTCTAGATCTTTAGTTGGAAAAGGCTTAAAGATTAGCCAGTTTAGAAATTCTTAACTTTTTTTGTGTCCTGGATGCCTCTGATAGTCTGCTAAAGTACCAATTCTCAGAATATCTTAAAAAAAAGAATTATAATTGAAGGAAGGGCTAAATTTTACTTACAGGTTAGTGAGAATGAAGACATAACCTTTTTCCCCCCTCCAAGTTCACACTCCTGAAAGCTCATGGTCTGGCTGTGAAGAACCCAGGTTAAGGACTCCTAATCTAATCCAGCCTCCTCATTTCACAGATGAGGAAGCTAAAACCCAGCCAGATGAAATGATTTGTCCAACTTTATACAAGTAATAATGGCACAGTTGGCAATCGAGCTCAGTTTCTCTGGCTCCAATCCAATATTCTTTCCCATTGTCCCATGTTGCTCTGATCTTCAAGTGTTCCCTCTTATCTCTAGGATACAATACAAAATCTTGGCGTTTAAGACCTTCCACTACCTGACTCCCATCTGTCTTTCCATTAATGTCCCCACTTAATGTCGTCTTCTTTTAGTCTAACTGATCAGTTAGCTGTTGTTCCCAGAGCACAATAATATGCCTCAGACTTCTCTGCACCTCTGCAAAGGTGATCCTCCTTGTCTGGAATGGATGGAGTTTGTACCTGTGCTTCCTGGAATCTGTAGCTCCTTTCAAGATGCAAGGTCAGGTGCCACTCCTACTCAAAGCTTTTCCTGCTCTCCCCAGTTGCTAATGGTCTTTTCCTCTGAAAATTACTTTGTATTAAAAATATATACATACATATGCACATACACATATACATTCACTTTCCTTTGTATATCAGTAGTTCTAAAACTTTTTCTTCTACTCCCAGTGAAGAGTTCTTTGCTGTGAGGAATGGTGGCACATTGAAAGAATGGTTCCTGGGTAGTAGGAAGTCCTATTCTTCAGATCTTGGTGTACCTTGCTCTGCCTCCCCCTTCCCTCTCCCTTTTCATGCTCTCACCCTCATCTTTCTTTTTTTTAATATATTTTTTTAGAGGGGGGAGGACAGGGCAAAGTGTTAAGTGTCTGAGGCTGAATTTGAACTCAGGTCCTCCTGACTTTAGGGCCCTCTATTCACTGTGCTACCTAGCCACCCCCTCTCATCTTTCTTTACTTCTCCAGGATTGACAGTGGAGGATGCAAAAGATTAAGCTGCTAATGTGATGTGCCCTTATCAATCTAAGTTAAGAAGAACAGGCAACTGGGATGTGGGTGTGCTGTGGGGAATATGGAAATCTCGGTGTGGGGGCATAGCACACCAGGAATTGTGGGAAGATGGTGGTATGTTTGTATCTAGAGAAGATTAGATTCCCTACAAATACCCCAGTAACTCTCTAAAAATACACAAGAAGGGAAATTTTTTTTTAAAAAGGCTATATTCTCCTCCATCCACATTAAGATTATGCAGAAAGACTATCAGAATTCTATAGAGGCTCTGAGAAGGGATAAGTCAGGGTAGGCAGAAGGCAAAATATTTAAATATCTTGGACCTAAAGCAGGAAATAGAGCCTGCTCAGTGCTTAGTGCAGGGCTCAGGTGGCCAGCACAAGGAGCCAGATGGCATAGCATATAGGCAGAACCATGTCCAAGACAGAGTAGGAGACGAGGCCAAACCAGCACCCAGACTGTCCATCCTGGACCCATCACCCTAGTAATCTGTACCCAACCTGTAGCCCATGCAGCCCACACTGGAACCACAACAGACAGGGCCAGCCCAATGACTAGGCAGTTCTTACCCAGGTCATAACAGGAGAAAGAGGCAGCTGGGGTCTTGCAGTAGGCCTGGTCTAATACAATCAACAATATCTGATTGAGGCCTATCAGGATCACTGCAAAGGATGAATCTGACTTCAGGTTTGAGACTATGCAATAAGAGGGGATAGGGAAGGGGGTAAGGCCCAAACCTAAATTGAGGCACCAGGAGGCTAAGACAAAGCCTAGGATTTTTTTGCCAAAGATGGGACTGTGAGGTACAGGCTCTGGGAACCCCCCTGAGTTCTCCTTTAATCTTCCCATGTGAGGCATTTGCCTGAGGCCATAAGCCTTTTATTATATAGCTCAGCCCAGATCTCTGTTACTAAACTAGCCCTCCATTGTCCATCATCTCCAGGTAGCCTCCAGCTATTTCCCACCTTTAATCTCTTATTACTGGAGTCTGACCTCATTTGACTCTTCCTGAAGACCCTCCCCAAACTCCTTCTCTAGACCACTTCTAGAACCCTCCCACAATCTTTCTGTATGTAAGCTTCATCTTACCTCTATGAGGTGGCCCAGAATTATCTAGAGCAGACTCACTCTTTGTCAGATTATTCTGGCCTGTTTGTCCAATACAAGTGTCACTGATATCAAGGCTCCTTAAAAGTCTACCCATTATGGAGAACCTTTAATAAACTTTGCTTTACTTTGGCTGAGAAAAGACTTGAGTAGAATTCATTCGGCAGGACCCAGTGTGTTGGTATTTTGGGGTCTTGTGCACCCCTAAACGCCAGACTTCAACACTCTGTGGTTCCCTGATGTTATTAGGACCTGGTCTCATTTCTGCACTTAAGAGTAAATGGACTTGCCCATCCTCTCCAAGAACATGAGGGAGCAGTGTGATTCATGTATAAAGCTGCAATCTAGAAACTGAGGCTGGTGATATGAGGAAACAAAAGAAAATGCCAAATAAAATGAAAAAAAAAAAGTACTATGGATTAAGAGGAACCCAAGAGGTAAATTTAGGAGAGTAACTCTACAGAAAGTCCAAATAGAGTAACAAAAAGGAACAATGTCCTGAACACAATAGTATCTGGAAGAAATAAAGTAAGAGATAAAAAAAAAGTAATGTTAAATGAAACATCAACTAGGAGGAAAAGAATGGTAAAGAGAATTAATGGCTTAGAATAGAAAGTAGTCAACTTTACCCAAGAATTAAACTCTCTGAAATTAGAATGTGCCAAACAGAAAGCAATGAATCCATGAAACAAGAAGAAATAATAAAATAAAAGGAAAAATTAAAGAAGAAGAAAAAAAAAAAGAAGTAAGGTATATAGTATTAAAAGAAACTGACCTGGAAAACAGGTTAAGGAAACCACCCAAATGAACTCCAAGGAACATAATAGCCAAAATTCAGAGCTTCCAGGTTAAAAAAACTACTATATACAACCAGAAAGAAAGAGTGCAGGTACAAAGGACCTCCAGTAAGGATCACAAAAAATTTGGCAGCCAGAGAAGATCTTATAATATGATATGTCAAAGGACAAAAGATAAATGCCTATAATGAAGCAGAACCAATCAGGCAAATTTTAGTATTCCTACAGGGGAAAAGATGGATCTTTAGTGAAGGAATTCTAAGCTTTCCTGATGAAAAGGTTAGATATAAATAAAAGCTTTGAAATGCAAATACAAGAGTCAAGAGAAACAGAAAAGTAAATATAATTTGTTTATATCCTAATGCAAAAAAATTATGCTCTTAGAACTCTAAAGTTTTCAAGAATCATAAAAGGAATTAAATAAGATAGAAGGTCTGGGGGTAGTTGTATTTTGTTTCAGTGGTCTTGAAAGCAGAAAGATATGGGAATATATTTGGGAGTGAAGAAGGAAGAAAGGGAGAGAACTTAGTGTCTCACGTAATAGGAATGGATAAAATGAAGAGTATTCAAACATGGAAAAGGGGGTAAGGGGAATAGGGATCTTAACCTCACTTTAATCCATACTAGACAAATGAAGGTTGAACACACACACACACACACACACACACACACACACACAATTGGTGTAGAAATACATTAAACTTAATGGACAGGGACAAGGGAGGAATATGGGGTTTAAGAGAGAGGGCAGGATCATTGAAGGAATAAGCATAAGCAAATCAATATCAGAGGATTAATCATGAAGGGAAGAACTAAAGAGAAATAAAGAAAAAGTTGAAAAAAAAAGACCCCTTTTGATCAAGAATGGAGTAAAGGGAAGAGAAGAGGAGCAAGAGTAGAAATGAGTCACTTCAATTATAGATTACTAGTGTTAAGTATAGTCTTTTTCCATCTTTCTTAAAAGGGGTACAGAGGGCAAAGAGGGGGAAAAGCACAAAAGGATAGATTGGAGGGGAATATGCAATTAACAATCTTAACTATAAATGTGAATGGTATGAATTCACTCATAAAATGGAAGAGGATAAGTAGAATGGATTAGAAAGAAAAATCTAGCAATACATTGTTTATATGAAACAAAACAAAATTAAAATAAAAGTCTAGAAAAAAGTCTAGTATGTTTCAGGCAAGCTAAAAAAAGCAATATGAGCAATCATGATTATAGAGAAGGTAATAATAAAAAGAGACAAAAAAGTGATAAGGAAAAAACAACATTATACTTAAAAGCATCATATATAACAATATCATTATTTTATATAATGCAACAACATCATGGCATATAAATACTTATATTTATATGTATATAAATCACTTGGTGATTACTAAATGGAAAGAGAAAGGAGTTTAGATATTTTTCAGCTGTATGTGGTACCTTTACCAAAATTGACCATCAGGGCATAAAAACCTTACAAACATATACACAAAACCAAAAATATTAAACACATCTTTTCTTGACAATGATGCAAAAAATGATATTCCATAAAGGCATTTGAATAAAGGATTAAAATTAATTTGATACTAAATAATTTAATCCTAAAGAATACTTCAAAGGTCAAATCATAGGAACAACAGAAAAATTCATCAAGGAAAGTGACAACAGAAAATTTACCAAAACTTTTGGCACATAACTAAAGCAACCCTTAAAGCAAATACTATATCTCTAAATACTTTCATCAACTAAAAGGAGAAAAGACATATTGATGAACTGGGCAAACAAATTAAAAAAAAAAAAAGCAAAAAAAGGTTACAAAACCCTAATGTGAAATTCAGGGCACATTAGCTCAGCACACTTTCTAAACCTCAAGTGTACATGTGTCCTTCCATGAAACATTATAGTTCAGTTCTTATTACTTCTAACCTCCCAATTGTTCTTCCTTCAAGTCTCTCCTTTTTGTGATAGATCCTTCCCATAGACAACAAAGTGATTTTCCTAAAGCAAAGGTTTGACCATATCACTCCCTTGGTAAACTCCAGTGACTTCCTATCATATTTTAAATCCTTCACAATCTAGCCCCATCCTGTCCTTCCAGACTTATTACATATTGCTGTCCTCCTCACACACTATAATTTAGCCAAAAATCTAACTCTCCTTCTTGCTGTCTGTATATAACCTTACATTTCCAGCTGTCATACCCTTTACTTTGTACTGCCTGGTGCCTGGATCTGGATTTTACTCCCTCCTCACCTCCATGTTTTAGAATCTCTGGTTTCCTTCAGTTCTCAGCTTAAGCATTACCTTCTGTAGGAAGCCTTTTCCGACTCCTTCAGTTGCTAGTACCATCTTTCTTTTTTTTTTCTTTTTGCCTTTTTGGAAGGGGGAAGGCAAGGCAATTGGAGTTAAGTGACTTGCCCAAGGTCACACAGCTAGTAAGTGTTAAGTGTCTAAGGCTGGATTTGAACTCAGGTCCTCCTGACTCTAGGGCCAGTGCTCTATTCACTGTGCCACCTAGCTGCCCCTTAGTGTCATTTTTCAAGGTTATTTTACATCTTCTTTGTATATAGCTTTATGTTCATATTATCTTTTTTGTTAGAATATAAGCTCCTTGAGAGCAGGGGCTATTTTCTTTTGTGTTTTAATCTTTGGTTCCTATTATAGTGCCTGACATATTGTAAAGCCTTAATAAATGTTTTTGACTAATTGAGGGTAAGGACTATTTTTTTTTTTTGTATATCCAGTCCCTCTTCCCAAAACCTAATAGTGCCTTGCATATAGTTGGGCTAGTTGGTGCTCACTAAATGTTGGTTCAATTAGATTGAATTCAAGCACTTGTTATAATAATACTGCCACTTCATATTTATAAGTACTTTAAAGCCCACAAAATGATTCAATTATACAAGAAGTATATGATGTGAAGAAACAAAGTGATTATTCTTATTCTAGTCAAGGATTTAAGAAAATATAATCATTTGTGGAGCTGGATTTATTTATGTTATTACAAATCCTCTGGAAAAATTGCTATAAATGTGGGAGAGAAGAGAGCCTTCTTAGATGATAATCACATACAGTGGAGTTTGAGCCTCAGTGTTCCATTTTTTTCTAATGCTTGAGGCAATAAAACTTCAAGACCTGTCTGGTTCCTGTGCATTTTCCTCTTCAATCATTTGAGAGTTTGCATTTAGATATGTGGAAACATCAATTTATTTTAACTTTGCAAAGGAAAGTAAACCACTGATAGTGACTCTAAAATAGACCCTTTTAGCATGGAAAATCCAGAAACTGCTTGTTTGCCAGCTCATTCTAGTGCCCACTGTTCTTCCCCCACATTCTAACCTCATTGCCTCTAGGCAGATATCTTTAAGCTATATATGGTGAATCATTTATCATTCCTTCAGAAACTCTCAGGATGATAAGCAGGGATTAAGTACTAATGGGGCACCAGAAACAGTTCTGAACACTCCAGTGTCAGCTCATCAAACTATCAATCAGCTTTTGGGCCATTCATCAATAGTTTTAATTGGTTGTTATACCAGCTAACATTGTTTAAAGCCTAGTCTAATGCAGGCTGAGAGCTTAGCCAGAGGGAGACAGGGGAGGCCATAGAGTGCTAGCAGACTCATCCCCTCCCATCAGAACCTCCCCTAGACAGCATCGTTGGCTGATGATGCAAAACAAGACAAAGTCACATCCTGGAACAACTATGGCATTACATAATTTCCAGAGTAATGGTTCCCAGTCCTCAGACTTCCTTCCACAAGACCGCTTCTATCCATTCCCTTCTTTGCACTCACACAGTCACCACCCCAGTTCAGACCCTTATTATCTCTCCCCTGAACTATTGAAATAATCTCTATTGTAATCCATTCTCCACATAGCTGCCAAAGTGATTTTTCCTAAGGTACAACTGCACCTGTTATAATCCTTTTCAATAAACTCTTCCTTAACTTCAATACATTCTTCCATTAAGCATTTAAAGTCCTTTACAACCTGGCTCCATCCTATTTTTCCAGTCTTAATACATCATCTCTCTCCATACACATTATGATCTGGCCAAACTGACCTTTTTAATGTTTGCTGAAAATGAGATTCCATATTCCATCTCTGTCCCTTTAGAGGCATAGATTATCCTTCATGCCTGGGATTCACTCCTTTTTTCATCTCTGCCCCTTAGAATATCTAGCTTCCTTCAAGACTGAATTCAAGCATCCCCTTCTACATGACACCTCTTCTTATTCTCCTGGTTCTGAGAGACCTCCAGGTCTCCAGGGCAGACCTCCTATGGAAAAATTATGAGACAAGGACAGGAGTCATACAGATTGGCTAGCTATGGCTGGGTTGTGATCTGTATCACTGAAGAACACACACCGATGAATTAGATCACAGATTTGAGCCTATTTGAGGCAAAAGAGGTTACAAAGACAAAAATGAAATGGAGAGGAGAGGAAAAGAGAAGGATTAAATAGTTATGCAAATAAGTAAATGTGAGGTAATTTGAAGAGAGAGTGAACAGTAACAATCTCAATATTTATTCAGGAATAGTTCTAATGTCTCAAAGGAAACAAAACCTTTTAATCCAGCCTTGAAGGCAGGTTTAGACCTTTTGAATCCTTCCCATATTTATCAGAATTATCCTGAAGATATTCCTGAAAGCATTGGGACCCTGTATGAGCCAGAGTAGTACCATGGAAAGAACTTAGAATCAGAGGACCGGGGTTCAGATCTGGCTTTACCACTTACTACTTGTGTGACCTTGGGCAAATCACTTAACCGTTTTGGGACTGTTTCCTCACCTGTAAAATAAAAGGGGTTGGATTAGATGACCTCTAAATTTCTTTCCAGGACCAATTCTATTGTTCCTTTGAATTAAAGAAGGAAGCCAAAGGGCCTGAATAATCTATAAGTTCTCCCATCCTCCCTTTAATAGCTAACAATTGACTATATTAAGTTAGTAACTTTATAGCTGTAATAAAATGTACATACCCTATTTGTTAGGTATAATAGCTTCTGCCTGCACAGAATTTCATTTGTGGAAAAAGGGATGATTGCTATTCCATACTGGCTTAAACTCGGGCTGCAATAACTATTTTCCAATGGCTTCTTCTTCTTTTTTTAAAGAGAAAGCACAAGTATTATATTTTTACACCACGAAACCCAAGCAATTATTACAATTGTACTAAAAATCCATAATCTAGAAAAACCCAGGATCTTTCCCACAAAGGCAGAAATGTTGGCTTTTCTCAAACTGTTCTCAGAGAACAATGGGCGAATGACATATAATATTTAGATCTCTGAATGTAAAAGTTGTTTAAATCTTTTGGGTCTCTGATTCTCTCAGCTAGAAGAGATTTTTCCCTTCTATGAACTCTGGCTTCATCTTCCTCCTCACCTCCCACTCCCAATCTTGCCAAGTGAAACTCCTGTGGAAATCTGTATGGAACCAGGTTGGGATCTGGCAAGTTTTAGTAATTGAAAGAAATTTTGGCACCCTGAAAGGAATTTTTAAACCATAATTCAAATGCTCTATACATTATAGACATAAGAGAAATAAATCAAAAGCTTTACTTATTGTTTAAGTACTTCTTTGTCTGAATCACAAAAGAGATGAAATAGCCACTGGGGATAGAAACTAAGAGAGATGAGTTTCCCATAAGGAAAAAGCTATATAACAATTGCAAAATCCCTCTCACTTCTTAGCAAAATGCTTTAGATCTAGCAAATACTTAATAGAAGTCATACTTAATACTTACATTTTATATATAAATATATATATTATTATTTAATATTATTATATCATATATATCATATAATTAAATATAATATATTTATATGGAAAATTTATATATAAATTATACATCACATATCATATGTGTAAATGTATATGATATATTATATATATTATTTATACATAAATACTTAATAGAAGGAGAAAAAAGATGATGTTTACATTTACATTTCAAGGTTGGCCTTGAAATCAGAAAGACTTGGGTTCAAATCCTCCTTCTGGAACATACATTAGTATATTACACATACATTACACAATTATGTACAAATTACTTTATCTTTTAGTACCCTCAGGCAATTCTCTAAGTTTCATATGAGTTGCTGATCTGCATTGGTGGAAGGAATTTCCATATAAGGAGTGTCCTACCTTGCTGAAATATTGTTTAGATTAAAAACTGAAAAAGTTGAATAGTATTGAAAGGCATAAAAATATCAACACAAATATCACATTCTTAAGTGTAAGGGGAGCCTTACCACCCTGAGGAGCAAGCAGGGAAGAATGGGCTTACTTCAATGTAAAGTGTATTTCTAATCATAGAAATACTAAAAAAATGTATTAAATTATTATTATTTAAAAATTCCACCATAGTTCTTGACACAGTATTAGGGGGTACATGTGGTAATCACGCAATAAAACTTCTTCATTAAGAGATGAACAATGATGGGCTGTCAACTTAACCAACTACATTAATAGGAACATCTGCTAACTTCTCATTTTTAAAATCAGAACTTAAAATAATCTAGGGCTGAAGATCTACAGACTCATTGGGCTCCTTTCTCCTCTTACAAAGAATGAGGAAAAAGCATTCTCTATCTACATCACAGCCTCCTAGGAGTTAACAGCCTCCACAGGGTCCTGGCAGTCTCCACAAACCAGTCAGCAAGAAGAATTTTGTTTGGAGACTTCCAAGTCAATACAGTCATACTAGAAGGAAGTATGGTGCCATGAAAAGAGTGTCATCCCTGAAGTCAGGGGACTGGGTTTGAAATCTGACTCTACCATCTACCACCTGTGTGATAATGGGCAATTAAGTCAATTAGCCCCTTCAGCACTTGTTAGACTGGATACCTTCTAAAGTCTTTTTCAGTAGTAAGTTTATAATCCTGGAAAATTCTAGCCATGTGCCATTGGGCAACTCACTTAACTTTTTAGTATCCCAGGCAATTCTCTAAGATTACAAGTTTCAGATGAGTATCTGTACTGGTGGAAGGAATTTTCATAATGGGAATTATCTACCTATAAAATATTATTATTATCTATATTAAGTTTAGACCAAAAAACAAAAAGGTTGAATTGCATTGAAAGCCATAAAACTAGGAAGATACTATGTTCTTAAGTGCAAGGGAAGGCTTACTATCTTCGTGAGCAAGAGGCAGTGTTACAAACCCAATGACTGTAAGCAGCTACAGGTTCCACTGAGGACCTTGCCTTCTTTACTTCATACATTATTGGTACTTCTGCACAACTTGTTGGCAAGAAGGCAGACCACTTTCATCCTTTGCATGCTGGAAACATCTTCATAGAATCTTACTATAGATGCAGAACTATAAGAAGTTTTTTAGGTCAATGCCTTAATTTTTCAAATGTGAAGGCCCATAGAGTTTAAATGACTTGTATATAGTCACATAGGGAATAAGTAGGCTAGCCAGGATTTGAACTCAGGTCTTCTGATTTCTGAGCCAATGCTGTTTCTACTGTATCATGGTCTTTGATCATTGATTCAGTAACAGTTGCCTCATGGCTGTTCCATGAACAACAAGCTCCATCTCTTGACTCTGGACATTCTCTCTGGCTGTTCCCCATGCCCCAAACACCCTCCTTCCTCTGCTCCATCTACTGACCTCCCTGGCTTCTTCGGTTGTTTGTCCTTTGTTCCTGAAGTGGACCTCAATGACTTCAGGGAGGTGACACCATGACATGCAAATGAATTGGATTTAAGTGAGGCAGAGCTGTGCAAAGCCATCAGCCTCACTTTGTCCTCTGGAGCCAGCTGGGTTCAGTGGCAAGACATAGATCAGGATGACTGAAGATCGTCCTGGATGCAGTGGGAGGAGACCTTGGCCTTTATAAGCCAAGTTCTTTAACGGGTCTTTGATTGTGGAGACACCCAATCAGTGACTAAGGGTAGATAAGAAAAGAGGCACAGAATGTCCTCTTTTACCTAGTCAAAAAAAAAAATCAATCTAGGAGGGGAAGACCCTCAGGGTTTCTGGTCAAGAACAGAAATAATTGCTATTTACATCCACCCTGAAACAATTGGCCCAAACAATGACCAAGTGGGGCTTGTCCTGAGACCTATTGTTGACCAATCAATGAAATTCCTTTAAGTCCCAAACAAAATTTCACTTTTTCCTACAGAAAGCCTTCCCCAACCTTCCCCTCAGTTCTAGCACCTGGTTCTGTTAATTATTTCTTTTTTATCCTATATATAGCTTGCTTTTATCTATTTGTTTGCACGTTGTCTTCCTCATTAGAAGGTAAGCTCCTTGAGGGCAACTACTTTTGCTTCTTTTTTGTCTACTCAGTGCTTAGCAAAAGTGCTTGGCACACAGCAAGCATTTAATAAATGTTTATCGATTGATCCTAATACTTGTGTTTCCCAAACCATCATCCTTAGCCTATGGAAGAACAAAATATTAGAAAATGGGAAGAACAGTGAGAGAGTGAGAGAGAGAGTAGAAAGAAATTTTAGAGGTCACATAGGGCTTTTGCTTTTTGGAGGGCAATTGGGATTAAGTAACTTGCCCAAGGTCACACGACTAGGTTTTTGTTTGTGTGTACATTAAGTGTCTGAGGCCGGATCTGAACTCAGGTCCTTCTGACTCCAGGGCCAATGCTCTACTCACTGCCAACTATCATTTTTTAAGTGAGGAAACTGAGACCAAGGGAAGACAAGTGACTGACTAGCCCTACCAAGGGAAGACAAGTGACTAGCCCTACCAAGGGAAGGCCGGTGACTAGCCTTACATAATCTAGCTAGTAAGGGACAGAATTTGGACCCAATTAGGTTTTCTGACCCCAAATACTGTGTTTTTACCCAGAACACCTTGCTGTTTCCTCTACATGCCTCTTCTGTCTTCTTCAGAGTTATAGAAATAAGGTGGTGCTAAAATTGGTTTAGATTAAGATGGCCAGATAAAGCAAATAAACCTTAAAAAGGGTAAGAGATTTTTTTTTCTAATTCTGTCTATGACTGTTTTTTTTTTTCATGCTACCCGCCTCCACATAGAGAGGTAATAGACTCAGAATGAAGATAGAAACTTGTGGGGTTTTTTTTTTGTGTGTGTGTGATGCGGAAGGGATTTGGACATGATCAATGAGGGAATTTATTTGTTTTGTTTTTTTGGCTTTTGTTTTTCTTGCTTTCTCAATGACAGAAAGGGGATATGGGAGGGAAAGAATTTAAACCTGAAAATAAAATTAAATTGAATCTTTCATTATTTTTTTGCGGGGGGGGGGGGGAAGGCAGGACAATTGGGGTTAAGTGACTTGCCCAAGGTCACACAGCTAGTACATATTAAGTGTCTGAGGCCAAATTTGAACTCAGGTCCTCCTGATTCCAGGGCCAGTGCTCTATTCACTGTGCCACCTAGCCACCCTTCTCATTCTTTTTAAAAGACTTTAATTGATGCTTACTTGAAAATGAAACTTCCCTGTCTATATATATGTGACTGCACACACATATATAGACATATATATAGACTGCATGATCTGTCCATCATGTTCAATTTGCAACTTCAATTTTTTGTTTTTTGGTGTGTGCATGTCAAGACTGCTGTCTTTATTCAACTGAAGAAGACATATTGAATCAGGAGTGATTTACAGTGAAAACATGGATGATATTTATCTCTCCTCTGGTTGCCAAGTAAACTGACATAGGAAAAATAAAGTGGATGAGAAACATATATGATTAAGATTATGACCCATAGCCCTCTGAACTAGAGTGCCAATATATCTATCTTGGACAGGCACTGTAAACTGACAAGGGGCTGGGCCTCAAACCAAATAGGAAATCGAGGTGGATCACCCATGGTGAGCTATGTTGTTGTTGTTGTTGTTGTTGTTGTTGTTCAGTCATGTCTAACTTTTTTGCCCCTGTAGACCAAAAAGTTCATGGGGTTTTCTTGGCAAAGATCCTGGAGTGGTTTGCCATTTCCTTTTCTCACTCATTTGACAGATGAGGAAACTAAGGCAAACAGGGTTAAGTGACTTGGCCATGGTCATACAGCTAGTAGTAAGGGTCTGAGACTGGATTTGAACTCATGTCTTCCTGATTCCAGCCCATAGCACTATCTACTGAACCATCTAGCAGCCTTGGTAAGCTAAGTAGTTCTTTCAATGCTCTCAAGTTACTTGCTATAGTAAATGCTCATTTTATAATCTCTATCTTCACAAAGATATATACTTAAACTTTGTTTTTTTATGTTTTGAATTTACTTATTTGTATGTTTGTCATTTCACTGAACAGAATGCAAACTCTTTGAGGACAGATGTTGTTAATGCTGTCTTTGAACCTTCTATCCCAGGTGCAATGCTTTGTACATAGGAGGTACTAAATAAATGTTGATTGATCCCTTCATGTCATTCTAATCTAGACAGGTCTCTAGAGTGAGAAGTTCTAATGACTTATCCTTTGCCCAAGGCTGTTTACCGTTTTCATCAGTGACTTGCATCAAAGCATAGATGGCATAATTTTCAGAACTACAGAAGACAGGGAGCTGGAATAGATGACAGAAGCAGGAGTTACAAAGATCTCGACAGGTTACAGTGATGAATTGCATTTAACAAGATAAAAACAAATAATTTAATGGGAATCAATGTACATGTAAGGACATTTGGTTCCAAAAAACCAACTGCTTGAGTGGACAAAGTATGGTGAGGCAATAATTCATGCTGATGAGATCCAGGGGTTTTAGAGAATTGGAAGATCAATATGACTCAATACTGTGTCGTGGCAACCCCAAAATTTAATGTGACTGTAGGCTCTATTAATCAAAACATTGTGTTCAGATCCAATGAGCTTATAGACCTATTAATGCATTGCCTTAGTCAGACCATGTTTAGGCCATTTTAAGATAGACTTTGACAAATTGGACTGCATTCAGAGAAAGGGAATACACACACACACACACACACACACACACGAAGGGAATTAGGGACCATGACATATGAGATAAATAGAAGTAAGTGAGGATGTATGGCTTTGAGAAAAGAAAACTTAGGGAGGACATCATCATCTTTTTTTTTTTTTTGGAGGGGGGAAGGCAGGGCAGTTGGGGTTAAGTGACTTGCCCAAGGTCACACAGCTAGTAAGTGTTGTGTCTGAGGCCGGATTTGAACTCAGGTCCCCCTGACTCCAGGTTGGTGCTCTATTCACTTCGCCACCTAGCTGCCCCATCATAATCTTCTTTTGAGTTGTCGGTTAGTAATTTTGAGCTGTGTCCAACTTTTTGTGACTCTGTTTGGGGCTTTCTTGGTAAAGATACTGGAGTGGTTGGCCATTTCCTTCTCCAGATCATTTGACAGATGGGGAAACTGAGGCAAACAGTGTTAAGTGACTTGTTCAGGATCACACAGCTAGTAAGTGTCAGGTCAGATTTAAACTCAGGAAGATGAGGTTTCCTTACCCCCAGCTCCAGCACTCTGTCAATTGTTCCACCTGGCAGCTTGTGTGTTACGGGATAAGGGGTTCACCAGCAGTTGGCAGGGTCACAGGAGAGAAGGGAGAAAGGTCGGAATTGAAGGAAGCCAGGAGATAGAGATAAGAAGAAAGAGAATTCCAGGCATGAAGGACAGCAGGTGAAAATTGACCCTTGGAGAGATGGAGGGTCTTGTTTGAAGAACAGCAAGGAGAACCGTATTCCTAGAATGGAGTAATTTCTAAGTAGACTGGAATGGTTGGGGGGGGAGCAGGTTTTGAAGGGTTTTGGATGTTAGAGGATTTTTGTATTTTATCCTGGAGATAATACAGAACCACCAGAGTTTATCAAATGGACGGAGGGGTGACATGGTCAGACTTGTGCTTTAGGGAGATTAATTTGACAACAGAGTGGAGTACAAACTAGAGGGTAGAGTCTTGAGGCAGGTAGATGCACCAAAAAAGCTATTGCAATAGTGCAGGTGTGAGGTGATGAGGACCTGCCCCAGGGGGATGGCAGGGTCAGAGGAGAGAAAGGAGATACATAGGTAGAATGGATAGGACTTGTCAACAGATTGAATATGGGGGAGGGAGGGGAGAGAGAGAGAGAGAGAGAGAGAGAGAGAGAGAGAGAGAGAGAGAGAGAGCAAGACAGAAAAACACAGAGAGAAAGACAGAGAGATAGGGAGAGAAAGAGACAGAGACTAAGATAGAGAGAGGGAGAGAGAGCAAGGGAGAGAGTTGAGGGTGACTTCCATGTTGTGGGCCTGGATGTAAACACATTGCTGTTTGTACTTCATTTTTGAAGAGAGCCAATGACATCATGAGGTGATGTCTCGATTCTTGACTTGCCTCTGTGCATTGGATTTAGACAGAGCTACACAATATTGTCAGCCTCACTCTCTCTTCTAGAGTCATCAAAATACAGGAGCAAGACAAAAGTCAAGATGGCCCAGGATGCAGTGGGATGACCTTGGCGTCTTTGATGTCTGAGCAAACTCTGAGTGCACCACAGTGCCTGCTTCAACTGCCTCCATGGCCATTGGAACAAATCAGTCTCATCTGCCCATTCTGCTGGGGAAATCTTCACTTGCTTGGGGTAGACACCCCCCTACCCTCCTGACAGGTCTGGGGCCTGGGTGACTGGGAGGATGGTGCTACCTACAATGGTAGTTGTAGGGAAGAGAGCTTGGTTGGAAAGATGATGAGTTCAGTTTGGATGTGTTGTGTTTGAGATGTCTGCAGGACATTCAGTCTGACATGTCCAGTGGGCAATGTGAGTCTGGAGGTTAGTTTCACAGTTTTCTGTGTTCCTGAATCTAGGTTACTTGCTGCTTCATGGAGACAACAGTTGCATACCATTACACAGAACCCAGGTTAAGCCTTTCAAATGAGTTTTTTCAGTAATGATTTCGGTATGCTGTTTCAGTAAGTATACCTAACAGGAAGTTCTTAATTTTCCTAAAATAAAGACATTTCACCTAGAATCAAAAGAGACCACAGAGACTACTGAGTCTAACCCTCCTTATATTAGAGATGAGGAGACTGAGGTCACGAAAGCTAACTCACTTGCCCTATATGTGTCATACACATAGAACACTTTCAGGCAGGATTTGAATGCAGGTCATTCAGTTCTAAGAGCCAGCTTTTTTCCTGTTGTACCACATCACCTCTCATATTAGCTTGATCTCCCTAGCTCTTGGTCATTAGATCTGTGTAAAGAATTAGATTTTTTTTTTTTTTTAGGTTTTTGGACTGATAAGCATGACTAAGGAGTCAGAATGGTACAATTGTACCACTGGTTTGGGAGTCAAAGGAAAAGGTTTTAGACTGCCATTTGGGCTACTTATCACTACTCTTCCTCTTAAATTTCTTTCTTTCTTTTTTTTTTTTTAAGATTTTTCTTTTTGCTTTTTTGGCAGCAGGGAAGGTAGGGCAATTGCGGTTAAGTGATTTGTCCAAGGTCACATGGCTAGTAAGTGTTAAGTGTCTGAGGTCAGATTTGAACTCAGGTTCTCCTGTCTCCAGGGCCGGTGCTCTATCCACTGCACCACCTAGCTGCCTTCCTCTTCAATTTCCTTTCACATTCTTCCCTACCCTGGACTATTCACACCCATCTAGGCTGCTCAATTGCTGATACCACTTGGATGAGGTGGGAGTCACGAGCTCATTGCTTTAGTGAGATAGAAGACTACCAAAACTTATCATCTAAGATCCTTCTGGAAGCTAAGTGGCCGAGTGGATAGACATGAGTTCAAATACGTCCTCGGACATTTACTAGCTGTGTGACCCTGGGCAGGTCACTTAACATCTGTCTGTCTTGGTTTCCTCAGCTATAAATTGGAGATAATAATAGTATCTATCTTTCAGGGTTGTTGTGAGGATCCAATGAGATATTAGTTGTAAAGCTCTTAGTTCAATGCCTGGCAAATAGTAAGCACTTAGTAAATGCTTCTTATCTTCCTTTCAGGCTTCACTATCCATCCCAGCCTCTATCCAGACCCCAGGGACTGTCATCTACCTACTGACACTATCTAAGGACCCTTGGGCCTTTCCATACTGGTCTCCTCCAATGAAAGGGGAAATCTTGAGAAATTTTTCTATTTGTATCCCAAGCACTTATCATAGTGTTTTGCATAAACTTAAAGAATGCTTTTTCATTCTCATTTATTCATGCTTACTTCCTTTGTGGCAATAGGCAAATCCCTTTCCTTCCCTGGGCCCCAGTTTCCTCATCTATAAAATAAGGGGGTTGGATATGGAAGGCCTGGAGGTCCTTTCCACCTATGACCTATTGTTTAATTTGCATTTCTGTGCCTGTTTGTCATATTTCTAGAAAAGTCATGTAATAATTACTTATCTGTTTCTTTGGGGGTTTTTTATAGCTCACAAGGATGTATTAATCCAGGTTTAGAAACATCATGGAAAGAGATTTGGATTTAGAATCAGCAGACTTGTGCTCATATCTTGGCATGTACTAGTTGTCTGATCAACCAAGGGCAAGTCCTTTAGTCTGTCTGAGCCCCTCAGTCCCTCATCTGTAAAACAAGGATGATAATGCTTATATTCCGTGTTCTACCTGATTGTTTCAAGGAGAATGCTTTCTTTGTAAACCTTAAGGGGCTTTATCAAAATATTTACTTCTCTGCCTACCAGGCAAAGTCCTAGGACACTTCTTTTGTTGTCTGGTCTATGAACCCAGGCAATGCAAAATGACTTTAATACAAACATATAACATGAGCACAGTGTGAGGCAATGTGTGTGTGTGACATGATGGAGGGAGCTGGCCCTGTAGCCAAGAAGGCCTGGGTTCCCATCCCACCTGTGACACACCTACCTCACTTGTCTTCTCACAGTCCGAGGCACCCCTCTAAGACTCTAAGTTACTGAGAAGGTAATGACTTGTATTGGCATAAGGAGCTTCCTATCTGGGTGTCCGATGTAATAAAAAGTCCAGTCCCTATTGTCTATGAACATGTGAAGTCTAATGAAGAAGTCAAATCATCCTAAAATGCACTCACAAAGCAGACACAAGCAATTTTGAGATTATTTATTGTTCCGGATGAGGTGTTCAGAGCCCTCCACCCCCATTAGCACCAACAACTGAGAGTTAACTATAGGTCTTATGGTGCACGTTGCCCTGGGTTACAGAAATGGAAACAGACTTTCAGTACATAGTGATTCTTTTTTTTTCTTCCTCTTCTCCTTTTTGACAGGTAAATGGCAATGTGGGAAAGGAAGGAACACAGTTACCATGCAAACAATGCTGAAGGTACTTTGAAGAAGCAATTGATGACTACTTTGTACAATGTGGAATGCAGAGCCTTCCTGCACTGGTGGGGAAGTCCATGAAAGGAGAGCTGAAACTGGAGGGCACATTGGCAGACATGCTCAATTTCTAAAGTCTCAGATTTGTGACTTTTAAAGATTCTGTTGGAGCTGCTAGGTGATGCACTGGATAGAGCACAGGCCCTGGAGTAAGGAGGACCTGAGTTCAAATGTGACCTTGCTATCTGTGTGACCCTGGGCAAGTCACTTAACCTTAATTGCCTCACCAAAAAAAAAAAAAAAAGATTCTGCCAATAAAATCTGGTCAAGACAGGTCCAGAGGTTTGCAAGCCTAATGTTAAGGAATTACTTTAACACTCATTCCCTTCTCCACTAAGGGGCCTGCCTCTCTGTTCTGGACATAGGCATATGGTCCAAGGGAGTTCAGTCCTGAGAATACCTGCCATCTTGTGAAAAGGCCTGGGTTTGGGTTCCATTTTTTCATAGTCTTTATCTTACCCCTATCCTGGGGCTCTGGGGACAAATTATCTGATTCAAGTTCCCTGAAAAGGGTCAGTAGACAAATAGTCAGTGGATGATATGAATCAGATATGGGATAGATATTTACTTCCTCTCTGAAAGACATACTAAAATGCAAGACTCTAATAAGTATTCATTGACATAATGACTTGAAACAGGATACAGACATAACTCATTACTACCTTTACATCCTTATGGGAGACGGATCTTAAACCTCACCAGGACATAAAGCAGTATGTGGGATTGCTGACTCATTATTTTATGTTTCATCTTGGCCTTGCTGGGTCTAAATGACTGTGGACAAAGTGGGTCAGGACTGGGCCTTGCTGGTGGTCTTCTTATCTGATTAAGCGACTTCCTTGGACATCAGTCAGCCCCACTCATTGAATCCAGGATCTCTGACCATCTTGAACTCAGGAAGTCACCTCCACACCTGAAAATTTCCATCTTGAGGTTGATGTTTGAATGTCAACTCAGGAAAGGGAACAGAAACTTAGAAACAGAAGTCACCAGGGACCAGGGTGCAAACTTGCCTCGTTGCATCTATGCTACATGTAGTGGCAAAGTTGGTGGGAGGAACAGCACCTGTTTCCTTCTTCCCCTCATGTGAAATCTAGAGACAGGGTACAATTCTTGCTGCACAGGAGAGTCAAAGCAAAGGCTTAAGAAAGAAGGTGTTTTTGTTTTTTAAAAGTCTTCTGTCATTGGCTTTTCCAGTTCATTAGCCAATGAGGAGATTGCTGGCATTTCAAAGTGTTCACATTATTTGGCACTGAGCTATCACATAGAAAGAAGCAGTTAGGAAGTTCTCCTTGACTCCAGAGGTCTGGGAACTGTGAAGTCAGGAAGCCCTGAGTTCAAGTCTAGCCCCAGACACTGATTAGCTGTGTGACCCTGGGCAAGTCACTTAATCTGTTTGCCTCAGTTGCCTTAATTATAAAATGGGGACAATAAATAACACCTCCCTTGCAGGGTTATCAAATGAAGTAATACTTATAAAAAGACACTCAGCATAGTACTTGGAACACAGGAGGCACTCTGCAAATACTTATTTTCTTCCCCCTAGGGGAGCTTGAGATTCCTGCTCTCCGGCATGGTCCTTATAGGCCAATTCAACAAAAATCTTGTGTGTCAGAGGAGGGAAATTTCTACTTTTCCTGTTGGTTTATATTATGTGCATTATGTATAGCATATGCCTCCATTTAAAGGAATCACAGTAAAGTGAAATTCCTGGAAAGGAAGTGTCAGTTAGGTATTCTAAGACTCCCCTCACCACCCCTGACTTCTCTGACCACCCCCCCTCTCCTACCCCCAACTCTCAAGAAAGTAACCTCTTGGTTACAAGAATATAGGGTCTCTTGCACAGGGCCTGGCACATTGTTGTTGTAGTTTAGTCATGTTTGAGTCTTTGTGACCCTGTCTGGGGTTTTCTGGCAAAGATTTTCCTTCTCCAGTTCATTATACAGATGAGGAAACTGAGGCAAACAGGGTTAAGTGACTTGCCCAGGGTCACACAGCTACTAAGTGTCTAAATTCAAATTTGAACTCAGGTCCTTCTGATTCTAGGCCTGGCACTCTATCTATGGTGCCACCTAACTGCTCATGGGACATAGTAAGCACTTCATAAATGCTTTTTCATTCATTCATCCATGATTTAAAAAAAAAGTAAGTTAGAGGGAGATTATTACAGAAGATTTTTAACTTTGCAGAAGTATTCACCATAGTGTTCCTTTATAGAGGGCTACCCTAACGCATTTCAAGTTTGAACCTATTTGCAAAAATTAAATCTACGCACACATATTTACACCAGACAACACACACTGGCATATACCCAGTGATAGGACTGTACCATAAACTCAGAGGCAGTTGATTTGAAATTGTGACTCAGGGCATGTCAGGGACACTGACTGTTTGGAATTTCCATAAGAAGAAGCTTGGATAGTCTGGAGGCATCTAAATCTATCTGTTCTTGTTATTACTAATAAACTGTGTTTCCAATGTGGCTTCCAGGCCTAACAAAATTAATTATGTTTTAGTCCTTGGATTGGATCTGATTCAGGAAATAAAGAGGCAGACACACAGATATATTTGCAGAATAGATTTTTCCAGCCAAAGGGAAGAGGGAACATTACATACTTGTCATCTCGTCTATACGTCATCCAGAGTGTATCGATCAGGGTTAAGAAGACAGTGTGTCCCAGGATCGATATTTTCTCAGCATGATATGCAATGTTAATTATGTACTCTTCAAAGCATACTGTATGTTTTCATTCAAGATCATTTGGATTAAAAAAAAAAGTAAGAAAGAAATGATCCATGATCCCCAGGGAGCCATTCATGTTTGGTCAAGCTGGGCTTAAATGCTGAGTCATTGAGAATTTCTGCCAGGAAAACATCTTAGCTAAAATTCCTAAGGACCCTGAAGACAAAAGAAGAATGTGTTTTCATAGAGACAACCTAAACATAGGGCAGATGAAATTGGAGTATTTTGAAATCTTTGCAAAGACAAAAATTACTCAAGGAAAGAGATTCCATTTTCTGTTATTTGCAGTACAGACTTTAAAGGAATTGTATTTAAAATAATATATTCATTTTGGTGGGAAAGCACTGGAGAAAGTCAGTGGTCCAAAAGGCTCTGTAGTTAATAAAAGTAGGAATTATGTAGTGGTTAGTCTGAGTAAATGTGCCTAGAATTATCTATTCCAAACACACATGTAACTAAATTGGGTCGGGCTGACTGCTTGTTATTTCTCCTTAAGAATTGTAATAAGTATTCACAGATCTAGAAGGGATCTAAGGAAAAAAGAGTTCAATAACCTCATACCACCAAGGAAAGAAACTGAGGCTTAAAGAGGTGGTCAAGGTCAATGGGACTTAAAAAATAGCTACAGCATTTATATGGTGCTTTGAGGTTTGCAAAATGCTTTACCTGTGTTAGCTCATCTGAACAACCCTGTGGGGTGGGTGCCATTACTGTCACTATTTTGCTTGTGAGGAAACTGAGGCTGGGAGAAGTTTAGTGCCATGACTTCCAATGATCTTTCCAGTACATTTTGCCATTTTCTATATCTGCATGAGGTTATTTTTTAAAGGCATAGCTCTATATGGATTCTTTTTTTGTTTGTTTTTTGGAGGGGGAAGGCAGGGCAAGTGGGATTAAATGACTTGCCCAAGGTCACACAGCTAGTAAGTGTGTCAAGTGTCAGGCTGGATTTGAACTCAGGTCCTCCTGAATCCAGAGTTGGTGCTCTATTCACTGTGCCACCTAGCTGCCCCTGGATTCTTTAATCATGAAACAGAGTCCTCAACTTAGAAATGCTTGGTTGATAGGCAACTCCATTCACTCATCTATTTGCCAGTTATTTGTTATTATTCAATCATTTTTTCAGTTGTGTTTGACTCTTCATGATGCCATTTGGGATTTTCTTGGAAAAGATACCGGAGTGGTTTGCCATTTCCTTCTTTAGCTTATCTTACAGATAAGGAAACGGAGGTAAATAGGGTTAAGTGACTTGCCCAGGGTCACATAGCTAGGAAGTGTCTGAGGTTAGATTTGAACTTAGGTCTTCTTGACTCTAGGCCCAGGGCTCTATCCACTGGAACACTTAGTTGCCCCTTGTTAGTTTTAAGTGCATACAATTGTTTATATTTGCCTCTAGTAAAACTACAAGCTTTGCACCTTCACATTTAAAGCTTTTAAAATCCTAGTTCCAACTGACCTTTCCAGGCTTATCATGCATTCTTCTTTTTCACACACTATAGTCCATCCCCACTGACCTTCCAGCTGTTCCTCAGTGATTTCCATGAAATAGTCTACCTTCTATCTCTGTACCTCTGTACTGGCTGAACTCCCATGGATGGGAATGCATCCCACCCACCCCCATCTCCATTTCTTAAAATTCCTTGTTTACTTCACATCTCAACTGGAGTCACCTCCTATATCAGGACTTTGCTGGATCTTGTCCCCTCCCCTTTTCCCCTAGGCCCCCCATTTTGGTGCTGCCCTCTTTCCTATCCTACGCAAAACTATTTTGTGTAGATTTTGCCTGTGTATACTCTCTGTTTTGTACATGTATGCATACTTTCCCCCCCCAACAGAACATAACTGTATAGCTCTTTCTTTGTATCACAGTGCCTAACATGTAGTTTAATTGTCTGAATCTCCATGGTCTACTGGAGTGGTTGGCCATTTCCTTCTCTAGTTTGTCCCCATTTTACAGATATGGAACCTGAGAGAAATGGGGGTTGAGTGACTTGCCCAGGGTCACACAGCTCTATACTACCTAGCATATAGTAGTTGCTTAATAAATGCTTATGGAGAATTTTTGAAGAGTTCATATCCCAGTTCTGCTCTTTCTTTTCTCTATCCCCAACTTTCCATTCTTTCATTGCTAGAATCCAGTCTCCAACACTGCTAAAGGCAGTGTCCAGTTACCAAAGACTCCATCTAGCCCACACCCATTCCCCATCTACTATAGGACACAGAGGTCCTAGGTGCTCAGTGCTGAGACCAAGAAGACAGGATTAAGAGAACTCTGAACTCAGGGCCAGTACTAGTACTATTTGAACTATCTCAAGGTTAGATAGACTTTGTGGGATAGTCTAGACCTTGAAAGTTGTTTTTTAAGTTCTAAACAACTGAGAGGTACAAATGGGCTTTTGTAACAATGCCTTCATTGGGAACTGTTTCTTTGTAATTGTTGCAGTTCAGTTCTTTCAGTCATGCTTGACTCTTCATGACCCATTTGGGGTTTTCTTGGCAAAGAGACTGGAGTGGCAAACCGCTCTTTCTTCAGCTCATTTTACAGGTGAGGAAACTGAGGCAAATAAGGTCACTCAGCTAGTGTCTGGGGTCAGATTTGAACTTGGGTCTTCTTGACTCCAGGCCTGGTGCTCTAGGGAAACTAAATAAGGAGATGGGTCATGACACCTTTCTTGATAATTCTCAATAAATATTTATTTAATAGAAAACCTACTCAATCCCAAGTTACATAACCAAAGTCATATCTTAAAATTTAATATAACCCATATTCTTAAAATCCCCATTGTGCCAGAATCAAAAGGTTTAGAAGGACCACAGGTTGAACCGTAATCAGAACCTTTAGCAGGCAACCCAGAGATCAACACAGTCCATGGCACAAAGTGGATGTTTAATTAATGCTTGTTGCCTTAACTTGGTGACCACCAAAACAGGAATGAAAACTTCTGTTTAATTTACATTAAGAAATAAAGTCAAAATACTAGTTAGCACTTGGGGTATTGGCACAGAAAATTTTGACCTTGATCCTCTCAAACTGGGAGTTGGAATCCCCCTTCAAATGGACTCTTTATGTAGAGTAGCTAGGTGAGGCAACATGAACAGAGTGCCATACCTGGAGTAGGGAATACTGGGTTAAAATATGACCTGAGAAGCTTACTAGCTGTGTGAGTCTTGGCAATTCACTGCCTTAGTTTCTTCATCTATAAAATGGGGGTAACAGTAGCACCCACTTTCTGGGGTTATTGTAAGGATCCAATGAGGTTGTAAAGTGCTTTGCAAATTTTAAGTGCTATATACATGTTAACTATTATTAGAGTTCACTTTCAACCCCCTGGTTTCTTAACATTTGATCCAGATCTGAAGCACAAAGTGAAATGGAGGTAGGTGCCTGTCCCAGGAGTTAGAGGCGAGGAGCTGAGTGGTTCTGAGGATGGGCATCTTGTAGGTAGTGGGATCTTGTGGCAACTAAATCATCAAAGGATTATCCAATGCCACCTTCATACCAAGCACTGTGCCTGCAGCTAGAAGGTAGTGGCAGCGATTCTCCACTCTGGACATGTGACATCTGGACTATTGCTTTCACTTGTGGATGAGAAATTTTAGGAAGGGTGTTAGCAAAATGGAGTGTCTCCAGAAGAGGGTGACTAGTATGGTGAGGGTGCAGAAAACTGTGCCATGGGAGGACCAGCTGAAGGAACTGGAGATGTTTAGCCCAGAAAAGACACCATTTAGGGGGAATCAAGATAGCGACTTCAAATATTAGAAGGCTTGTCATGTGGAAGAAAACTTAGACTCATTTTGCTGGGCCTCAGAGGGAAGACATGGGTGGGAAATGCAGCAACATGAATTTTACCTCTATGTAGAGACAAAAGGAAAGGGGAAGCTAGGTGGCAAAAGTGGACAGAATGCTGGCCCTGGAGTCAGGAGGACCTGACACTTATTAGCTGTGTGATCCTGGGCAAGTCACTTAACTCCGATTGCTTCAAAAGTAAAATAGAGATGAAAGAGTCTGCCTCAGGTGTCACTGGAGGTGTTGTGCAGAGGATTAATGGTTTGGTATGGATAGAACTAGACACCCTTTGAGAGTCTTTCAATTGAGATTCTCTGAAGAGGTATAATCAATGGTCCCCAACCACAAAGAATTCAGTCAAATGGATGCAGGTCATATGTGTAGAAAGAGGGATAACAATAGAAGGTAATATATCTTTAGAGAAATAACTATGTGGACCAGGCTAAGTAGTAGAAGAGTTCAGGAGTACTAAGGGGAGAGGCAGTTGGAGAAGACTTTGCAGATGGCAGGTGTGCAGATGGTGTGAAGCTCCAGAATGCTGCAGGGCTTTCCAAATTAGATTCATAGTTATTCAAAAGTCCAGCCTAACAATATCAGAAGAAATGTCAACATACAGAAGGAAACCCTCTTGTCCAGACCATGGTATGGGTTGGATGGAGAACTCATAGATCTGGTCTGTCTAGCTCAGATAGACACTGTATACAGATAATGAGCTGGTTCCAGAACTGTTTAGGAAGAGAACAGGCTGGATTGCCTTTGGGAAATTGTGCATCTCTTTTAGGCAGCTAGGTGACATAGTGCCTAGAGTGCAGGGCTTGGAGTCAATGAGTTCAAATCTAGCCTCAGACACTTACTAGCTGTGCCAGCCTAGGCAAGTCACTTAACCTGTCTGCCTCGGTTTCTTCCGCTGTAACATGAGGATAATAATAGCATCTACCTTGTAAGGTGACTATGAAGATCAAATGAGATGACTGTAAAGTGCTTAGCACGATGACTGGAACATAGTACATTCTAAATAAATGCTTTTCCCATCCCATTCTTTTGACCCAAGCTTTTCTCTGAAATAAAGACTTATCTTTTAAAAGTCATTATTCTTGTGGTAATATTACAAATCATGGAATACTCCAGCCTCTAAAGAATTTAAGTTGAAGGACACTTAAATGAAAATGGAGAAGTTCACAGTGTGTGTGAGGAGGCTGCAACATATTGCTAGTTAAGAATAGTGGTGTAAACGATGTCAATGAAAAGATCTATGATCAGAAAAGGATGTGGGCTGAGAATATATCAGGAAGGAAAGAAAACTGGACAGTCCTTACACTTCTTTGATAGGCAGGTGATGTCAAGATAACTAGAGGAAGGCCTCCAGTGGAAGATTTATCAAAGTATTTCATAAAGGCATGAATGGCTGCACCACCAGAGGAAGTATTCATAATGACGAACCCATAGATCCATTGAAATATAAGAATTAGTTTTGGGGCGTTGAAGAAAACAGTTTTGTTTGAGTGGAAGTTTTGTGTAGAGGACTAAGAAAAGTTTGGAGGGCTAATTTGGGGCTGGGAAGAAGTGAGACCAACAAAAGTGAGAGAGAAATGACTGGAAAGACAGGAGAAAACCAAAACATTGTAAAGGTAAGAATTAGTTTCATAGTCACATGGAAATTTAGAGTTCGAAGGGATTTTGGATAGCACCCAATCCTGCCTCTTGCAGGCCATACTTCAGTGACATCCCTGATGAAATTTCAGTAAGTCCTGGGTCATCAGTGCCATAAACAGTGCAGGAGGAATGTGGACTTGGAAATAATAGCATTTATATAGGGACATCTAAGGGAATAATAGGGGAGAGAAACATTTGTCAAAATAAGATACAGGAAAACAGAAAATGTAAATGTAAAACAGAGGTGTAGCTAATTGAACAAGATGTCCTAAAGGAGGTGGGAGAGGATGGGATTAAAGCAACAAGTGGAGAAATTAACCTTGAAGAGGAGAAAGGTCATCTCTTCAGCGAGGGCTGGGAAGAAAAAAAGGTGGCCAAAGAAACATATTTGGAGGTAGAGAAGAGGGTGGATGAATGAGTTCCCAAAGGATGATGTCTATTTTCACAAGAAAATAGGAGGGGAAGTCCTTGCTGAAAGTAAAAAGGTGTAAGAATGGATTATAATACAATAAACCATGCTTTATCTTCTAACAGAAGGCAATTTATTGATGGCATGTATTCGATGTTTCTGAACTAATTCTGAAGGCATTTATGTATATTTCTCTCTCTCTAGAGGGAATAAAAGACAGAAAGGCAGAGACCCCAATAGAGGGGAAGATAGAGAGAGAGGATGCCATGTAGGAAGAGATATGGATTTAGGTAGTTTACTCTGCACAAGTGTTTCTGTGACGGAAAAATTGGAGAATCTTTGAAAAATCAATCTGGATAATCTGGGACTAAAAAAAAATTCAACATAGATTTTCATCAATTATCCAGACTGGGCCATGTCTACACAGTCCAAATTTAGTATGTACATGCCATCTCTGCCCTTCATTTTGTCTTGTGTAGACCTGACTATAATTAGATTGACTTATTGTGATACCATGTATGTTGAGAGAGATGGAGGTTTTACATTCGACACCATGAACAGCTTTTATTGAGGCAGGAAAAATGTTGTCTTAATTCAGTTCAGTGGGTTTAAAAAATCAATTATGCAAGCATTGATTAAAACATCAAAGAGGCACTTAGATAGGCATACACATCTCTGAAAATACACTGGCATGGCCCACATGTCTTTCATTGTTCAGCTTCAGATATACCAATAGTTTTTATTTTTTGGGTATAACCAGAATGCTCAATTAGAATAAAGCACAAACCAAAACTGACCCAAGCATAAGGGCATTAGAGCTTCAAAGTCATATTCCACCATAGGCTAAAACAATCTCCACTCACACAGAACAGTGCAAAACAAATTTCATTGGATGGACCATATGGCCTCTCAGTTTAACTGTGCATGTTAAGATATCAAGGACAATTAAGACAATAATTGATTCTGAACTCCATATATCAATACCACATTTCTTTTTAAAACATAACAATTGATGAAAGGAAAAAAATCTTCACAATGGTACAAAATGTCCATCTGCTCCCCAACTCATTCTGCATGTAATTCCTGGGGTTTATGAGATCTGAAAATAATTCCAGTTGAAGTCATTCATCTCATTGTGGCAGCTGCAAATTCAACTTGCTCCAGAAGCAATCTAATCTTATATCCACACAATTATTTTTAATGGTTGAATTAATGTAGTAACCACTTGTATCTGGAAATCCATCTTGGTTGCATTATCAGGACCATGGACAATGGGCAAGTTGCTAGAGGATTCACTGATATACAAAAATGTAACGGTCTTGGACATTTATGATTACAATGAGAACAATGTAGAAACTAATCTATTAATGATGACTTATTTTAAAAGATGAAAAGGGACACATTTTAAAGAAACAAGTTAGAGGCAGTCTTTTAGGAAGTAATATGGAAAGCACCCAGTAGAATACCATTAGAGAGGACCTAGAATTTTATATGTGTAAATAGGGGTGGAGGAGCAGGTAAGGTATTTTAAAGCCTCTCCCTTTTGGATAAGAAAACACTAGATTTCCACAGGCTCATAGATAATTTGACGAAGAGAATTGTAAACATGACTTTTATTTAGACTCAGCTTCAAAACAGTCATAAGGCAGCAATACTTAAAACTTGTTCCCTCTTCTTTTTTTTTCTCTGCTTCTCCCTCCATCCCTTTTAATCCCCCTACCCCTTCCTGCTCTATAAAATAATTAATACATTGGGCTCTTCTCAAGACAATCACCAAAAAAAAAAAAAAAACAATTTTCAAACATCCCTTAGGATTATAAAACCAAATTCTTGATACCTTGCCAGGAAGCCATGAAAACACATCACATCGCACCTCTCTCTCTCTCTCTCTCTCTCTCTCTCTCTCTGTCTCACACACACACACACACACACACACACACACACACACACACACACATACACACAGAACAAATGAATCCTGACCTCCCACCCTTTCTCTCCCTGACCCCCAGGAGCAGTTATGAACCAAGCTGTAGAAGGAAGAACTAAAGTTCATGGAAACCTTTTGCTTCTGGGAGTCAGTCTGTGAAGGTGGAAGGTGATGGAGGACAGCTTGGGCTCTTCCTCTGCAAGCTGGATTGACTGCAGTCCCTTCCAGAGCCACTGAATTGGCAAAGCTTTTAGAAAATTCTCTGCATTTTCCAGTAGATGTCCTCACAAGGCAACAGTGCCAAGGAGACCTGATACAACACAGTGAAGTGTGGGGTTTTGTTTTCTTTTGGTTGGTAGCTAGGAGAAGGGGCAGGTGGAGGAACCTTAAGAGCATTTGATTTAATCTCATTTTAAAGATGAGGAAACTACAGCTCACTGAAGTTAAATGACTGGCCCAAGGTCAAAGGGGTTTTAAGTAGCATAGGTGGGATTCAAACCCATTTCAAATCCAGTGTTCTTTCAATGATACTACGCAATCTCTAAATAATAACCAAATAGATAAGGAGTAGGCAGTGAGGGAGAAAGAACAACAACAAAAAACTAGGGCCTGGGATGAGATGACAAAGTGGAAAACAAAATCATATTTACTTTCCATTTTTAACCCTGATGAGCCAATCATAAGAACAACAGGATAAGAAAACAATGAAATGGGGCTCTATAATTGGCCATGGCCGGCTACTATGGGATTAACAACAGTCCCTTGGGGCACTAGAAATGTCCAAAATAGAAGATTCCAAGGAGAATGTTGCATCTTATAGGCTGGACCACTTGAAAAAAAAACCTGTCATATTTCAGCTTAGTTGCAGGACAGAATGTGACAGCAAATTCCTGGGGTCCCAGCGTGCCTTGTCACTGAGCTCTCATAGGCACAGACTGTCTACAGATCTGACGATGCTTTCGTCAGCCCTCCTTTTCAGAAGCCAGGGGTAATTGGATGAAACTCAGCCATCCTATCAAAAAGCCTGGGCAGCATATATCCTGCCCCAGCTTTCCTGGGAAAACTGAAAGCAGATGAATCTTTAAACAATAAAGCTTGTGTGTATGAGATAATGGTCTAAGTTTTAGTAGCATAGTAAAATATTTATTTTACTTCACTGGTACCCAGAAAACAATCAATCTATGACACTGGCAGTTTGCAAAATATCAAAACATATTTGATTATAGCTTGCCTGAACTACTCAAATATCTAAAAATATAGACTAGGTCATGTCACCCTGGGATAGTGAAGGACATTCAAGCTTCCAGAAACCAACTCTTGGAAGCCATAGGAAGGGGAGAGCCAGTATAAACACAGATGCATTTAATCCTCAGGCCCTCACTTTTCCTCTTAGCCATAGTACAGGGGGGCAGTGCCCCTCAAGGCAGGCTGCATGAACTAAATTCACTTCCCCTGGAGAAATGGCTCTTTCGATAATGGTCCAAGTTTTAATAGCATAGTAAATCCTGAACAGCCATGCTCACTTGAAAGCAGAGTTTGATAAATAATGTAGTGGTTGGTTAGTGGAGAAGGCAGAGGTGAGGAATAAGGATAGAGGGGAGAAAAAAGGCATTCTATGAACACCCATCATACACGAGGATAAGGGCTCATCGTTGTTCTGCAGGGACTCTCCTAATAAGGTGGGGTATCTCAGTCCCAGAAAAACCATAGAACACTTAAACATTAGAGGTGGCAGGGATCTTAGAAATACTCTACACTAGATGGGGAAAATGAAACTGACCTGCCCATGGTCACACACCGTAACTCAAGCCTCCCAGATGCTAGTTCAGAATTCTTTCCATTACTTGAGAGTTAACATTTCTACCATGCCTTAAAATGTTCAAAGCACTTTACATATTTTACCACATTTTATCCTCACAACAACCCTGTGAGGTAGGTGTTATTAATACCCTCATTTTTCAGACAAGGAAACTGGATCTGAGAGGTTGGATGACTTGTCTAGGTCCACACAGCTAGCAAGTGCCTGAGGCAGAATTTGATCTAAGACCTTCTTCCTTACTCTTCTTACTTACTTACTCCAAGGTTCTGTCCATGATGGCAGGCTGTTTCTTTATGCTGCCTTTGTTCTCTCACCTGTTTCTGGGAACCACATAAACAAGGCACATTGTTTTACTTCTTCACAAAGAGTGAATGGGGGTAATGGGTAAGCTTGAGTGGAATTATGCCACCCTGGGATAGATCTGGCCTCTTTTGTTTGAGTGACTCAGAATCACAGAATTTCAGCATAGGAATGGATGTTCCCACCTGTGCCTGTATGAGAAACTCTCCTACAACTTCCCCAACCAGTATTCATTAAGCCTTAGCCTGAATATCTCTGTTGATGGGGAGCTCATCATCTTCCAAGGCAGCCCATCACACTTTGGCACAGCCCTAAATTGCTTCCAAGTTTTTCCTTACTTTTCCAAAGACAGATGTATAAGTTCCTAGTCTGCATGCAGGAAGGAGTGGTCAGGAGATCTAGGAAGCCAGAAACTGTCTTGTGATTTATCTTTTCTGTTTTCTATACTTGCCAGTGTAAGGAGTAAGACTGGTGATAGTGGTGAGGGGATCACCAGTAAATACAGGATCACATATTCTCAGAGTGGGAGAAGTCAAGTAGTATGTCATGAGAAGAGATCTGGGTGTGGCTTCAGTGCTGGCAGAGATGGCTTTGTTCCAGGACCCAAATTGTGCTGCTTTTTTTCCTTTTTCTTCAAACAAGATGGTCATTTTTCTCCCAGTTTATATTAGAGGAAATGGCCTTATCCCATTAATTCAAAGTGTCTGGACTTCTTGATCAATAATAAATGCATCTTGTCTTTTAGCCAGTCATATGGACAGAGAGCATTATTTCGAGCTTGCGGAATTTAATTTGTCCTGAGAAGAAATCATTGCAGGCATTATCATCTGAAGAGGAAGGCAAATAGAGTACATGGCACAGTTCTCAATAACAAATTGGGTCCCCTGCAATTGCCCCTGAGTTGAATTTTTCCTTAAATGAAATCCAATGTCCTCCCGAATCTCTGTCCTAAATTATAAATTGAAAGGGACGAGTTGGTAATTTTCCTAATTCTAGTCTGATTAATGGACTAGTTAAGGGGAATGACCCCCTCAGGATCTCAGCACATACTTCCCACAGGTTCCTCTAACTCTCTGACACCTCTAATAAGTTCCTAGTTTTCGTTCCTTTGCCCTCAGTACACAGAAGAATATGAACAGAGAAGAGAGCCAATCTCCTATTTGTAAGATTCCTCTATCTTCCATCTATAGCAGCATTGAACTTTACAAAATGCAAACACAAGTTAATTCCCTAAATAACTGGCTATGAGTAGATAATAAATGCTAGAAACAGGACAGACTGCTGCCTTCCTACCAAAGAAACCCTCCCATCAATCTGATACTACTCATTGATCTGATTCACTGTGGATCCAGGCTTATTCCCTGCTAGTCTATTTCAACAACCACACACCCTTTGCTGGTCCTCCAGATGGTTTTATCCTTTAGGCTTTATAGGGATAACTGTACGCAGATCCAGAGAAATGGAGGATGGCATTTTTATTGTATGTTCAACTGGAAATCTCACCCACAGTGGGGAATGACTTTATCCTGGGCAGGCATGGCACAACACAATACCTAATCTAAATATTTAACAGAAGATTAATGATAAGTAATGTGATAAAAACCCAGGGTATTGTAGGCACCACCTATCCACAGATAATAAAGTTGAATGGTTGAGAAATAATAACATTGTCCATTGGTTTCAGTTTGATAACTGTCCTTCAATGAAACTGAACTTGGAAAGTCACAACTTAAAAAAAAAATGCAGCACTTCTTGTTGCTATCAATACAACGGTAATGCATACTACAGTGTGGTATGTAAATCCACAGCTGGTCGTTTTTTTTCTTCTTTTAAAATTTTTTTTATTAATAAACAGAATGGGAATTATCTAATTCAAATATTAGTAGTATAACACTTAAGTGCATTTCAATCTGGCCACAAAATATCATAAACCCTTAACCAGTGCGTATTACAACAATGGAGAACACAGAGTGTGGCATTTATATCCCAATATCTTTCTTCTACCAAAATAAAGATTCAGAAATGTGACTCCAGCTGCTGGGAAATTCCCACTTGCCCGAGGCTTCAGAAAACTGGACTGTTGGTATCAATTTCAGTTTTTATTAAGAGTGGGAAGGAAGGAAGATTTGGGGAAAGGGAAGGAAAGTCAAATAAGACAAAATTAGCTTTAGGACCTGCCCCCAAATGCCCCCTGAAATTGATCCATCTACTTTCTAGACGTTCATTTAACCCACAACAGGATGTCCTCATCACTGAGGCCATGATGGAATTAGAATATGGAGTGTTGGGAAGTTCTTTGCTGGGAAGATCTCTTTTGCTGGCTTCCACACCTGGTCTCGAAAGTAGCAAAGTCCTTGGAAAAGTGCACTGCGCCTCTCCCCTGTGCTGACTGTCCACATTGGTCAGACTGAGCTGAGCTTTACAAGGCCACGCACTGAGTCTTCATGCAATGAGTCTTGGCTGGCCAAGCTTAGGACATGCAGGGTGTGACTATGTGTGATAGGACTGCCTGTTGACAACATACCAGGGGGTGAGGGGGCTTCCTCTGGTGTAAGGAACTGATGGCCATCATGTTCCTCTTTCAATGGTATCATATCTGTCAAAACAGTTTCTGATGTGAGATTGGGCATGGAGGAAGGTGGTGTTGGCTGCCCCAGGGACAAGGTAGCACAGGGAGCACCCAATGTGGTCTTTCCTGGCAAAGGGAGCTCCTCACTGGTTAGGCTTGGTTCGCTCTGGAGCAATGGTGTAGCTGCAGCCTGCAAAACGAATTTGGTGCTCTGAATGCACTGGTCTTGGTCACACTGGCGAGCAGGAGGCAGCCGGAAAATGCAGCAAGTTGGGGGAGTCGAAATGTGCCAAGGCATGAGAAGAGAGTGAAATGCAAGCGGAAGAGAGACATGGAGAGAATAGGGTGTGAGAAGAGAAAAATTCATTAGTAATAATTCAGTTAGACAATTGCCAAAAAGCGCTGCACGCACAGACATCCAGGTTTCATTCTGGTATTTATGGCAACACAGAAAACATTCATACCTGGCATCTGAGTAACCCACTTAAATGAATATATACACGACTTATAACATTATATATGTGTATATATATAAACTTTACACAAAGTATTTAACAATGGTAGCCAGTGTCCACCTACACAAACATCATTTTAAAATAGATTCGCTTAAGCAATTGTTTTTGCCTGGACCAGGGAACAGAGATGTCCTTTTGTATGCTACTAATGGTTTCCTCCATATCGTTTTTAAAACATGACACAGGAAGGAACTGCACAGATATAGTAGCCTGGATGACTTGTGATCTTCATTTGTTTGAGGGATGAGTTCACCCATTAATGAGATCACAGCTCCACTGGAATATCTTTAAAATTTGGAATGGACTGTTTTCCATAAGCCCAAGAATGTTCTGCTGCTAAGCTTTCATTATTGCCATCATCAACACCTCTGGTTCACTTAAATATATATATATATATTTAATGTATTACATAATTGCACACATATATGACCTATATCAAATTGCTTACTGTCTTAGGGAGGGGGGATGTGATGGAGGTAGGGAGAAAATCTGGAAGTCAAAATTTTAAAAAATGTAAAAAATCATCTTAACATGTAATTGGAAAAAATATCATTACTATGTATACAACACATATTTATCATCTCTACCACTTGGCTGCCCCTAGCTGTAAAATCTACACACACTCTTGCCAAACTGTCATTCCTAAAGCATGGGTCAGACCATGAGATTCGCCTGATCAAGAAACTTCAGGTGCTTCCTCTTGTCTCTAAGATAAACTATGAACTCTGCTGCCTGGCATTTAAATCCTTCACCGTCTAGCTCCAAAGGATCTTACTAGACTGATCGTGCATTACTCCCCATCCTGTACTGGATATCTCAGCCAAATTGGCTTACTTGCTGTTCCCTACAAATGACATTCCATCTCCTTTGCACAAACAGTGCCTCATGTCTGAAATGCAATCCTTCCTCATCTCCACCTCTTGGAATCCCTGGCTTCCTTAATGGATTAGCTCAGGGGCAAGGAACCTGCGACCTTAAGGCCCTAGGTACCCCACCCCTGGATGAGCTCAAGGGCCACCTCCAATAGCACATCCTTTTGGGATCTCCCCTCTACCCCTCATCAGTGTTCTCACACCTCATCTCCACCAAATTATATTGTATTTATTTTGTATAACTATGTGCGGTCCCCTTTGTCCTCTTCCCAGTCTCCTATAGAGACTAAGTCCCTCAAGGCAGGAACTGTTTCATTTTTGTCTTTCTCTTCCCAGGGCAGAGCCTGGCACATTCTCATCATAACACTGGGGATGAAAGAAATGCTTTTTTCATGTATGTAAGTGAAGAGTCAACCTTTAGGGGAAAGCTGAGTTTTCATCTTGTCTACTAATAGCAACAACAAATATCTGTCATTTGTAAAGGGCCCCATGGGGCATCATATCATTGATCTTCACAATAATCCGCCATAATGACTGACCTTTATATCATGCTTTAAGGCTTGCAAAAGGACTCTGCATACATGACTTTATTGGATACTCACACTGACCTTGTAAGGTGGGTGACACGAGTATTTTCATTCTCCTCTTGTAGATGAGGAAACAGAGGCAAACAGAGGCTAAGGGACTTTCCCAGAGCTAGGTAAATAGTAACTATCTGAGGCTGAATTTCAGTTCAGGTCTTCCTGAGCCCAAACCCAGCACTCTATTCACTGTGCTACTTAACTGTGAGGTCTATGCTATTATCACCACCATTTTTCAGATGAGAAAATCTGAGACCCAGAAAGGTTAAGTGACTTACTTGCTCAAAAGCTATTAAGTCACAGCTATGACATCATGTTACCTGTTTCCAAGTCCATTGTACTTCCCACCACAGGTTTCAACCACATTGAACATGTGGGGGGCGGGGAGGGCGGTGAGGGGAAACAGGGTGAGGGCAAAGGGTCAAGCTTTACTTGATATGAATTTTACCAGTTTGACCTCAAATCAATGTACCATAGCCATACTTCTTTTTTTGTTGTCATTAAAATTTTTATTTTTATGGAGGGAAAAATCAAATATACATTTAATCCAATTTGGTTGCAAGTTCCTTAGCTTTTGCCTTTTCTTGCTTGGCAATATGAGCCATTGATTTTGGACCCAGAACATTGCCACCCCAGTGATGATGGGTCTCATTATATCTGTTGTTATATCTGGTTTTGATGACATAGCCGCACTTCTTGAAGCCCGCTGAGCTTCATAACCAAATGTCTGATTTTTTCTTCTTGCAGGGAATTTCTGCCTCCATTCTTAAACTTTCTAATGGAGGGATGAACACACCCTTTCAGTAACTAAGCAGTTGACACTAAGTCTAGTTTCTAGTATCGTGACAATATTACTTTTTTTTTTATAGAACTCTCTGCACAATTTAGGAAATTGATTCAATCTTGACAGGATGGAGGAACAAGAGGAAGGCTTCCTGATTAAACATACATTTTTTCTGGCAAGTATCCCAGGGATTTTAATACAATGTCCTTTACTAAGAAGTTTCCGTGAAAATTACCATTTGGAATTACTGATGACAGCTAGTACTTCTGTTTCCAACTCTCCATGACTAAATATAACCTCTCAATATTCCTGGGGTTTGGCCAATAAATAGAGTCTCAAGATTCCAGTTGTGAGAACTTGTGATATCAATTTAGTTGTTCTTCCTTGATAAGACAATGACTTATCAATTCTGTAATGAAAGTATCTTTTACCTACTGAAATCCCCCTGGACTTTGAAGAGAAGATGAAACAGATTAGTTAGATTCTTTCCTTTGGCAATTGAAAGGAAGGTTCTCTCTTATTCAAAACTTTCAGGTAAATTCTACTCTGGGGATTGGCAATTAATAGCACTTAGAGAATCATAAAATCTTGAACTGGATGTTAGAGACCAATCCCTTTATTTTATGGATGAGAAAACTAAAGGCTGGCAACTGTTGCTTGTACTACTACATAGCTAGGTGACACAGTGACACAGTGATTAGATCATTAGACCTGGAGTCAGGAAGACCTAAATTGGAATCCTGCCTTAGATATGTAGTAGCTGTATGATCTTGGACAAGTCACTTGACCATAGATGATCCTCATTTCTAAGATGTGGATAATACTAGCATCTACCTTACAGGGTTACGGGGAGCAAATGAGTTAACACATAAAGTGCTTTGCAGACTTTAAACCACTATATATGCTAGTGATGTTGATGATACCCTTTCCCCCCTTTATCTAAGAGACACATAGTGGTATAGTGGATGAAATGTTGACCCTGGAGGCAGGAAGATCTGAATTCAAACTCTATCTCAGATGCTAGCTATGTGACTACAGGTAAATTACTTAACTTTTCAGTGTCTTGGGTGCTTTATTGGCAAAATGAGGGTGTTGAACTTGATAGCCTTTATGGTCACTTTCAGTTCTAAATCTATGATTTCCCCCACCCCCCTTTCCTTTCTTTCTTCACTTTCTTCAAGATCCACGTCAGCCTTAGATCACTCACATTATCAGTACACTTCTGCCCCTCCCTCAGAGTGGATTGAGGACCTCTATTAAAGAGGTGACCCAGGTCTACCATTTCTTCATTTCCCAGTTGGCTACACTCCTCTAGACTCCTCTATCACACTCCCATGCTGGGTAGCTTCCTTCCCACCCCACTTTTTCACCTTCCTTTTGTATATTGTTTTCCTCCATTAGATTATAAGCTCCTTGAGGGCAGGGACTGTCTATTTTTTGTATTTGTATTCCTAGAACTTATCACAGTGCTTTCCACATAGTAGGTCCTTAATGAATGTTACTGCTTAGCTTCCCCCATGACATTCAAGAAAAAAGAAGCTGCTGAGACCAACTCAGTTTCTCTTACTGCACTTTTTGATTCAGTGGTATTGAAGTTATAATCTGATGTGTTTTGTGAGAGCCTAAGCTAAAAAAAAAATCCCTTTTTGCTGCCTTAAAAAATGTAACAAGTTCCAGTGGGCACTTTCACAGATCTTCCACCTCAGCACTGCCAAAGACGTGCACCATTAAAAATGGAAACAAACGCTGACTGAATTGCAGCAGTCAAAATTATAAGAAATATGTTTCATCCAGTTTATCAGGGATAGGGCTTAAATAAATCCAAACATCTAGCTGGGAGAAATATACTTTGTCTTTTTTAATCCACGTGAGAGCCACACAGAAACAAGCACATCAATACTGGACAAAATGTCTACTTTATTTTCAATGTAGACTTGCGTCCTTGACTTTAGTTACTGCTGTTTAAGCAGAGCTTGAGAACAAACAAAAAGGCTATTTTTGAGCCACATACAATTATCTGTATTTCCTCCTAGCTTCTGAAGGAGAGATAGTGGAAGATAATGGATAAAGGGCTGGCTTGGGTGCCAGGAACACATGCTGGGTGTGTGACCCTGGGCAAACTCTTAGTGCCTAAAACACCTAAGACCAAAAATTGAAGAGAGGGGGATGATGTGTGCATGGGTAGAGGGAATTGTCTCATGCAGGAGGTCTTTATACTGATGAAATTTCACATCAAGTTTACCTCCATATTGATAGTTGTTCCTTTCCCCTCATTCCTGATTCTTCCATTTCATTTTTCTGGGGATATCACAAATGACTATAATTCTTGGGAACATCAACAAAAGTGACCACATGCAGTTAGAAAATATTTTGTACCATTTTGTAACTTTCCAATCCAACAAGTGCCAACTGTGTGTAAAGAACTATGCAAGGTCAAGGGAATACATAGACCAAATGAACTGTAACTGATCACCATTTGAATGTTCACATCCAATTTTTGGACATATGGTTAAATGAGTGCATGAGGAATTGGTTCCACCAGTTCGATAGCTTCCCTATAGATCTCTGGCTGACTCTTAAGCATTTACCAGATCATAGGGTGAAAAGATTATAGAATCATAGATTTAGAGCTAGAAAAGATCTCTGAGAGGCTACCTAGTCCAGCCCACATCATTTCATAGATGAAGAAACTGATACCCAGAGAGTTAAAGAGACTTGCCCAAGAAAGTCAAAGTGGGAAAGTGACTTGTATGATCCTAGGTCCATTGAATCAAATTCATTGATCCTTCTATTCCTGCAGGGAAGAATGTAATTTGATCCTGTTTGATCTCATCAATAATATAATGCAATGAATCCATCCATAGAAATCCACAATCTTCCTAGTCTTGTCCTCTCTATTGTAAAAATCATTTCTTGAGAGGAGACATTTCAAAAAATGACATTAAAAGAATCATTGGTGGGATATTAAGATTGACAAGGATTAAGGTTTTCTCCTCATGTCTTCAAACTTCTGGAATTCTAGGTGAGATATTTGTTTTCTGAGGATGGCCTTCTTTATGACATCTGGCATCACAGAGGTCTCTCATGCCTTCTCCCTTATCTTTTGGCTTTTCTGTTTCTCCTTTCACTGTTCCTCCCACCCACCCCCCTCTTTTTTTCTTTTGCTTTTCTTTCTGGGAGTGTTTTCCATTTCTGCCAGCAGAGAATGACAACATTCTTCCCTCTTTTCTGATTAAAGTTTTACTGTATCACTTCTATCTTGGCATGTATGTCCAGAAGCCTTTGGGCTATGGTCACATTTTAATCAGTCTCACAAACTATGAACTCCCAAGTAGAAACAAGCACTCATAGGGGTGGCTAGGTGGTGCAGTGAATAGCACACTGGCCCTAGAGTCAGGAAGACCTGAGTTCAAATCCAGACTCAAACACTTAACACTTACTAGCCGTGTGACCTTGGGCACGTCACTTAATCCCAATTGTCTTACCTTCCGCCCTCCAAAAAACAAAAAAAAAAGAAAAAGAAACAAGCCCTCATATGGGTGGCAAGTAGCAATTTACTCAGTGAGAAGAGCAAAATGAGAGATAAGCACCGTTTCCTCCTCATACTGACATTCCTGAGAAACTCTATTGAGTCAAGACCTTCAAAATGGAATAGAAAGCTGTTGTCTAGTAAGGGCATTGGCCAGATCAGGTCATGTTTCTATTACTGCACAAAAGGTCATAACAACTATAGTACCAGTGCATTGGCATTATTTCAATTAAATCATGTTGACAGCTGATTCACTGCTCAAATGAAGCTTTAGCATTTGGAGAGTTGAATTTTCATATCTGTCAAATACTATCAAATGGAGAATCTGGCCTGAACAGGGACTTTTGCTTCACATCCATGCTATAGTTTATTGGTTCCTAGATAACCTTGCAATAATGGAGTGTATGAGGACACAGAAGCCTGGAAAATTTTCATTTCTAATTTCTGGGTTACCATCTTATCCTCATCTTCTATTTTCCTTTTGAGTAATCTTATGACTCAGTTTCATTTTAGGCTTTAGATACTAGTCCCTCAATGCAAAAACAAATGGGTTATTGAATGAAGACTGAAATAATCCTGACCAAAGATAGCTAGTAGTAAAACTCACTTCGTCACATATGGTTGCTGCTAAAGATCTTTGGCTCCAAGGTTTGTTTTCTCCAGGAAGGCAAAGATCATCCTTTCCAATCAAGAGAATCATGCTTCATAGTTACTAGCAGCATTTATGACTGGCAAAGGCGGCAGCAGTAGGTTAAGTACCCACTGACCACATGAGTACAGGATGAGCTCTCTTGTTGTTTCTACCCTTAGTATTGTCTCTGGTCTTTGATGCCACACTTATACTAGGCTAATAATTCATGTAGGGCCTGCTGGGACCACGCATTTGTTCCTAGTGTTTCCTTAGGCAAAGCTTTTCAGTGGGGTGTATAATGTCTGACTGCTCATAATAGACTAGCTGAAATCGGTTCACGTTTTGTTTTAGGGTTGAGGAAGAGAGGTCCAGGAAAGGTGAAAGAGGAAGGATTTTTTTTTTTTGGTGGGGGTACTCCCTTGAACTGGATTATTATAGATTTTTGCTTTGCGTCTGACCTGATCCAAAGCATAAGAAACTATCAAGACAATGTCTTGTCTAAACTTTAATTAAGAAATGGAAATGACATATCCAATCTACCAGCTAATCCTACCATGGCCTATGCAACCCCCCCATTAGTAGGCAGAGATTCAGGGACACCAGAAAGACTCCTCCACCTCCCCTAAGAATTCTCCCATCTGTCTGACTATACCTGAAATTACATTCGTGGAAAACAAAGCCTCCTTTGGTGGCAGTGACAAGATAAGGCTTAAAAGGAAAAAAAGAGAAATACACTGACAAAGTCTCACCAAGGCAGGGGTATGTGTGTAGGAGTTTCATATCAATATTGCTCCAGAAATAGCTATTGTATAAATAAAAATGTAAATCACTGTGGAACTGTGGTAGAAGGGGAAGGGGTCAGTATATAAACAGATATAGGATATATCATTTTTTCCATTCTTATTTAGAGTTTGGAGAGGTAATGTCTATGCAGCCTCTTCTCTTTCAGCTAAGGCTGCATGCAAAATAAATAAAGACCATCAATGTTCAGGCTAAATGAGTCAAGATCCTTTTCTCTTGCAAGTGAGTCCCCAGCTATGACAACACTCTTAAAATGACCCATTGTGGGAATTGTTAGTAAATGACAGGATCTTAAGAGTTGATTTGTATGGGATAGGGAGGTGTTCTGGGGGAGGATCAGAATTTGACAGTTGGAAGGGACCTTAGAGGTCATCAAATATAATCCCCTCAATTTACAGAGGATGGATAAGGGGTGAGAGCATGAAGGCACAGGATGTTTGTAAGATCAACACAATAATAAACAAACAAACAAATAAATAAATAACATTTATGTAGTGATTTAAGGTTTATAAAATAGGCTGTCTTATCAGATTGTAGATCATGAGCTGGGTAGTGCTGTAGATAGGGTGCTAAGCCTGGAGTCAGGAAAACTCAACTTTGTGAGTTCAAATCTGGCCTCAGATACTTGCTAGTCCCATGACCCTGGAGAAGTCACTTAACCTTATTTGCCTCAATTTCTTTGTCTGTGAAATTAGCTGGAGAAGGAAATGGAAAACTACTCTAGTGTCTCTGCCAAGGAAACCCCAAATGGTGTCATGAAGAGTCAAGTGACCAAAACTACTGAACAACAACAAAAAATAGTTTAAAAACAGCAACAAGATCTCAGAGGGCATTTCATTTAATCTCCTCATTTTAGAGATGAAGGAACTAAAGCCGGGAGAGTGACTTTCTCAGGGTCATAGTAGTAGGCACCAGAGGTCAGACTCAAAAGAGTTTGAATGCAGCATACCTTTCCCAGGAGAAGTGGTGATAGAGACAAAATCTAAGTCTTTCACAATTATATCCAGGGACAAGCCTGACCCTATACTAGAGATTCCATCCCTCCATGGGGGAGGGAAAGAAGTAGGAATTTTTAAAATAACTAAAAGTTACATACAACCTAAATGTTTCTAGTTAGAACTTTCAAGCCCATGATAGAGTGATGAGACACGCCAACCTCCCTGCAGCAGACCTAGCTAGTCCTTTCAATAAGGGAAGAACAGATTTCTACCTTCTGAGGGAAAAAGCCTGCTACCCCATGTGAAGGTTTGAGGGAGGGTGGGTGTTCTTCATGTAGGTGGCTCCCACAGTCAGCATATTTCTGCTGGTAGGGGTCACTTGGTAGTAGGAGAGTTAAGGGACATATAAATGTGGTGGGTCTTGTCTCAGCTCTTGGCCATAAGTATAGCATCTAGGGGTAGTATAGAATGGTGAAGAGAACACTGAACAGACTCTCATGTTATCTAAGTTAAGCTAGTTTTTAGTCATGTCCAACTCTTCATGACCCCATTTGGGGTCTTCTTGGTAAAGATACTGGAGTGGTTTGCCATTTCCTTCTCCAGTTCATTTTACAGATGAAGAAACTGAGGCAAACAGGGTTAAGTGACTTGCCCATTTAGTAAGTATCTGAGGCCAGATTTGAACTCAGTAAGATGTGTCTTCCTGACTCCAGATATGGTGCTCTATCCACCTGCCTCATATACCTATCACTTATAGTCTGTGTGGTATGGGACAAATTACTTAACCTTTTTAAGCCTTTGTTTCTTTTTTTTCCTTTTTGGAGGGCAATTGGGGTTAAGTAATTTGCCCAAGGTCACAGGCTAGGTGTGTGTGTGTGTGTGTGTGTGTGTGTGTGTGTGTGTGTGTGTGTGTGTGTTAAGTGTCTGAGGCCAGATCCAAACTCAGGTCCTTTTGACTCCAGGGCCGACAGTCTACTCACTGCTCCACCTAGCCGCCTCGCCTTACTTTCTTTATCAATAAAATGGAGACAATAATACCTGCAATGACCTATCTCATAGAATTGTTGTAAAGAACATGTTTTGTAAGTGTTCAAGTGCTGTATAAACATGTTATGATTACTACTCAATGGTATAATACTTTACACTCAATAAACCTCTGCAGATTTATCCATAAGTTTGACTCTCTCTTCCCTGACCAAATTGAAGGAGATGAGGTGGGCAGAAAAGTCAGAATTCCTAAATACTCATCCACCTCCCCCTAAAAAAAAAACAACAACAACACAAGCAACAAAAAAGTTCTCTTCTCCTAGAGTTAATATCTATGTACCCTTGTGAGAATCCTTGGTAGCCAGTCTAATCCCTAATTGATAACCTGAGAAATCTCTAGGGGAGAGAGGAGGGAAAACCAGTCTAAAACCATCCAGAGCCCCTAGGGTAAAACTGAAGCCAACCCTCGCCAAAGGGAACTTAGGACCAAGAGTGGGGAACCATTGGTCTGTGGTTAAATTTCTGCCAAGGCAAGCGCCCTCATTAAATGCTTCTGCTCTGACCCAGAGAATTCCTTCTTCCTGGTAGACTGCTGTACTCAGGCTCATTTCAGCACCGTCCATTGAAGACTTGTCAAGAGAAAGTGAAGAGTTGTTTACACAGTGTTTAAGACCATTTAAAAATGGAGGTTTTTGCTGAACTTTTCTTCCTCTTAGCTTTCTTCACATATTATCCCTATCAGCATTCAACTAGACCAAAAAATGAGATTTACTTTGGATAAAATAACTCATAACAATTAGGTAAATCCTGATCCCAAATGTAATCTTCAGGCATTAGGCAGTGAAATAGCTTGAATCTTTCAAAAAACAAAGATAAGGCAGGCTGCTTTTGTTGAATGAAAGAGGGAGACAGAGTATGATAGCAACCAAATTGGTCTGTATCACAAAGATTTTGAAATTAATCTCTAAAACCTTCTCCAATATGCAAAACATTCAGGATCCCATGAGAAAATGAGCCTTCATTAAAAGTCAAGCCTATAATGCCCCCCAAAATCTATAAGGGTGGAGGTCAGCCTAGATAATTGTCTCATCTTCACTTAAAATGTCAAGATCCTATGCCTAGGTGAGAGCACCTCTCAATTGAACCAAATCAATCAAAGCCTTTAGACTAAGTGACAATAGGTCCTTGAAGAATTTAATGTTTTTAAAAACCATTGGGTGAACTGGAGCTATATTGTACTGAAAATGCTTTTAGGGGGCGCTAGGTGGTGCAGTGAGTAGAGCACTGGCCATCGAGCCAGGAGGACCTGAGTTTGGATCTGGCCTCAGACACTTAATACACACACACACACACACACACACACACACACACACACACACACTAGCCGTGTGACCTTGGGCAAGTTACTTAACCCCAATTGCCCTCCAAAAAAAAAAGCAAAAAAATGTTTTTAGATTGGATGAAGAAACTTGGCCAGTGGATTGTCTATGAAATAGACTCAGTTTGAAACTGAAGAATTCAGTGAATGGTGAGCATTCTATGAGTTACCTGAGCTATATCTTAGTGTAAAAGTCCCTTCCCTCAATAGTATAGTATTTCATGAAATAAGGTAAAAGTGGTGGTTCTGTCTTGACATTTCAAAGAGCAATGAAGCACAGAAAGGCTGTGTGCTGGGGTTGCCCCCTCATACCATCTTCCTCATTGTTGAATGGAAATAGTCTCTCTACTCTGACCCTCAGATTAGTGCTCTCTTCCAAGCTGGTCTTGAGACTTTAGGTGAGGAACAGAATAATACCCCACTGGAGGAAAAAAAAGATGAAACCCTTGAGAAGGAGTTCCTAGTTATGTGGAAGAGACACTTACTTGGTGTCTTCTCCTATTTTCTCTTAGGACTGGAGAATTTTTGGACTGCATCAATGTCCTAGCAATGTTCTCAGAACAGAAACAGCCAATTTCAGGGTCTGAAATACTTGTAGGAGACAAGGACAGACCTGATAAGATATTGAAAGGCAGCTTCACAAGAAGTCGAGTAGAAAAACTACGCTATACCCAAGGGGAAACATCTTGAGGACTCAAAAGTACTTCCAGTAGTTGTTAGTTAGGGACCTTATTACAGAGGAGTTAAGGTTGGGAGATTGAATTCAGAGATTGGACTATAACAGCCAGCCCTAATCCCTAAGAGTTTTCTCTAGTATATATGTTGGAGGGGAGTTATAGCCTCACTCTGGGGACCTTACCACAGTGGAATTAGGGTTGGGAGACTGAATTCAGAGATTGGACTATATATCAGACAGCCCTAGGCCTTGGCACGGACTAGCCAAGAGGCAAAGTAGGATTTTCACTTTCATGACCTCTACCAATTTTTCTTCAATAGTCATACTTAAGGATATATCTTTGATTCTCCTGTCTCCCCTCTCCCCTCTTCCCAACTGACTGGAGGCAGTGTGATTAGGATAAGAGATTTGGACTAAGAATCACAGATACCATTCTGCTGGATATTCCTATAAGAATGACCTCTGATTTCTGGAAGAAACTTCTGTCTCTCCTCTGCAGTTCATTTCCATGTTTTTGAAAGAGTTACAGCAAAATGAACTAAAAAGAGTATATATGGCACAGTGAAAAGGGCACTAGCTCTGGAGTCAGGAGTACCTGAGTTCAAATTTGACCTCAGATACTTAACCCAAAAAAATTAGTCGTGTGACCTTGGGCAAGTAAGTTAACCCCAATTGCCCTCTAAAAAGCAAAAATAAAAAAATAAAATAAAGAAATAAAAAGAGTATATAAGAGGGACTGAACAACTACGTTAAAAAAAGCTTGTGAATTCTGCTGTGTTCTTGCTTACCCAGAAGCCCTCTGCAGATCTGCACACCCATTCCAAAGTGGTGCCAGATTCTTGGCAAAATTCTAGATGTATGATTAAAGAAAAGATTAACAGATATCTAGAAAAAGAAAAAAAAACTATTTTAAAAAAGAGCTAGCATGGTTTCATCAAGAACAGGTCATTCAAGAATGACCTTAGTTCTGGGTTTGTTTTTTTTGTTTGTTTGTTTTTTGATACTATTGCTAAATTGGTAAATTAGGGAAATGTTATAGATATAGTTTATCTAGATTTTAGCAAAACATCTGCTGAAGTCTTTCATGTTATTCTTTTGTGGGAAAAGATTAATGATGGCTGGATGAAACTATAATAAGATTGATTGAGAACTAGTTGAGTTAGATGCAAAGAGTCATCATTAATGGTATAATATCAACTTGTAAGAACAGCTAGGTGGTACAGTGGGTAGAGTGGATAGAGTTTAAATTCAGCCTCATATATTTATTAGTTGTATGACCCTGGGGAAGTCACTTAACCCTGTTTGCTTCAGTTTCCTCATCTGTAAAATGAGCTGGAGAAGGAAATAACAAACTGCTTCAGGAGCTTTGCCAAGAAAACCCCACGAAGAGTTGAACGTGACATGAACAACGTGAACATAAACTTGTAAGGTAGTCTCTAGACAGGAATATGTGTTTGGTGTACAATTTAACATTTGTACCACTTAACATTTTTATCACATTCATCATATTTATTTGGTTAAGGGCATAGCATGCATGCTTATGGAAATCGAAGATGACACAAAGGTGGGGGTAGGGTGGGGAGAACAACAGCTAACATTCTGGGTGTCAGAGTCAGGCTCCAAAGAAGCCTTAACAAGGTAGACCTTTGGGCTGACTATAAGATGAAATTTGATAGGGATAAATGCAAAGTCTTACAATGACTTCAAAAAGTTTGTGAGGCAGTATTAGATAGCTGTTTGTCTGAAAAATTTAGGGGCTTCAGGGGACTGAAGGTCAAGGAGTCAGCGGTATGTTGGTAATGTGGCAGCCAAAAAATTTACTAACATAATCTTGGCTGTGACCTTGGACAAGTCACTTAACCCAAATTGCCTTGCCTTCCCCCCTCCAAAAAAAACCAAAACCAAAACCAAAACAACCCCAAACCAAACAAAAACCATAATCTTGGGCTGTAACAGGAAAGCAATCTCTTCCAGGAAGAATGAGTGATTGCAATCTTCGTTGGTTAGACCACACCTGGAGTTCTGTGTTCAGTTCAGTCTGTCCCATTTTATGAAGGACAATTATAGGCTGGAGAACATCTAGCAGAAGGCAAGGATAACGAGGCCTCAAAGTTGTGCTATATGAGGATTTTGTTATTGTTTAGTCATTTTTAAGTTGTGACCAACTCTCCACAATCCCATTTGGGGTTTTCATGGCAAAGATACTGGAGTGGTTTGCCGTTTCCTTCTCCAGCTCATTTAACATATGAGGAAACTGAGGCAGAGTTAAGTGACTTGCTCAGGGTCACACAATAAATAAGTATCTGAGGACAGATTTGAACTCAGGAAGATGAGTTTTCCTGACTTCAGGCCCAGAGCTCTGTGCACTATGGTACCACCTAGCTGTTCTACTGAATGTTCTAATTAATCACTAAGTTTATTCCTATTTCTGGATCTATGAGCAACTCATTGTACAGTCCTGGACTAATTACTTAAATTTCATCTGCTTTAATGTTCACATTTGTAACACTGGGGAGGACAACGATTCCCAGAATCCCAGGATCAGAAAGTACCTCCAAAATCACATAGCCCAGCCCACATCTGAACAAGAAACCTCTCTACTTTCTTCATGTATTTTATTAATGACATACTTGCTATTAAGTACTTTACAGAAATTGTAGACTATGCATTGCCATTCTATCTCATTGGGTGGGTGAATGGATTAATCATTTAATAAAAGGTAAGGAAGTATGTTTCTATGAATATCAACTGCTATTACTAATAAAATCATGTTTACCCACAGAAGAAGTGAATCTGAGCAACTGATGTTGAAACAGATGGAAAGAAAGTCCTCATTGCTATTTGGTGCATGGAGCTTGATACATGGCTGGGACTCAGTGAACACTCGTATACTCTTCTGACTGATGAGGCCCTGGTCGGAATGCCTGTTCTATGTGCCAGGTTGAATAAATCAAAGCCAAGGAATGTGAAATTTTGCCCCCAAAGACTAAGTTCAGTTGGCACTCTTGAAATATTTTAGCTCATTTCTCCAGGTTTTGACAGTTCCTGGAAATTGTTAGGTACATAACTTCCACTTAGTACTAACATTACCCAAAATATAATAAGAAACAAAAACAATGGGGAGCTTGGGGGAATAATACTAGAAATCGCCTTGGGCAGAAGTTCCCACATTTTTTAGTTGAAGACTTTCTGACATCTGGATGGATTATATGGAACTATTTTCTAAAAAATTTAATAGCAATTTCCTGTTGCTTTAGGCTCTACTGTCAATTGATGCTTTTTTCTCCTCAGCTGGTCCTTGTCCCTATCTCTGCCTTTCCCTCCACTTTGTAAATGACTTTCAGCTTCTCAATTTTCTCCAGACTATACTTCTCCCTTTTCTTCATCTCCGTGGGAAAGTAACCCTGATGCCAAAACTTCCTTTTTTTTAAAAAAAAAAAAGATAAATCGAGCAATTAAACAACAAATACTTATTAATTATCTACTATGTACCTGGCAGTGTGGTATAGGAGACCAAGACCCAGAAAGACCTGGCTTTAAGGTCTACCTTTGACACAGTCTGCTTGTGTGACCTTGGGCAAGTCTCTTAACAACTTTGGGCTCTCTAGTCTAAGACCATAAGTTTCACAGAAGTTGCCCATCTCCTTTAGATGAGGGAGACCCCTAACTTTGGAGTTGCCTATGTTGTTGATTGTCCTCCATTCTCAAAGAGGACCAAGATATCAGAGAGGTGATGCCATGACATGCAAGTGAATTGAACTTAAGTGAGGGAGGGCTGTGAAAAGTCACCAGAAGTAGATCAGGAGGTAAGCCATTGATCAGGATGACTGTATATGGCCCAGGATGCAGTGGGGGACCCTGGCCTTTTAAAGTCTGCCCATGTCCCCAAGGACCAGGTACTATGCTAACTGCAGGAAAACAACCAAGGAAACAGTCTCACTTGAAATGATAGCCTGGGAAGCAGGTATCTCGCAAGAAAGGATGTTGTTTGGACTTTTTTGTTTTTTGTTTTTGGTACAACATAGAAAAAATAGAACTGTTTTCATTTAGTCCAAATTAAAGCAAAAACACTGTCTGGGTTGAGTCAACATTTACAGAATGAAGAGCATAATATTTACTTTCTCCTAGGTGAAAGATGGTGGCCTTGAGCATGTGGCTATGTGTGCATTCAGAGGTGCTTAGAACATCTATTTATGCAGGAGCCATGGAAATAGATAAGTATCTTCCTGTATACAGTAGGAACTTAATAAATATTTGAACTGAATTGAACATAGGCAAACTCATACCTGAGCAATAACTTCCGTCCATATATTACTAGCAACCCTGATACTAAATAAATGCTTTATTAAATAAATGTTCAGAGAGGTCTTCTGAACACATGACTTGGGATGGACCACCTGTGCCTGAGGACTAGCCTATGTAAGTCCAGGCAGGATCATCACTGATTGGCCACAGGGTGATGAATTTTTTTGGCCACAGCAATTCATGAACTGCTTTGGTGGAGGAATTCCCTAACGAGGTAAAATTGGAGATCTATGGTTGTTGTTCACTTGTTTTCAGTCACAACTGACTCTTTATGACCCTATTTGGGGTTTTATTGGCAAAGACATTGGAGTGGTTAGCAATTTCCTTCTCCAGTTCACCTTTTTAATAAATGAGGAAACTGAGGCAAACAAGGTTAAATGACTTACCTCAGGGTTACATAGCTGGCAAATGTCGGAGACTGGATTTGAATTCAGGTCTTCCTGACTCTAGGCCCAGTGCTCTAACCACTGTACTACATAGCTGCTTAAGCTCTACTTGGATGTAATTATCAATGTAATTGATAAATAAGGTATAACAATAATTTCTTCCAGAACCTGAATTGTCTTCCAAAGACTTTTTATGTTAGAGCAAATATTTCTATAGGATTCTGACTTCTAGAGCTGGAAGAGATCTGGGAACTCATCATCTGGTGAATCTTCTACCATTTGACAGATGAAGGATACTGAGGCCTACAAGGTTTAAGTCACGTAGCTTGATTGTGGCCTCTGAGGTAGAACTAGAACTCAAGCCTAGTAATCCTAGTGTAGTGTTCTTGGAACTATGCCACATCCATATTCACTGTGCCATAGTGGGCTCAAAGTCCACTGCAGTGATGAGTAGATACAGCTGATTCTTTTTCACTAGGATTTGTTTAGCTTTCTTGCCTTTGCTCCTCAAGATAGCAGTGATCTTTGCTATTTATATTTGTGATCTAGATTTCCACAGCACCCATTATGTGGAGGAAAAATATTGATAAATATTAAGCGTAAGTAGAACATTCCTCTCCTAACTTGAAGGTCTTGGCAGGCCTCCTGTTGGCTCAAGGCCCTTTGCTCTTCTTCATAAATAACCCCAGGTCAATAGTAGTGCTGTCTTCAGAAACTGGTGTGAGGTTCATCTTCGCATTTATAATTTCACCTTCCTAATAGCAACAGGATCACCAATATCTACCAGTAGAATGTAAACTCCTTGAGGGAGGCCAGTGTTCCATTTTGTTGATTTTCATCATCTAGCATAATGGCTAGCACATAATAAATCCTTGATGAATTGAATTAAAGTACTTCTGGTCTATAGCATTCATTTTAGCTATTAATCATATGATGTTTTGTGATATGCTCAGCCAAAACACTCCAAAAAAGTGATTTGATGATGGCAACATATTAAAATTAATTCTTTCTTTTTTTTAAACCCTAGAAATTCAATGTGGAATACAGAGTAGGAGGGGCATATAAGCAGCACAATAGTGGCTGCATGGTCTTTAAAAATGGAAAAATACTTATGTCTGAATAATTGACACTGCCAGGAGTGACATCTTTAAATTGGAAGTTCAATGGTACTTCTATACATATGTATAAATGGTATTTCCTCCACCTGAGCTTTGTCATTCATCATCCATTCATAACTGTAGAATGGATGTGACCTTTAGGAGACTATGCCAAGCTCTGGGAGGCCCCACCAAGCTAGAAAGCCTGGTGGCAGACCATTGTCCAAGGACCCGGCAAAGCTGCTTAATCTCTATCAGTCTCAGTTTCCTTATCTAGAAAATGAGGATAATGATCTCCCTAATCTCACAAAGTTTTTAGGAAGCTCAAAGGAGAGAGCAATACTCTTTGTAAATCTTAAGCACTATATAAATGCTAGCTAATATGGTGAGGTGAGGAATATCTTTTTGGACACAGCAATGTATGAAGCTGTTGCAAACTGCATCAGTGAGAGTACTTACAATAATGGAATCTCCTGAAATACTGACATGTACGTGAAAATATATCTATCTGTACAGTGTAGGGATAGGGACTTGACTGGATATTCCCTATAATAGGGGGCTCCTAGATAAAGAAACTCCAACCAGCAATGCAAGTTAGAACCTTTTCTGCCATTTGTAGTTTTAGAGAGTTGTTTGAGTTCTGATTTGTTAAATACTTGTAGATATGAAGTTAGAGGCAAAATTTGACCCCAGGCCTTCCTGACTCTGAGGCTAGTTCCCTGTCCAGCAAGCCAGGTTGTCTCTCACATGTATAAAGATGTAAGGTGATGAATGTTTTCATTATGTTACCATACATACACATATACCGCAACCCCCTCAAGATATATACTATTACAAAGGTCTGCCCGTGTTAACCCTTCAGAACCATGGTTGTAAATTTAAAATAAGAACAAAACCCCTCTGAACATTGAAATAGCAGTCACAGTGTCCATTCATATGATTCAAGAAGTGGGAAAAGTGCTTTGGAGCCAAGGGGTCCAGGTTCAGATCCCATCTCTGACAGTACCCATGTGACCTTGGGTCTGTGACACTTAATCTCCCTAGTCTAGCCTAGAGGCCACATGTGGCCCTCTAGGTCCTCAAGTGCAGTCTTTTTACTGAATCCAAACTTCACAGAACAAATCCCCTTAAAAAGATTTGTTCTGTAAAACTTGGACTCACTCAAAAGGCCACACCCGAGGACCTAGAAGGCCACATGTGGCCTTGAGGTTGCAGGTTCCCCACCCCTGCCTTGGTTCCCAGTTTCCACATCTGTTAAATGTTCTTGATGTTTTACCAGGTTCCATCCAGTTCTTGGTCTAAGAAGTTATGAATGGAAAGAATCTCACATTGGAAGTCAAAAGAACTGAGCTCTACTATTGGTAATGCTGAAAAGACTGCTGGGCTTGGCTGGTGCACATCTGTGTGGCCATGGACAAATCACTTGTTCTCTCTGGGCTACTGTTCTCTCATCTGGTAAGTGGAGATCGTAAGACTCATAGGGATACTGAAAGGACAACACTTTATAAACCTAAATGTCAGTGATTAATATCGTCATTAGCTGGACAACTCTGGCAAGTCAAAACCTCCCTGGGCCTCAGTTTTCTCATTAAGAAGAAAGGAGGGGGTGGGGGGTGTGGCACTGCCTTGACTTCTTTTGTCATCTGCTTCCTATACTAAGCTTGGAGTTCAATGAAACACCCATCCAATAAACTTGCCAGCCATTGCCTCTCCCTGCCCCACCCCCCCCAAAAAAAAGAATAAGAAAGGGGGGTAGGAAGGTAATGCACTGACCCTGAAGTCAAGGGGACCTGGGTTCAGATTCAACCTAGCTGTGTGACCCTAGGCAACTGACTTCTACCCTGATCGCCTCAAAACAAAAACAAAAACAAAAAGACAAGAAGAAAGGGTGGGACAAAATGGTCCTGAAGATACTTCCTGCTTTATAGGCCTATAAAACAGACTATATGCTCCTCCCTCCCTTCCCCTCCCCCCTCTCTGTTTCTGTCTCTCTTTTTCATAACTATCTTAGTGCAGACAGAAGGGAGAGATAAGCTCATAGGAAATGAACACAAATCCAATTGTATCTATACAATGAATTCACTTTTAGAATTTACTTGATTAAAAGAAATGTCCTGACTGGCATAAAGAGCATGGTTTTCCTGGTGTTTGGTATAATGTCCAACAGATAATCATTTTATATAGCCCTGAGTAACCAGAGGCAGTGTAGAGCCATGGACAGAGAGAGCTGGCCACGGAGTCCATAAGACCTTAACTCAAGCCTTTCCTCTTACATATACTTGTGGCGTCACCCTGGGTAAGTCACTTAACTCCTCTGTTCTAGGTGAAACGTTAAGCTGTAGAGAAGGTGTTGACCTGTATAGGTAGAAGGATCCCCCTTACCTGTAAGTTCTCTATACCAATGAAATGACATCTCAGGTCCCTATCCCTGAGTACCCAGATATACTCTTTAGACTGTGACTTTGCCTAGTAGTCACTAAGTGAAATCAAGTGCTCTGGGAAATTGTCATTGAGGTCTTAACTCTTTGAGTGGGACCATTGTTCTGAGGCTTGTGCTACCATAACAAAGATGAGAGTGAAATGACTGGGAGCCATGAAGATGCCATTTATCCCAGGAAAAGGCAACACAGTGACAAACTCATTCACACAAAGGTGTCAATGACCGATAACAGAATATTAGCTCAAAGTTCTTAGATACCAGAGAGAATACATGGGGATAGAAACCTAAACTATGGGGTAGCTGAAGTAGAGAAAAGAGGACTGAAAAGTGAAGCTAGAGTTGCCAAAGATGAACTTTATCTATTTCACAATTTTGCGTTACGTGAACTTTGCCTACCTTGTTTTTAATTTGTATCAATAATAACAGACATTTATATGCCATTTTCAGCATCTTTTACACATTCTCCCATTTGGTCCTCACAACAATCCTGTGAGGTTGGTACTATAGGCATTTTTTTATAGATGTGGAAACTGAGTCAGGGAAATTAAGTGACTTGCACATGGTCATTCAGTTAGTGTCTGGAGTTAGGAATTGAACTCAAATCTTATAGAAACCAATCCACTTCACCAAGAGCACTTTAAATAAATCTGGTTCAATAATGGCAGGGGTCAACTCTTTGTAGCACGGAGCCACAAGTCATAGAATCAATGTCACATACACATAAACCATAACCTCATATAATTTGTAACTAGAATCCCACCTCCCCTACCAGGGCATTTGCAACCACCTTAGGTTAAAAACCTTGCCTTCTTTTGATAAGACTCCTTTGAGGTATAATGATTAAGGCATTGCTCTTCCTTCCAGGGAGAAGCAGGTAAACCCAGTTAGCGTATTATTTGATTAGCTCATATCAAAGCAAAAAAGCAAGAAACATTCACAGGAATCAGGTGAACACTGCTATACACTGGCTCCTACCATGTTGCTCTGAGACTGTGTGGCTCCATACATGGTGATTCCATTTGTTGGTGCTGCTGGCTGTGGTGTGTCCGGCTGGATGAATCCTCTTCTATCAATTAGGCTGAATGAGAGAAGGGAGAACGAATTGAAAACACAAGAGATGTTCAGAGATGTTTCTGATTTTCCCTCTCTTTAAAGACTTTCTGGATTACAGTCTGGTCAGGATGTGTGTGTGTGTGTGTGTGTGTGTATGTGATCTGATTGCCAAAAGACTCATTCCCAGAACAATGGCTATCAGATCAGGATTTATTTTTTGTATATAACTACTCCTTAAATATAAAGAGGTCTTAATCAAAGTCAGGAAGAGTAATGAATGAATTGCTGAAATAATGGAACTTTCAACGTATAAATGTTCACTGGACAGCTTCACACAAATATGGCTTGTTGGTGGAGACTTTGGTCTCTCATTATTACTATGTGTCAGGCACTGTTCTAATATTAATAAAGGCTCATATTAATAGAGTGCTTTAAGTTATACAAAATCTTGAGGGGTATATATGGGGCAGTGTGATTTGGTACAAAGAACATTGAGTTTGGAGAAAGAGGACCTGGGTAGATCCAGACTCTGCCATTTACTACCTGTGTGACCTTGGGTAAGTCACTTAACCTTCAAGCCTCAGTTTCTTCCTCTGTAAAATTAAGATGACCTTTAAAATCCCTTCTAGTTCTAAATCTCTGGTCCTATGAATATCTCCATTTTGCAGATGAGAAAATGGAGGCTCAGAGATGGTATCAAGTTGCTTGTGGTCACAGTGCTAACAAGTGCTAGTCAAAATCTGAGTCCAAAGCTCCTACCTCAAGTAGGCTCCCTCTTGACTCATCAGACTTTCTCTACCAGGTCCCCACCCTCATTACTTTCCAGCCTCCTTTTATGTGTTGTCTTACATCATTAGAATGTAAGCTCCTTGAGGGCAGGTACTGTCCTTCTGCCTGTATTTGTATTCCCAGTACTTGGCACATAGTAAATGCATAATGAATACTTTTTAACTTGACTAGTTCAGCACTTTCCCCAATACTTCATACCAAGTGGTACTTTTCCACCTCATTCCAACATAGGTCATACAATTACCATCTAGAGCCTTACTTTTGAAACAACTAAAAAAGCTGCCACACACATATTTAGGTATTAATGAAGAGTGGAATCATGGGACTTTAAGCTCTGTCTTCAAATGAAGGGAAAATCTCATACCTATAATTTTAGGTCTCTAAAAAAAACTGGGGTAGGGAGAGGCTTTTAATGCTTCTCATGTGAAGGTTTTGACTTGAAGTTCACAAAGAGAGACTCTTGAATTCTTAGGAGGGCAACTAGAATGGTGAGGGGCCTGAAGAAGGTGCTACTTGAAGAATACTTGAAGGAACTGGCAATGGTTGACCTGAAGAAGAAAGTCAAGGGGGACAGGATAGCCATTTCCATGTATTTGAAGAACTATCACATAAACAAAGAATTCTATTTGTTCAGTAGGTCTTCACAGGGTACCTCAGTGAGAGGTTATAAGGTAACTAGAGGGTAAAATAAGAGCATTGTGAGTCAGTAGGGAGAAAGGGGAAGAAAATAAAGAAAAGTAGAGGGATAGAGAGGATTGTAGTACCGTAGCCTGATTTTAGCTCAACACTAGAACTCATGTTCTGATTTGCATTTTCAAGTTACCAAAGTATTTGATGGTTAGGGGTGTGTGTGTGTGTGTGTGTGTGTGTGTGTGTGTGTGTGTGTGTGTGTGTGTGTGTGTGTGTGATAACTCAAGAAAGGGGAAGTGAGAAAAATCGAAAACTTATGAAAGTGAATGCTGAAAATGAAAAATAAATAAATTAACAACAACAACAAAAAAGAAATTAATTTTAGCGCTGGCTGAATCATTAGAGGAGACCATGGCTCAGCACTTGGCAAAGTGCCTAGCCATTCTTCTTTTTTTTTTTTAAGCAATTGGGGTTAAGTAACTTGCTCAAGGTTACACGGCTAGTCATTATTTATGCGTGGGTGCTCATTTTCTGAGGCCGGATCTGATCTCGGGTCATCCCAACTCCGAGGCCGGCGCTCTTACTCACTGCGCCACCTAGCCGTCCCTTTTAGGGCAATTGGGGTTAAGTAACTTGCCCAAGGTTACACAGCTAGGTTTTTGTTTGTGTGGATTAAGTGTCAGAGGCCGGCTCCAAACTCAGGTCCTTCTGACTCCAGGGCCGGCACTCTACTCACTGCGCCACCTAG